>OY728138.1:1054973172-1055518868 GCA_963277665.1 Viscum album | reverse complement strand
CAATCAGACAAATGGTTTAGGTTCTTTTTCCTCTGCTCACTACACCTATGACTCTAAAACTCTGGATGCCACTGGCACTGCTATAAAAACCAGAAAACTCTCCACTAATCTAAACGTCATTCATACCACTGGTTGTCCTATAAAAAATAGGAATCCTCATATTAGTCTAAAGTCTCTTTAGGCTAAGGCACAAACAAAACACACTAACATCGATAAACAAGGTACCTTGACACTGGAACCTATAAAACATACAAAAGGAAGCAGGGGGAAGGGGGGGGGGGGGGCTGGCAGGGGCAGGGGCAGGGGGGGGGGGGCTGGTAGGGGGCTGGCAGGGGGACAAGCAGGGGGAAGGGGGGGGGGGGGGGGGCTGGCAGGGGCAGGGGCAGGGGGGGGGGCTGGTAGGGGGCTGGCAGGGGGACAAGCAGGGGGAAGGGGGGGGGGGGGGGGCTGGCAGGGGCAGGGGCAGGGGGGGGGCTGGTAGGGGGGCTGGCAGGGGGACAAGCAGGGGGAAGGGGGGGGGGGGCTGGCAGGGGGACAAGCAGGGGGGAGTGGGGGGGCTGGCAGGGGGACAAGCAGGGGGGAGGGGGGGGGCTGGCAGGGGGAAGGGGGGGGGGTGGGCAGTGGGGAGGGGGGGGGGGCTGGGCAGTGGGGAGGGGGGGGGGGGGGCTGGGCAGTGGGGAGGGGGGGGGGGTGCTGGGGAGGGGGGGGGGGTGCTGGGCAGTGGGGAGGGGTGCTGGGCAGTGGGGAGGGGGGGTGCTGGCAGGGGACAAGCAGGACGACACCTTGCGGTGGTCACGCCGCGGTCACGCCGCGGTCACGCCGCGGTCACGCCGCGGTCACGCCGCGGTCACGCCGCGGTCACGCCGCGGTCACGCCGCGGTCACGCCGCGGTCACGCCGCGATTTGGCCCTGCTCCAGGACGACACCCTGCGGCGGTTACTCCTCCTTAGAGAAACATTGAATGGTTAGCTCTATAATTTTTCGTATTTCCTCATTCCTAAAATATATCTCCTCTCAGCGCTGCCTCTCATCCATCTTTCCACAAAACGTGCATAGCAGGTGGTACAAAAGCTCAATTCAACTGAAAACATTGGTTTGGAATTGTCTGGCATATTTTATTCCTCTAGGTATTCCTACACATTTATAGATCTCCAAACCTCACCGAATTAGGTATATCAGGGGTCATCCAATCCTCTATTCATCACAGATTACCATTCATTTCTTTAAATCTTCTGAGAAAACATCCTTTCATGTTGTCCGAACCAGATCATCCTCATCCTCTGCACATGTCGTCTGAACCGGATCAGCCTGTTGTGATAGAAATTCAATGTCTGATTTTGACTGAATTTCACACCAAACCAAGAGATAATAAATGAGTCAAACAATCAGACAAATGGTTTAGGTTCTTTTTCCTCTGCTCACTACACCTATGACTCTAAAACTCTGGATGCCACTGGCACTGCTATAAAAACCAGAAAACTCTCCACTAATCTAAACGTCATTCATACCACTGGTTGTCCTATAAAAAAATAGGAATCCTCATATTAGTCTAAAGTCTCTTTAGGCTAAGGCACAAACAAAACACACTAACATCGATAAACAAGGTACCTTGACACTGGAACCTATAAAACATACAAAAGGAAGCAGGGGGAAGGGGGGGGGGGGCTGGCAGGGGCAGGGGCAGGGGGGGGGGTGGTAGGGGCTGGCAGGGGGAAAAGCAGGGGGAAGGGGGGGGGGGGGGGGGGCTGGCAGGGGCAGGGGGCAGGGGGGGGCTGGTAGGGGGCTGGCAGGGGGACAAGCAGGGGGAAGGGGGGGGGGGGCTGGCAGGGGCAGGGGCAGGGGGGGGCTGGTAGGGGGGCTGGCAGGGGGACAAGCAGGGGGAAGGGGGGGGGGCTGGCAGGGGCAGGGGGGGGCTGGTGGGGGACAAGCAGGGGGAAGGGGGGGGGGCTGGCAGGGGGACAAGCAGGGGGGAGTGGGGGGGCTGGCAGGGGGACAAGCAGGGGGGAGGGGGGGGGGGCTGGCAGGGGGAAGGGGGGGGGGGGGGGGGGTGGGGGGCTGGGCAGTGGGGAGGGGGGGGGGGGGGCTGGGCAGTGGGGAGGGGGGGGGGGTGCTGGGCAGTGGGGGAGGGGTGCTGGGCAGTGGGGGAGGGGGGGTGCTGGCAGGGGGACAAGCAGGACGACACCTTGCGGCGGTCACGCCGCGGTCACGCCGCGGTCACGCCGCGGTCACGCCGCGGTCACGCCGCGGTCACGCCGCGATTTGGCCCTGCTCCAGGACGACACCCTGCGGCGGTTACTCCTCCTTAGAGAAACATTGAATGGTTAGCTCTATAATTTTTCGTATTTCCTCATTCCTAAAATATATCTCCTCTCAGCGCTGCCTCTCATCCATCTTTCCACAAAACGTGCATAGCAGGTGGTACAAAAGCTCAATTCAACTGAAAACATTGGTTTGGAATTGTCTGGCATATTTTATTCCTCTAGGTATTCCTACACATTTCTAGATCTCCAAACCTCACCGAATTAGGTATATCAGGGGTCATCCAATCCTCTATTCATCACAGATTACCATTCATTTCTTTAAATCTTCTGAGAAAACATCCTTTCATGTTGTCCGAACCAGATCAGCCTCATCCTCTGCACATGTCGTCTGAACCGGATCAGCCTGTTGTGATAGAAATTCAATGTCTGCTTTTGACTGAATTTCACACCAAACCAAGAGATAATAAATGAGTCAAACAATCAGACAAATGGTTTAGGTTCTTTTTCCTCTGCTCACTACACCTATGACTCTAAAACTCTGGATGCCACTGGCACTGCTATAAAAACCCGAAAACTCTCCACTAATCTAAACGTCATTCATACCACTGGTTGTCCTATAAAAAATAGGAATCCTCATATTAGTCTGAAGTCTCTTTAGGCTAAGGCACAAACAAAACACACTAACATGGATAAACAAGGTACCTTGACACTGGAACCTATAAAACATACAAAAGGAAGCAGGGGGAAGGGGGGGGGGGGCTGGCAGGGGCAGGGGCAGGGGGGGGGGCTGGTAGGGGGCTGGCAGGGGGACAAGCAGGGGGAAGGGGGGGGGGGGGCTGGCAGGGGCAGGGGCAGGGGGGGGGGGGGCTGGCAGGGGGACAGGCAGGGGGAAGGGGGGGGGGGCTGGTAGGGGGACAAGCAGGGGGAAGGGGGGGGGGGGGGGGATGGCAGGGGGACAAGCAGGGGGAGGGGGGGGGGGGGGGCTGGCAGGGGCAGGGGGGGGGGCTGGTAGGGGGACAAGCAGGGGGAAGGGGGGGGGGGGCTGGCAGGGGGACAAGCAGGGGGGAGTGGGGGGGGGGCTGGCAGGGGGACAAGCAGGGGGGAGGGGGGGGCTGGCAGGGGGAAGGGGGGGGCTGGCAGGGGGGCTGGCAGGGGCAGGGGGGGGGCTGGCAGGGGCAGGGGGGGGCTGGCAAGGGCTGGCAGGGGCAGGGGGACAAGCAGGGGGGGGTGGCAGGGGGGACAAGCGGGGGGGGGGGGGGGGGCTGGCAGGGGGACAAGCAAGGGGCAGGGGGGGGGGGGCTGGCAGGGGGACAAGCAAGGGGCAGGGGGGGGGATGGCAGGGGGACAAGCAAGGGGCAGGGGGGGATGGCAGGGGGACAAGCAGGTGGCAGGGGGGGGGGGGCTGGCAGGGGGACAAGCAGGGGGGGCTGGCAGGGGGGGGGGGGGGGCTGGCACAAATTTTTGCTAGATGTTTTTATTTCCATGGCTTTTATTGATGTTTTAATGCATTTTAATTTATGTTGTGCAGCTTGAAAGTTTCTTTTATTATTAAATTCCTGTCTCCAAATCACTATTCTTGTTGAACATCTTTAATGCAATATCCATTATTCCCATTGTGCTGGTAGTATCTGTATTGCTTCATTTTTTCCCTGCGGTTTCAAGCTATAGCCATGTAATGTTTTCAATGCCTATAATTAGACTTATTTTTAACTTGCACATTGTTCCATGTAGGATGATCAGAAATTTGTTAAGCGGAAAACAGAACTTGGCGGAACTTTCTCAATTGCAAGCTGCATACTTTTTGTTCTTATATTTTGTTCTTATATTTTGTCTTCAGGTAGAATTGTAGAGCCTGCTGCCAGGCCTGTGTTGATGCAGGGGACATTGCAAATACCCACGGTTCATTTGAACCGTGGAAATATCCTGGCGCTGGAAACATCTGTACCCACGGTTCACTTGAACCGTGGGTATATTCTGCAGCTGCAAATAAGTATACCCACGGTTATAAAACCGTGGGAATACATATATACCCACGGTTCAAGTAAACCGTGGGTATATTCTGGAGCTGCAAAAACTATACCCACGGTTTTATAACCGTGGGTATACATATATACCGGAGCTGCAAACTATACCCACGGTTATAAAACCGTGGGTATACATATATACCTACGGTTTAATGAACCGTAGGTAATATAAAAATTTCTGGGTCTATACCCACGGTTTTTTAAAAACCGTGGGTATAGGGCTATTGCGACGGCATTCCAGCCCGCGGTTGGCGAAACCGTGGGTATACCCTATACCCACGGTTTCAAGGGCTATACCCACGGTTTCAAACCGTGGGTATAGGTGCAATTTCCAGTAGTGCGCTTATTTGAAGCATCATTTTTCCATGACCATAGAAATTTAGGCTTAATGCATCCACCACCTAATTTCCTTTACCGGGTGCATATATCAAGTCAAAGACAAAAATTTGAAGATACTTCATCCATAATATTTTTCTTAGATTCAAATCACTTTGTAAAAAAATACGTTTCAAGCTCTTATGATCTGTAAGCAATGTCAATTTCTAACCAATGAGGTAATGATGGCATGTATTCAAATCTTGGACAATAGAAACTAAGTCAAAAGCATGTGTTGGTAATTTTTTCTCTTGTGACTTAAAATGCCATAAGCTCTAAGCAACTACAAGATCTCCCTACATGGGAACACATCCCAACCCAGATCCCAAAGAATCACAATACACTATGTACCCCTATCATGATTTTGAAAAATTCATGATTGGTGATAATGTAAGACAAAGTTTAATATCTTGAAAAGAGTTTTAAAATTCCTCATTCAATTATAATGGAATATTATTCACTGTCAAAGATACCATTTTTGAGGCTAGTAAAGAAAAATCATGAATAAAGCATTGCTAATAACCAGTGTGACTAAGGAAACTATGTATCTTGATGAAATTCTTGGGTGGTTTCCAACAGATAATAGCTTCTATCATTTTTATATCTATATAATTAAATATTTTATAGATAAATTGTCCAAGGAAACATAAATATTATATCTAAAAATCAAAATTTGATAATTTTACATAAAAATGATGATTTTGAAAATTTTCCAACACTCACCCGAAGTGTTTCCCATGCTCAACCATTTTCCTTGAATAGAAACATATATGGTCCATAAATATCACCACAAAAGAATATAGATATATTTAATATATTTGATTAATTAATTCCATAATGATTTTTTTGCATTCACAAGACTAAAATTCATAACCACATACTCATAATTGGAATATTTACCCATGGATTCTATATTTTGAATGTCCTCTTTCTAAACCTACAATTAGTGATATCTTGATTGCAAATCAGTTTTAGATAACCATTGGTCCACCCTAAATCGAAAAAATGGATCATTAATGTGTGGAAGTAGATATTGATTCATTATTTTAACTTGTTTAATCTTATGATATTCTACACACAAACAAAGAGTTCCATATGAATTTTTGATAAAAAAGAATTTTGAAACGCATAGAGACATGCTTGGACGAATGAAAACATTTCATTCTAGATCTTCCAACTACACTTTCAATTCCCTTAATTCTGATCGTTCCATCTAATAATATGAAAGGGAGAAAACACTATTCCCTATAAGCCAATAAATTAAAAACATAACATCAATTATGGGTAAAATAACTGGGAAATTTTCATGAAAAACATTTGTAAACTAATAAAAAACCACTTAAAATTTGTTATTCTAGATCTATTCCTTTTATGTGAATGTCAAGGCTACCAACTGGTATGATATTATTCAATCTTTTGATACCAACAAGACCATTTCATCTTCCTTTAAATTACAGAAACCTTTAAGGAGATGTTTGATTCAATCATTAGTCATAAAACTATCCATTCACATAAAATAATTGATGTGATATTTGAACATATTAAACCAATCTATACCCTAAATTATGTCATAAACATACATCTCAAGCACCATGAAATAACCAAAAAATTCACCTCCATCAATACTTATAGAACAATATTTTCACATGAATGCTCAACATTTTCTTTGACCAAGAAGAGTTTGAAGTTTCAAAATAGACGACATCATCTCAACATTTAAACCTAGAAGTTCAATAGTATGAGAAGATATAAATGAATGGGATAAAACCATATTAGAAAAATACTTCTTATGGGTATAATTCAAAAGAATCATACATATCACCATCAATGGTCCATATTTATCATCAAAAATAACTTTCCCAACTCCATATAACTACCTAATCACTGGATTGTTATTTTTTCCTTGTTGATATTTCCTTTACTGAGGTGTCATTGTATTCCTAGAATCACTTTGAATAGGTCCATTTTTTATAAAAGATATTTTTCTAACCTCATCCCATCAAAGAATACAATGTCTATGAAATATGAGGGTTAACCCGAACACCTATCCTTGGATAACTATGACAAAAATGTGGAAGATGCTCTATCTGGTTTCAATTGTGGGGTTTTCTAGGTGGTTATGTATAGTCTCCCTTCATTTGATTGAAAGAACCTATTTGAAAACATCAAACATTACTCTTGGGTCTTGTTGGAAAATTCACCAATGCACCTGTATGATTCTAGGTGACTCCACTACCATGGAAATAAGTGCCCCCTTTCGCTTATTCCCAACATTAGAGTTCCAACAATTTCCCAAAGGTATCAACATTCTTCCTCAACCCGTAGTTCATAATATGTCCCTCTATTCTACTATCTCTCTATTAATAATCACTTTATCATCCTTTTTATAGATCATGGGAATCTTCAAATTAATCTATTTCTCAACCACTATTTGAAAATGCATGCCTTAAAGGATACACTAGAAGCATCTTTCGGTGAAAAGGGGACTAAATTATGGAATTTAGAAATGTATTCTATCATTTTGTTATTCTACTACTTCAAACTGGAAAGTCTATCTTCTAGCAATCATGAACATTTAAGGATAGAAATCTTTGTGGAAAAATTATTAAAAATCCTCCCATGTAATGAATTTTTCTAATTTAGCCTGAATTTATAAATCACACCACTAACATGAAATATCCTCTAGCATATATGTCACTAACATGACTAGTCTTCTATCATTCCAAGGAAATTGAAGATTCGATTCATCATATCCATCAACACCTCTTCTTTCTATGATTCATAATCACCCTAAAAGATGGATAGATTTTTCTTCTATAATTGAATGGAATGATCATATTTCCTTGTATCATTTCATCTATTACCAATATCGATAGCCTGAATGGCTTGGAAAATAAGTTCAACCATATGATGGTTCACCTTTAGCTTAGGTGAAACCACATTCTCAGTAGCCTGTTCTAGTTAGTTTATTCTATTCCTACCAAGTTCCATTTTATATAAATAGAAAAAATTCCATAATTTCACTCTCTAGAAACTAATGTTTTATCAATTTCAAATCCCACCACACAACAACTATCATAAGGCTTTCTGAAATCCTACATGTTCCCACTTCCAAATATTTTTTGAAAATTTCCACCATGCATTTGATAATAAAACCATTTTCAAAATACAACTACCATGCCTTTCTCAAAATGTAACATTTGAAAGCAATTTCAAAACCTTTAAAAAAATCAATATGTTTTAATTACATTATAAACCATTACTCTAAATGCAATTTGTACTCTTAGTGGTATGTGATTTATAATAATTCATATAATAATATTTTCATTGGCTAAACCGATGAAAATGATGTAACATTACTATAAGTGTCTCCTAAAAAATTATGTACCAAAATACCTGGTAATATGAGGATTGACATAAGTAGATTAGATATATCTTCTTATACTCTACATTTAATGTCTAGACAATCCTAGTCCATTTTACCATCGCAACTCAAAGGCTAAACCAAAATAAATTTTTTAACTCCATGATCGACACAACTGATACCTAGGGAAAACTGATACCATGTGTCTAAATAGATTTGGACCAACCAAGAATGATACAACTTGTAACATACTTCCCCTCCTCAGTGGAATTAGTCAAGGAGTAATTTCTACATGGCCTTAGGTTACATCCACAAGATTCAAAAGTCTTGTAAAAATTCCAAATGATTCAAAAAAGTTTGGGGGATGATTTTCGATTTGAAAATAAAACAAACACATCTAACGTACCATAAAAAAGTAACATCTAAATTATGTATGAACATATTTTATACAACTCAAATTTATAAGAACCCAAAACAAACTATACTTAAGTTACAAGAATAAACCCAGAACAATGTCTAAATATAAAGTAAAAGAAAAAAATGAAAAAGCCCATAGACTCCAAAGACACCAACAAAAAAACTCCCAACATGATCCATGATCTGACTCCACAATCCATACCCATATATCATGAAGCCTCACTAAAGAAATTAAATACATTAATTTTACCTATGTATTAATAAACAACATCTAAAAAATCTCCACAATGGGAAATCAGGATATGTGTAATGAAACATTGTAGGTTTTCTCCAAATGAATTCCTGACCTACACCACTAGAATAAAACATGTAAGAAAATTTATATAAAACAATATCTATAAATAAATATAAAAAAATTTATCACAAAATGAAAACCCTTTCTAAGAAAATTATTTTTCTAAACAGAAACCATTTTTCCATAGAAAGCAATCTAATGAGTATTTTAAAACCATTTCTCAAATATATCTAGCATTACCCATTCCAAGGAATTTAAACAAAGGAATTTTCAAAACAATTCAATAATTTCAAAAACATCACTAAAGAAGGTTTACACCAATATTTGAACAATAATTTCACCATAAATTCCAAGGAATTTAAACAATTTGAAATATATACCTCATTTTCTAATAAGAGGAGTCACGAGTGAATCTACCTACCTCAAAAACTATAGTGAAAATAAAGAACATGACAAAATATTCAACAAAATAGAAATAAAATCAAAAACCCCATTTTATATATCATTACCTATCATAAAAACAATGAAATATATTAATTATTAGACTAAAATATCTTAGATATATCCCTAATGGACTAGATCTATGAATCCAATATAGGTAAGAAGAATGGATCTAAATAAAACAACCAAGATAAAATATTTACCATGCAATCCAGACTTCAACGCCTTAATATTTTCTAATAGATAACTCCCTAATAGAAGTGAAGAGTGTCTATCTTCTTTGGGAGGATAGAAAACCAATTTAGGGTCAACCTAATGGAAAAAATGGTGGATTAAGAAAAATTTTGAGTGAGATATACAAATTTAGGATCTAATTTTTAATCGTGCATGGTTAGGTTACACAGTTAGGGAAACTGTGCACTAAATGTACATATGCCCCTATCTATAAAATAAAGGGTTCTTAACGGTTGCTACACAATTTTAGAAAAATAATCACCTAGATATGTACATGTGAATAATCCACTTCCTCACTTTTCTTGGTTTTATGTAGGAGTTTCACGATTTAGACTAACCATGCTGAAACCATTCACCTCCATAAAAGAACCAAAAAATTCAAAGGCTCCCCAAACCCTCCAAATATTTTTGTGAAATGTAAATTTTTCTTAAATTGATATATTTCATTTACTAATAATATACAAGGTGAAAATGATTGTGATTTATATTTATTAGAACCGACTCAATGATTTTATGTAGTGGGAACAATGTACAATATCCAAGTATATATTCTAAACAACTAACACCTTCCAAAAAGTCATGTAAGAGTGGGGATCCACAAAGCTCTTGAGCCAAGTGTTGAACTACCTGTTCCCCTTGTTGATTTGGATGTTCATAAGGATGAACATTCTATTTTAACCTTTTTAGAATTGTTGTTTCATATTGTATAAATAAATTTCAAAAATGAGTTGTTACTTTAATTATTTATATGTAAAACTGTTAATAATTAATGAAAAGGCCTGAACTAGGGAATGATTTTATAGATGGATAAAAGGTATTAGAAATGGAAGGATGATTCAAAAAAAAAATTAATGTACCAATCAACGGATCTAAAATACGTTCTAAAAGTACATTTTTCCCACCAGTTCTACTTCCATATTTACTATTACTTTACATTCATATAGATACAACATTCATAAATGATAACATGACCATAATTTATTTTCATTAGAAAATTTACGAAATGGTCAGTATAAAATTTCTTGGTCATGATAATGTAGATGAAATCCTCCAGCATGAATGGCTTGTATTTGTAGTTGTGAATTTATATATGAGGTGTGTTTTCATTGATTCTTTCTAATAGATGATCTAATATACCAAATATAGTACCATATTATTAATATTTTAATAGGTGTATATGTCGGTACACTTTGGAGGGAAAAACCAATGAACAAAATTTTGGACTCATTAGTTCACACATCACTTATATACAAAAAATATCATTGGAAGGAGAGTAATGTTCATTATTTCAGAACTTTTTTTCTACAATATAAGAAAATAAACATACAGATACAAAATATTCTTAATAACCATGATATAGGGGTAAAAATATACAAATTACTCATATATAATAGATTTCATTTTCATTCATTACTTATTCATTTTTTGTTTTTTATGTGTCTTTGGTTTCTCAATACAATGAATTTGAATTTCCCAAATATTTATTTTTTGGATTCAATTCATGTATACCCAACAAATAAACCACACGTAATGATGTTTATTGATCTCAAATACACTACATTAAACATTTTACAAATAAACTTCAAGTTAAAATTTTTATATTTTTATTGAAAATTTAGTTATGATAGGTTTGTGTTTAAATATCTTCAAATTCATGGAATGAGGACAACCCATGAGCAGAAAAAGCCTATCGAATTCTACAATTAGATAATTATTATGTTATATATAATAATATTTCACTATAAAATAATTTATTAAATAAAATTACTTGTTTTTTCAAGTGTTTATTCTATGTATAAAACAAAGTAATGAAAAAGAATATGGTTATTAAGTTTGAAAATTTATTAAAGATATTGTAATTCAAAAATAGATTACCATCCTTAAAGGGATGTTTCTGATTAAAATTCTAATTTTAAAAAAATTATTAATCCTTTTTCTATTTATATTTTTATATCACTACTAGAACTATTTATAGTCCTCATATTCAAAAGAGGAAATAGTGTTTTTAGAAACCAATGTGCTAGATATATGGTTTAATAATTTATATAAAAATCATGATATACTCTGGTACTATTTTTCTCTTAATAGTGCTATTTTTTCTTTACCTGATCTGTTTATGTTGTGTGTTACAAGTTTACGAATGAGTCAAAGTGTGTGTTTTCATTTTGAAATCAATATCATAGTTAAAACAACAATACACTCATTGAAAAATGATAAAAATAAATATGAATTGTCTTGATATTAAATAAAATGATCCTTAAGCCATTTTTGATGTGTAGGAATCAACTGCAAGTCAATATAATACACGATGTGACCAGTATGATTAAAAGTACATGTTTCTAATTTAAAATTAAATTTTAACTAAGAAGTCACATGATATACTAAAAATTGAGAAAACAAATTTACATTGTTTTGATAATTTTAAAAAACAATCACTATGTGTTTTTTTATGTGTAGGAATCAACCACACATCAATCCAAAACACAGTGTGACCTTTAGGACTTAAAATGAATGTTTCAGTTTAAAAAAACAATTTGGTAAAAAAGATGCTTGGAATCGTAAAAACTGAGTGAAAACATTAAAATTATTTTGAAATATTTTGAAAAAAATACATAAGTCATTTTTTACATGTATGAATCATCTGTACAACAATATGATACATAGTGTAATAGATATGGCTCGAAATATGCATTTTTAATTTAAATTTTACGTTTTTGTTGAAAAACAGTGCCACTCATTGAACACTAAGAAAACATTATTATATTTTTTTAAAAATTTATTATAATGATCTATAAGTAATTTTTGATTTGTTGGAATCAACCCCAACTCAATCTGACAAAAAATGTGACTAGTATGAATCAAATTACGTGTTTTCAATTTAAAGATAACATTTTAGTTAAAAGAATTTAACTCATTTAAACCCTTGAAAACACACTCATATTTTATTTAAATTTTAGGAAAATAATTAATAAGTCCTTTGTGACATGTAGTAATCAAACATTTGTTAATACAACATATGCTATGATCGGTATGACTCAAAGTGTATATTGTTTTTTAAAAATTTACATTTTTGTGAAATGGATGTGTGACATACTCAAAATTGAGAAAAAAAATTCATAATTTTTTGATACATTGTGAAAATTATTCATAAGGAATTTGAGATGTGTTGGATTCATCCATATCTAAATTTGATATGTGATGTGGTCAACTTGACTCAAAATGTGTGTTTTTAGATTAAAAATGTCATTTAAGTTAAAAACATTCATCACTCATTGAAAACAAAGAATTTTTTTTAGATTATCTTAATAATTAAAAAAATGACTTACCAGACATTTGTGACAATTAGGTATCACCCACATGTCAATATTATAGATGATGTGTCCGACATGACTCAAAGTGCAAGTTTTCATTTTTGAAATTGATTTTTTTTGTAAAATCATGCCAATCACTAAAAATAGAGTAAACACATTTGGACTGTATTGATACTTGATGAGAATGATGCTTATGTCCTCTTTTACATGTATGTATCAACCACATGTTAATCTAACACATGGTGTTACTAGTATGACTCAATGTTTATATTTTGATTTAAAATTGGCATTTCAATTCAAATGATATATGAATACTCAAAACTAATAAAACAATTTCATATTGTCTTTAAACTTTTTAAAAAATGATTTATAAGACATTCTTGATATATAAGAACAATTTGATCCTCGATCTAATACCCACTGTGACCGGTTAAACTCAAAATTGTGTGGTCAACATTTACAAATTCCATTTTATTTAAAATGAAGAATGAAATACTCAAAGGTGATCAAGAAAATTCAAATTATTTAGATACATAAGGGAAATGATCCACAAATCATATGTGATGTGTAAAAATTAGTCATACCACAATACAATACACGGTATAATCAGTATAAATTAAAATGAGTGTTTTCAATTTAAAAATAAATATTCAATCAAAAACATGTTTCAATCACTAAAAACCAATAAAACACTCTTTAATTTTCTCAAATCTTTAATAAAATTATTATTTATTCATTTTTGATTTTTCAGAATCAACCACAAATCAATTTGATTCCTGCTGTGGCTAGTAAGAATCAAAGTCCATGTTTCCAATTTAAAAGGATATTTTAGTTAAAAATATTCATGAAAAACTCAAAACCTATAAAACACATTCATATTGTTTTTCTACTTTTGGAAAACAATCCTTATGTTAATTATGATCTGTAGGAGTCATCCACACCACAATTTGATACACAATGTGACAAAAATGACTCAAAATACATGGTTTCATTTTAAAAATGATTTTTAAAGTATACATGTCACATATTAAATCTAATAAAAAACATTAATATTATTTTGATACTTTAGTAGAATTTTCAATTACTAATTTAGGATGTGTAAGAATTAGTTATGCCTAAATCCAATACACATTGTTCCTAGTATGATTCAAAATGTGAGTTTTTAGTTTAAAATTTACATTTTATTTAAAATTGTTTCACACACTAAAAAACAATAAACAATTCTTGGATTTTTTGTATGCTTTATAAAAATGATTCATAAGTCACTTTTGATGTGTAGTAATCATCCACACGTCAATTAAATACACAATGTGACCTGTATAAATCAAAGTATGTGTTTTCAATTTAAAAATGAAATTTTTATTAACAGTGTTCCACTAAAAAAAACCAATAAGACACACTCAAATTTTACTAATACATTAGTACAATGATCCTTAAATAATTTATGATTTTGAGGAATCAACCGCACAACAATCCGACATATGTTATGGCTGGTATTCCTCAATGTGTGCGTTTTTTTAAATTGATATTTTAGTTCAAAATATGTGTGACATGATAAAATCCAAGAAAATTCATATATATAGTTTTGATACTTTAAGAAAATGTTCCGTAAATCAGTTGTGACATGTAGGAATCAACAACACCTAAATATGATATACGAGTTGAATGAAATGACTCCAAATGCGTGGTTTCAATTTTCAAATATCATTTTAGTTAAAAAGAAATATGGAATAATCAAAACTTATATAACACAATGAGACTGTTTTGATACTTTAGGTTAATAATACATATGTCGTTTATGACATATAAGAATCATCCGTACCTAATTCAGATACATGGTGTAACTAGTATTACTCAAAAAGTGTATTTTTAGTTTAAAAATAATATTTTAGTTAAAAATGGGAACCACTCACTTAAAACCTAAAAAACAAACTCATTTTGACTTGATACTTTAGGAAAATGATCCATAAGTAATTTTTAATATTGAGGAGTTATCTAGACATCAATATAATACACAGTGTGACGGATATGACTCAAAGTGTGTGCTTTCAGTTTAAAATTTACATTTTTGTTAAACATTTTTGTGCCTCAATGAAAATATAACAAACACACCTTGATATTATTGATACATAATGTAATGCACCGACCCCAGAATCCCTGATCCATTGCATTATTTTAATACATTGTCATGATTAAATTGAATCAAGTCCTAAAGGACTAATCAGTTTTGTAGTCTTGGAAAATAGATTACATACATAAACATTACATTACACATTCAAACATAAAACACATCATAAGTAATTCATTGAGAATGCCATTATTCCCTAATCTTATCCCTACATATCAAACATAATACACTTCTTGGAATCCTGGGAGAACAAAACATAATAAAGGGGTGAGTTCAGATTCTCATTAAGGGTAAATAATTTAGCAGAGGCTATAAACATTTAAGGAAAGATGTGTAACAAAAACAACAGACTTTTAAACATAAAATTGAACATAATATGGATAAAATAAATCAAACATTACCATATAAAAATGAAGATGGATATTCTATTAGTTGAATAACCACATGTAATAATTAATTTTATAATAAGTGAATGACTTAAGCCGGACAACATTACCACATAGTCAAGGCCTCGTGCCAAGACTAGAAATAATTTTTTTGTCAAGTCCTTGTTCTAAGACACTAATTTATCTCATGAGTCCTACCAATTAATGGAGGGGCTATAGCAAGCCCCACCCTTTACTTATTAAGTCCACTACATTACTCATATAAAAATGTTGACACATAATATAAACATTCGTATTAAAACTATAATACAAAATGTCAATAATTCAACCATAAACCATGAAGGGTATAAAAATAGAACATACATAGTCAAATATATCATAAATCATTCAATACAATATGGAATATTTTATTATAATAAATTAACTTTTATCAAGACTAATATCCAGTAAATGATGTTGATATAGTTGTAAATGACCAGTAAAACTTTTTGAGAGAAATACACTTTTTGTGAAATAATTTAAAATTTACTCATTTATAAATGAATTCAGTTACAAGTGATTTTTTAATCGAAGTGTCCCATACCACATTGAAACTTTTTAAAGGAATAAACATTTTCAAAAAATCTTTTTCATAAAAATAAATCCTTATAACCATTTTGAAAACATGGACATTAATGAGAAAGATTTCGCAGAATAAATATTTAAAACATTTGAATTGATGTTTTAGTTAAAGATTACCTTAAATGAATCATTTTGAAATGTATTTTATTAAACATGGACATGGATAATAAATAAGTCTAGAAAACAATCTCGGATATTAATGAGATCGAGGTATTAATTGTTACCTTTCACTTTCCTTTGGTCGAGGGTACGTTTAACCATGTCTATAATGACCATAGTATATTATTAAATAATAATAGAACCATATTCATATTTATTATGTCATAAAAAATTCATTTATGACTTTATACTACCCATTTAATAAAGATTTCATTGTTAAATTAACCTTTTAGGTAGTAATCTCTTTCTTTATCATATCTGTTTTAACTTGTAATTCTTGATCATATCATTTAGATCATGATTTAAATAATTTAGAATATAAAACAAGATTTATATATCATATATATTTATAATATTTATATTTACAATAGACAGATAGATGAAATGGAAAACACCGTTTATGGAGATGGTAGGCTGTACCTATGCATAAACGTTGTTTCTGTTTTCATATCGTATTGAATGGAAGTAAATGAATAAGATATATGTAAGTACATACATACACACACACATACATACATATATAGATATATATATATATATATCTAGTAGCATTATTATTTTATATATTACATACTAATTAATAATATATATTTTTATAATCATCGTTGAATGGTGGACGTGGAAATGAATCTCATCGCGTCATGGAGACAACAAGCCGTACATACACATGAGAAACGATATCACTTAATCAATGCATAAAATTTGGGGAATTAAATGGTATATTAATTGCATAGAGAAATTAGCATGTTATTTTCATTATTCATATACATATCACTCATCATTATATCAATCCAAATAACATAGTATTGAATAACAAATTACACCACAGCGTGGAGACGGTAAGCCATACGTACGCATGCATGGTGAAATTATCACATAATATAATGTATAGAATAATAATTTTTGTTATACCATATTTATAATAACATCATATTTTATAGAAGGTACTGGAGTTATTATTTTGGTATGGAAATAAAAAATAAAGATAAAGTCGAAGAAGAAAAGAAATTTGAAAGAGGTGATAAAATAATTATTTCTTCTTTGAGTGTTTCCTTTTGATTTGAAAACAATGGCTCTTTAGGTTGGATTTAAGCACAAGGGAAGTCCTATATATTGAAGTTAGAGAAGTTGGGAGTAGATTCGGGTAGGGTTTGGCCAAGCCAAATGGCTTTGGAGTTGAGAGAAGGGGAATGACCCTTTTATAAGAGAGGTGAGGGTCACTTTAGAAAAATGTTCGAAATATTATTTTATTATAAAATTATCTTAGGTTTCTAATGGATCCAAATTGATTTATTTTTAAGATAAGGTGGGTATGGGTTTCAATCCTCTCAAAAAATAGGTTTTAGAAAAGTTTAGGTCACCATATCAACCCTATCTTTTATGTTTAACTCTTAGTTAAATAGTTTATCTTTTACCACATATTCTTGTATTACTATAATAAATGGTTAATATAGTTACTTTAAAAACCAAAGATAACCCCAAGTAGTTCATTATTAATATAGCTAACCATATCTATGTCCTTTGTATGAACCTTATATTTTTAGAATTATTATATCAATTAATAATATAGTATTGGTTTTAAAAATTCATTTATGTCAATTTTGAGACTATTTGGATTGTTTTTTGTAGTCATAACAACTTTATCACTTCAAACAAAATTTATTTAATCATCCCTAACATGTCATATTAACCTAGAAAATTATTTGATGACATCAAAAGCCTCAATTTTCATTTTTTTTATATTTATAATATCAATTATTTTAATCTTTTATTGATAAAGTAATTACTGCATCATCATTGTGTCATAAATAAATTTAGTTATTTAATCTCTAAAAATTATAAATTAAATACCATGATGTCTAAATTTTTTTATCGTTCTAATTAATATTTATAGTTGAATTTATCTTATGTATAACCCCATATTAAAAATGGTTTTGTTATTAAAAATTGTATTTAACACTTTTAACTCTTCATAAAATAAAATAATAATAAATGTCATAATCTAATCCAAGTAGACCAAAAGGATAATATTCAATTCCTAATTTTGGTTTAGGTCGAAATAAACTTATCCAATATAATTAGGACTTGTGTTAGTGTAATTATAATATCATTTTGATATTTAATTACCCAATATACTTTTAATCATGGTAAATAAAATCAAAAGTTACTATTGACCAAAAATTATTTTCATCTTATTGAACCACATTTTAGTTACTGATGTCAACCATGTCTCTTATACTTTTTAAATTCAATTCACAGAAGCGGTAAAATTACATTTTATGCAAATTTCCAAATGTGCCTATAAGGTGGGTAAAAGACGTTAAAAAGATAAATAAAATTTTATACATATAATTTTATTATAAAATGACTCTAATGAATTAAATTTAACTTATGTAGGAATAAATTTAAATAAAATAAATAATTATGTAAATAAAAAGTTGGTTTTAATCAATAACGTATTGTTTTTCACTTTTCATCAAAAATTGAATGTTTTTCAGGAAAATACAAAAAAATCAACATAATTTTTTTTGATATTTGAAATTCAAAAATGAATTATATTTTAACAAATTTAAAATATATAAGTTTAATTAATTATTTTAAAATTAATTCCTATTTTAAAAACCAAAACATGGGTTTTGAAAAAGAAAAAACTATCCAAAGATTGACATGTGTTTATGTGAAATTTCATTGTGAAATTTATTATAATGATCTAAATTATATTAAATTATAAAAATATAATCTAATTATACATCCAAACCATTCAAATGCATTATTTAACACTATAAATTATTTTGATTAAAAAAGTTGTTTTCAATTAAATTTTAATATTTTTCACTATTCATAAAAATATGAAAGTTATCAGAAAAGTACCAAAAATTTATCCAAACTAAATTTATTATGTCCCAGTTTAAATAAGAATATAATTTCATTAAATTGAAAATATAAAACTGTCAAATATTGGTTTAAAACGGGCTTTCTATTAAAAGGTGGTAAAATAGTATTTTATGAAAAATACATCTTTTATATGAAAAAATGAATTTGTTATTATATTATGTCTAAGAAATACATAATATGGATTATAAAATTATATAGAGTATATAAAAGTCATCATTTAGTTAATATTATTCATAACTGCTTTTTGAATGGATGGCTTGGTAGGTCGTGGGGCGCTCGAACTCGGTGTTGCTTGTAGCGCAAGTTATTAAATTACTTTGTAGAGATAATGTACTATGAAATATTGGGGTGTCAAATTCTACCCTCCTTCAATAAATTGAATCCTCTCAATTTTAAATTGTTCTTCAAAAATAAAAGGTTAGAAATAGAAAAATACCTTTGTGGAAAACCAAATCAGAAATTGGGTTAATAAAATTTAGTCTTAATAAGAGGGAAAGGGAAATGAAAAGGTCACTACCGAATTATGATCTCGATTAGGAGAAAATTGCTGGAAATTATAGACACATAATTAGAGGAAAAAAATAAATATTTTTAGGGAGTGATTGAGGTCATCAATCACAAACAAGTGTAATATTGAGGGCCTCAAAGCCATCAATCTATGATGATTTAAAATATCATCGGTTCAACGAAACATAAGGTATTAGGAGAACATATTTTTGTTTATATGATCCCTTCCCTAAAGTTTAAGAATGAATTTATTCATATAATATGAGGAAAAATATACTTTAGAAGTATAGTTTCATCGTTCAACTAATTCCTACCACAAACTCATCTTTCACTCCAAAAGATAATAGAATTCAAAAATATTGTTTTTATTCGAAATGTATAGGGTTCCAAAATTAATGATTTTAAAATTAATTTGTCACACTACTTAAAAAACTACAATATAAAACCCCATACATCACATAGGCTAGTGGTAGGTGATACACCATTGTCACCATTTGGTTGCGGGTTCAAGTCTCACGACCTTGCTGAACACGATGGGTTGTCACCTGACCTTCGAGTTTTCATTTTTATAAAAATCCAAAAATAATCTTAACAAATGATTTAAACATAAATATAGTATCCGATGTCAAACTTAATCCATTCTAACCATTAGACTGGTTAAAAATACTTTCATCCAAATTCACTGTCCAAAATTTATAAGGATGGTAAACACAATGAAGACCTTTTTTTCCATGCAATAACTTGTAAATACCTTCATCATGTATTTTTTTAAAACATGGTAACACCCTAAATCACAATAAAACATTATTTATTACATTCACGCTCCCTTATTATTTATATAATACCAAATATACTTCTTATATGAAAAAATTTTGTAAACTCCAACAATAATTGAATAAAAAAAATTAATTAGTTTCTAAGTAGTCAATAATATAGAATATAATTTATAAAAATTAATCATATCTTATTCCAAAATCCCTTACTTTGTATCAGAACCATATTAAGGTTTATCATTCCTTCAACGATGTATTTTCTAAAAAGTTTAACTTTCTATTGAGTCACTTTTCTTAGAACCATATAATCTCAAATCCTTACTAAAAGTGTACTACAATACATTCTTTATTTATTTCCATAATTCATATAACTAGTACATTGTTGATACAACACTAAAATGAAATAATTCTTTAATAAAAACATAAGAACACAAGTAATTCATTTTCATCTGTGGTAGTATCATTACTTGATTATTACCCAAAAACATCATTTGGGGAATACTATGATGATTTGGTCATTGATTCTTGTAGTGTCCCATCTCCTTGAAAATGAAGCATTTTACATTTGAATCCTTTTTCTTACCCTTTCGATCATGTACTTGGTGTCATTTTTCTCCAAACATAAAACAAACTCCCATTCCCTTCAAGAATTTACCATGGTGATTTATTCTATAGTTATCACATATGGGAAAATCCTTTTCCCCTCTTCCCTTTATCCATCTTTCTCTATACCATCCTTTTCTTCTATTTTTTCCCTTCAAATCCATAAGACTCGGAAAATTATTTACTTATCTTATTAACAAATGATATTATTTCTAAATGTGATAAAAATATGTGTGAGACTATTTCCCTTCTAAATTTTGGCTTAATACTATGAAATATATGATCTTCTTAATCTTTGGATCATGCGTATTGCTGTAGTTCTCATTTCATCTACTGGGTGCAATTTCTAAACGATGTTATACACTAGGTTAGTTTATAAATCAAAATAATTTCAATCATGTAAAATACCGAACATAAATTTAAAATATCATTCATATAATCTATAACTATAAAAAAATGTTTTCTTTGAGGATCTATTTAATCCTAAATCATTCATAATTTCTTGTAATGAATATGTGAATTATCCTAAGAATATCCTTGGGATTGTTGTTACCAAGAGTGAAGAAAGGCCCTTTATCGTATACTAGGATACCCCGGGTCAAGCGCAAAACTCCTTTTCAAAGTTTTCACTCCTAGGTACATCAATGTTAAAGCCAACTCTACATGCTCATATCTAGAGAGAGATCTATTTCTTAGAAAATACACTAAATCTCTACATTACCAAAATTCTAAGAAGTTCTTATATAATAATCATAAAAGTATATCTTAGTGTAATGTTCTCTAATTAGAGTTTTTCTAAATCTGGTTTCCAAGGATTGTAATAAACTTCCTCTCATACCAACTATAACACCCCAACTCCGAAAGCCCAGAGCCGATGAATTATTTTAATACATTGGCATGATTAGAAGGAATCAAGTCCCGAAGGACTGACCAGTTTAGTAGTCTAGGAAAATAGATTACATATATGAACCTTACATTACACATTAAAGCATAAATCACAACAGAAATAATACATTGAGAATGAAATTATTACATTATCTTATCCATACATATCAAACATAATGCACTTCTTGGAATCCTGGGAAAACAAAACATTAGAAATGGGTGAGTTCAGATGCTCAATAAGGGTAAATAATTTAGCAGAAGCTATAAAATTTGAAAGAAAGATGTATAATAAAAAATGACTTTTAAACATAAATTTGAACATAATATGGAAAAAATAAATCAAACATTACCATATAAACATGCACAAGGATATTCTAATAGTTGAATAATCACATGTAATATTAAATTTCATAATAGGGGATTTCCTAATGCCCGACATCCTTACCACATAGTCAAGGCCTCGTGCCAAGACTAAAAATAAATTTTTTGTCAAGGACTTGTTACAATAAAATAATTTTCATCATGAGACATACTGATGAATCGAGGGGCTATAGTAGGATCCACCCATCACTTACTAAGTCCATTACATTCCTCATATGAAAATGTTTAAACATAATAAAAAAATTCGTATTAAAAATAGCATACAAAATTTATATACTTAAACCATAAACCATTAAGGGTAAAAAAATAGAACATTCACAGTTAAACATATCATAAATCATTAAATACAATATGGAAGATTATATTATAATAAATTAATCTTAATCAAGAATAATATCATGTAATGGATTTTGGCATAATTGAAAATGATCAGTAATTTTTTTAGAGAAATATCCATTTTTGTAAAATAATTTAAAAGTAAAAGATTTATAAAGGAGTTTATTTAAATGATATTTTTGAATCAAAGTGTCTCATACCAGTTTGAAACTTTTTAAAGGAATAAACATTTTAAAACAGTCATGTCCATATATACAAATCCTTAAAACCATTTTAAAACATGGACATTAATTAGAAATATTTAGAAGAATAAATATTTAAAACATTTAAAATGATGTTTTAGTTAAACATTACCTCAAAAGAATCATTTTGAAATGTCTTTTTTGAAACATGGACATGGATAATAAATATGTCCAAGAAAAAATCTCTAATAATAATGAGATTTAGGAATTAACCCTTACCTTGCACTTTCTTTTGATTGAGGGTACGTTTAACCTCTTGTATAATGACCATATTATCTTATTAAGTTATACCAGAACCATATTCATATTTATTATATCATACATGATTAATTTATGAATTTATAGTACCAATTTAATAATGATTTCCATGTTAAATTAATATTTCGGGTAATAATCGCTTTCTTTATCGTACATGTTTTAACATGTTATTCCTGATCGTATGATTTAGATCAAGATTTAAATAACTCAAAAATATAAAACATGATTTATATATAATATATATTTAGAATATAAATATGTATAATAGATAGATATATTAATTTGAAAACACCATTTATGGAGACGGTATGCCGTACGTATGTATAAATATTGTTTCTGTTTTCATATCGTATTGAATTGGAGTAAGTGAATAATATATATGTAAGTAAATAAATAAATAAATAAATATATATCCTAAGTAGCATTATTATTTCATATATTATATAATAATTATTAATATATATTTTTATAATCACCGTTGAATGGTGGATGTGGAAATTAATCTCATCTCGTCGTGGAGATGGTAAGCCATACATACACATGAGCAAAGATATCATTTCCTTAATGATTAATAGTTCTGGAATTGGATGGTATATTAATTGTACAGAAAAATTATCTTGTTATTTTAATTATTTATATACATATTAATCATCATTATATCCATCCAAATAACATAGTGTTGAATAACCAATTACACTATGGCATGAAGATAGTAAGCCGTACATACGCACGCATGGTGACATTATCATTCATAGGACGGATTGAATAATAAGTACGGTTGTACCATATTTATAAAAACATCATAGTATGAATAAGGTATTAGAGTTATTATTTTTGGTCTGGAAATAAAAAATAATGAGAAAGTGGAAGAAGAAAATAACGTTGAAAGAGGTGATAAAATAATTACCTCTTCTGTGGGTGTTTCCATTTGATATGAAAAAAAGGGATGCTTAGGTTGGATTTAATCAGAATGTAAGGTCTCTAAGTTTATGTGAGTTAATTTTGGAGGATATTTGGGTTGGGGTTGGCCGAGCCAATTGGCTTTGGAGGTGTGATTTTGAGAGAAGGTGAAGTACCCTTTTGTAAGAGAGGTGAGGGTAACCATATGAAAAGTTTGAAATATTATTTTATTATAAAATAATTTTCAGTTTCTAATGACTCCAAAATGATTTATTTAAATGATAAGGTAGAGATGTGTCTAAATACTCTGAACCAATAGGTTTTAGATAAGTTTAGGTCACTATATTATCTCTATCATTTATATTTAACTCTTAGTTAAATGGTAAAACTTTTACTATGTATTCTTGTATTATTATAATAAATTGTTAATAAACTTACTATAAAAAGTCAAGACAACCCCAAGTGGTAAATTATTTAAATATCTAACCGTATTTATTTCCTTTGGCTGAACCTTATTTTTCTATAAATATTGTATCAATTAATAATATAGTATTTGTTTTAAAAATTAATTTATGTCAATTTTGACACTATTTGTTATTCTGTTTTTTTGAAAGTCATAAGAGCTTTATAACTTCAAAATAAATTTATTTAATAAACCCTAAAATGTCATATTAATCTAGATAATTCGTGTATGGCATCAAAAGTCTAAATTTACATTTATTTGTATATTTATAATATCAATTATTTTAATCTTTCATTGATAAAGTAATTACTGCATCATCATTATTTCATAAATAAATTTAGTTCCTTAATCTCTAAAAAATATATATAAGATACCATGATGTAGGAAATAATTTTATCTTTCTAATGAATATATATTGTCAAATTTATATTATGTATAACTCTATATTAAAAATGGTTTAGTTATTAAACTTTGAATTTAACACTTTTAACTCATCTAAAAATAAAATAATAATAAATGTCCTAATATAATCCAAGTGGACAAATAGGATCATATTTAATACCTAAGATTTTTTTGTCTAATAACACTTATTCAATATAATTAGGACATGTGTTAGGATAATTATAATACCATTTTGACCTTTAATTACCCTATTTAGTTTTAACCGCAGGGAATCAAAGTCAAAAGCTATTATTCAAAAAAATTTATTCTTATATTATTGAACAACATTTCACTTAATTATGCCAAATGTATCTCTTGGATTTTCAAAATCCAATTCATAGAAGAAGTAAAATTACTTTTTAAGCAAATTTGAAAATGTGCCTAGATGGTGGGTAAATGATGTTAAAAAGTTCAATAAAATTTTATAGACATAATTTTTGTATAAAATGACTCCAATTAATTATATTGAACTTATATAGGTATAAATTTAAATTAAATAAATAATTATTTAAATAAAAAGTAAGTTTTAAACAATAACCCTGTCTTTTTCACTATTCATTAAAAATTGAATGTTTTTAGAAAAATACCAAAAAATCACCCAAATCATTGATATTATGAATTAAAAAATGAATTCTATTTTACCAAATTCAAAATGTATAAGTTGAAATAATTAATTTAAAATTAATTCCTGTTGTCAAAAACAAAAAGTGGGTTTTTAAATAGTAAAAACTATCAAAAGATTGGCTTGTGTTTATGTTAAATTTAAATGTGAAATTACATATAATGACCTACGTTGTATTAAATGATAAAAATATAATCTAATTATACTTTAAAATCATTCAAATTTTTTATTTAACACTATAAATTATTTCAATTAAAAAGTTTGTTTTCAATTAAACTATAGTATTTTTCACTATTCATCAAAATATGAAAGTTATCAGAAAAGTACCAAAAATTTATCCAAACTAAATTTTTTATGTCCCGATTTTAAATAAGAACTTAATTTTATTAAATTTAATACATAAAAGTGTAAAATATTAGTTTTAAAATGGGTTTCCATTAAAAGGTGGTAAAATTGCATTTTTAAAAAAATACTTCTTTTATCTGAAAAAATGTATTTTTTCTTATATTTTTTATCGAAAACACATAATATGGATTCTAAATTTATATAGAGTATATAAAATTCAATATTAAGTTAATACTATGCATAAATTATTTCTAAATAGCTAGTTTTATAATTCGTGGTGCGCTCGAAGTCGGTGTTGCGTGCAACATAAGTTGTTTAATTACTCTAAAGAGATAATGTACTAGGAAATATTAGGTTGATACCCATATGTAAAATGTTCCTTGATTCTTTTTTGATGTGTAATAATCAACTAAATATCAATTTGACACACGGTGTGACTAGTATGACTCAAAGTGTTCACCATTATGTAAAATTTACTTTTTTAGTTCAAAACACAAGCCACATTCATAAAATTGAGAAAATGCGATCATATTATCTTGATACATTAGGAAGATGATAGAAAAATCATATGTGACATATTGGAATAAACCCCAAATTAATATTTCTTGTCGTGTGCCCGGTATGAATCAATGTGTAAGTTTTAAGATTAAAATTGATACTTTAGTTTAAAAAAATGTGTGATACTTGAAAAAGAGGAAATGTTTTCATATTGTGATGGTACTTTAGGATAATGACCCATAAATTATTTCAAATTTTCAAAAATAAACCACATATTAATCTGAAATATAGTGTGCATAGTTTGAGTCAAATAGTATATTTTTAGTTTAAAAGTTACATTTTATTAATTCATTTTCAGTATTTTTGATTAATTTATTTTTTTACAGTGTTCCTTACATAAGAATTATGTTTATGAAGGCCCACAACTTTTATAGAGATGAGGTGGTTTGTTCAGTAATAAGTATCATGATATTACTCTTTTGAGAAGGGGATAGGGGATGAAGACAATGAAACAATACTGTTTTTTAATTTTTTGGTGTTTGTGTAAATTGTATGTACCAATGTAATTATATAAACCAATATATGAATTGTTTTTAAGATAATGTTATTAATTTCATTTTTTATGTAAATTTTATTGAAAATTGATATGTTTATTTTCTACAGTGTGCCGTAATTTCAGAAAGATGCTCATGCTGCCTGCCTTTTTTTAGCACTAGGAATAAAACTGATAAAAGGTCATTTTATTAGTTTTTTAGAGCACTAATAAAGTGTCTCTTTATCATTACAAAAAAAAAATAATTTATTAGGGACTCACTTTCTTAGTGGTTTGTTCTCAAAGTATTCTAAATACAGAGAATTTTGAAGAAGTTAGAATAATGATGTGATATATTCAATATACTCTGAAATTTTTATTATACTTTGCTATAGGTTGAGATAATGAATTATTGGGATATTTGGATACTAAATGGGTGAGATATTTGGTGGATAAAAATTAAAAAAGTGGTGGAGAATTATTCATTGGAAATAAAAATGTTTTTGGTTTATCAAGAAAGATGAAATCACATCTTTTAGTATGGATCATGTAGATTATATATCTCATACCATGGATTTCACTCAGTTATTGTGGTTTAATAGGCAGCAAATTTATATTGGTTATTAGGTGAAACAACCTATTATGATTCACTAAGAAAACAATAATATGATCAATATTATGAAGAATATGTATCAAAAATCTCAAACAGAAAATATTATGATCATACATAACTTTATCATTGGAAAATTTGAACAATGTGTGACTGAAATGACGCATGTTGGAATTGATGACCAAGTTGTTGACATTCTAGTTAATCTATTGGAAGAACATCTGTTCTAGAAACATAAGTTGAACATAAATGTTCATCCTTCTCCTAGTGAATTAGTAGGTTATTTTTGGTCCCCTCTCTCTATTTGTTTTAACTATTTTAATGTGTTTTTCTAAGTGATATTGGTTTTTGGGGGAAATAAGTTTTAGGGGGGTGTATATTTCAAGCTCTATAAGTACAAATACATGTTCATTGGGTTTATTTATAAAGGGGGAGAATAGATAAATTCAATTTTTTAAATTATTTCTGGTTGAGGTATTTTGAAAAATCATACAATTCTTTTATGACCTGATGAGAATTAACAATGATCAGAAAACAATTTTTTTTCAAAGTGATTATCTTGTACATATTTAATCATTCCAAAGGATGTGAACACAATTCATGTTTCCTATATTGTTTTATACATGATGTTTTACTCACATAGACATAGAGTGTTGGATGAGTTGTTTCTCACCTTTAAAGTTTTGATAGCGGCTGGTGATTTATTGAATTTATCTATATATTGAAAAAGACCTAAGGGGAAGATTTTTAGAACCAAGGATTTTCATTTCTATAAATAGAGTGTTGTTTTTGTTTGTTTCAATCCACATTGGGTTGATCATGGAGTTTTCATGTAAATTGATCATACGGTACAAGTTAACTAAAATGATAAAGGTGACATCATTTCCTAGTGTTTTCCAAATTTTTTCTCAAAATCATGAGGATGTGGAAAGCTTTATGAAAAGTGGTTTTCTAGAATGGAATCTTCTAATGTATGGTAAGGGAATAATTTTTATGATTACAGGGTTTCATGAAGTCTTGGTTTCAATATATTTTGAGCTTCAAAAACATGTAATGAATATATTATGATCATAAAAATTATGAAAAAACCATGAGTGCACAATGGGTTTAAGGTGATTATTCACGATAATATGATGCTTCATGAACATGTTTAGTTTCATTATATCTTCATGCGTAGAAGATCTTCGTGAACAAGATTTTTGAGTTTCATTAAAAATCAAATGATAAATTTGGATCTTCAAGAGAGGATGAGCAAATAAATATGTGGATACCCCACCACATTTCACATGAAAAAATTTCAATAAAAATATGAATTGATATGAATTTTTGAACTTTGATATCTATACGAATCAGGTATTCATTGTGATCCAGAGCATCGTGAAAATACAATCTTAGTCTGGAAAAAATATTTTTTATCTCAGAAAAATGAGTTTCACGATGTATGGTTACTATGAATGACATTTGTTTCTGCAGAAGAAATTTTCTTCATGAAGGTTGTGAGCTTCATGAAGGAGCATTGCAAATGTGATTTTGGAACAACAATATTGAACATATTATTTAAGTTAATAATTATTTCATGTGCCTCAACTTTGGAATATGGTGTAGAAGAGTCTCATGGTAGTTAAGAAAAAAGGCTTAAATTCCAATATACTGAAGCGACCTTCACGTCATTATACTGAGTAAGACCTCACCAACTGTAGTGAGCTAGGGGGTTTCAATGGAAGTGTTTCAAGGGAGGAAATTTTCTATGTCTAGAATATTCAAAAAGGTAGTGTGCCTGGCATAGAGTGATAGTGTTTGAAATTCATTATTCCATAACTAGATAATATTAGTGGAGTTAGGTACGACTAACACACTCTCAGTATATTCTCCTTGGACTAGCCCTTAATGGTGATCAAAGTAAAATTGTTGTGCTGTCTCTCTATATGTGAGTGTTTGATTACTACACAATTCCAGTAGATTTATTAATAATTTCCTAGAAACATTGGAAAAAATATGTCACTTTAAATTAAAAAGTTATCTCCCTAATTCACACCTCCCATATCAAGGTGTTCTACGGTCCTACATGGGGAAGGTATTGGGATTCATTATTATGTAGAACAATATGGTGATAACTTAGGTCTCATTAAAATTGAAGGTTCATATGAAAAATTACCCAACTTATTATTTGGAGTTATCTATGATATTTTTTTCTTTAATTATATTGGGAAATTACCTTATAATGAAAATGTGTAAAATATAATAATCATAAAATTTTAAAGTATTTATTAATATAGAATGAGTTTAACATGTTTCAGAGAGGATGGTTGGATCTAATTAAATATTATGGTTGATTGATACATTACCACACTTTAAAAGTTAACAAGGTGGACAATGCTCTGATTGGAAGGTATCATGATTGATTATATATTATTAGGATCATGAAAGATCCAATATTTATGGATTTTTAAGGGATGAATCTAGAAATATTGAAGAAAGGGGAGAAATATAATATTTTGAAAATCAGTGTTCAACCATATACCCTAGTGGAGATTAAAGAGGAAAAAAAGAATAATATAAAGCATTGTAATATGGTTAGAAATATTCCTAATTTTAACCTTTATTATGATGTAATGATAAGGTTTAGTAACCGTGTATGTGTTCCATCTATACTAGTTTTGAAGAAGGATATTCTTGAGGATGATCATAGTACATTATTCTCTATTCATGATTGAAGTCCAAAGATGTATAAGGATCTGAAAGATTGTTTTTGGTAGGATAAAAATATGTGTGATATTAAATACTTTTTATATCGGTGCTTGGTATTTCAGTAAGTTTTGGATGATAGATAAAATTTTAAGGGTATGATACAAAAATTACATATACCAAAATTAAAGTTGGAAAATATAACCATTTATTTTTCTTCATTAGACTAACAAAAACAACTAAAGGTAATAATGTTATATTGGTTGCTGTCCATCACCAGAGAGATTCCACACACTTAATTACTATTAGAGAGGATTTATCTCTAGATCGTCTTTCGAGAGTATAAAATAAAGAAGTGGTAATGTTGTATTGGGTACCACATTCTATTATATTTGATTGGAGTTTGTGGTTTACCTTAATGTTCAGGTGAAGTATTCAGTATGAAATTGATACATAATTGACTATCATCACTACATATCATCCTGAGATAGATGGTTTATCTGAGAGAAAAAGTCAAACCTTAGTGGATATGATGAGATCTCACTCTATGGATTTAAAAGGTGTTTGAGTTCAAAACCTCCATCTAGTTGAGTAACCTTAAAAAACTACCATTCACTCAATCATTTAGATGGATCCTAATGAATCCCAATATAGAGATAAGTGTTTGAATTCAATATCTTGGGAATAAAGTTGAGGAAAGAAGGCTATTAGGACCTGATCTGTAAGAAGTAATGGTATAGAAGGTTATATCCATTCAGAAACACGTATGGACAACACAATGTTGATAGAAACTTATATCGATAATAATCTATTTGATATATATTTTTAAATTAGTGTGAAAGTGTTTCTATTATTTTATCTATTGAATATTATTACTAGATTCAAAAATAAATGAAATTTGAGGCCTGGGTATATTGGCCCTTTCGAAATTCTTTATCGAGTTGGGATGGTCTCTTTTTATTTGGTGCTTCCTCTAAACATCTATAAAGTTCATAATGTGTTTTATATTTCCATACTAAGGAATTATATACCTAAACCATCAGATAAAATGAACTTAGTGTTCATACCATTAGATGACGGTCTTTGTTATAAGGTTAAACTAGTGCTGATTCTAGATCACAGAGAGAATGTTCTAGGAAACAAGACTACTCACCTGGTCAATGTTTTGTGGAGAAACCACAAATTTTAATAATCTATGTGGGATTCCGAGGATATAATAAGGAAAAGTATCCACATTTTTATTTTTAAAAGATAAAAACTTATAATGAAAAATTTATTTTACGGGGGGTATAATGTACAAACCTGAGTTTGTATGATTATTTTAAAAAATATTTAATTTCTTTGATAACTTCCATTACACGCAACAATGTGTTTTAATAAACTGAGATAAAAATTAATATAATTAGTTAAACATAAAAATTATAACCTAGACTCTAAAGTGGTATGCATGAATAATGATGAACAATTTTTTGAAATTAAGTATAATTCTTTTAGATATGGAATGTAGTTTTATAAATAAGTATTAAATTGTTAATAAAGACTTTATCTTATTCAAAAATATTTTTTTATCAAGACTAATTTTTATTAATCTTTGGAAAAAAAATAAAATTGATTTTTTAAAATTTTAGAAAATTTATTTTGAGAAATTCAGTTACTTTTCCTTAATGTTTGAATATTGATATTAAAATTTTCGATACTCATGAAAATTTTCATATACGAAAACATATTTTTCATCTTGTCTATGGGTTTAATTTTAAATTAATTTTTTCCAATTATATGAATGGAATTTGGTAAAAAGGTTTCTATATTTGGAATTACAATTATTAATATTATATAATAATTTGAACTTAATTTTTCCCGAATCTAATAGAATAAATAGTAATAATTATTAATTGTTTTTGTGGTTAAAGCGAGTTTAATAAGGGTTTAAAATTCAAAGATATCAAGTAAAATTAAATTAAAACTTGTAAAAATCTAATTTTACATCCATATTTCTACGTTATATTGTCTAAAGTTTTACAATGATCCATTTTGGATCCTTTTTCATGTTTGTAATGTGGGTACACCTTTTTCTTTTTAAAAATCACAAGTGTTTCCTCTCCCTACTTATTAAAGGGAACCCACTCTCCTCTCTACATCACTGTTACAAAGAATTTTGGTTCGTTCAATACCTACTCAAACACCTTAATTACATCCCTCACCAATATCTATAGGACTTATTTTAATTATGGAACCCTCCTCGGAATACTTGTGGTGCAAACCTTAAGAGGTTTTCCGAAGAAGTGACGTCATTATTTATTGAGCATTATTATTTTAAATATTCTTCCAAATCATTCAAATATTATTCAATTAAGATGATATAATAATATTAGTATATCCCATATAATTATATTTTAAAATATTAATTGAAAAATCTATGTCAATATTCTCTCCCATTAAATGGGAAAAGAAACTGTCGATCATGTGTAAATCAGACCCCGCCTCGCGAATCGATGTAACTCATTTTCCATCAACATCTCTCACTTATGTTGATGATGATATATTTAATATATTCAAATGAAATTTATGAAATAATTATAATTATATAATTATAATATAACACCTACCTTATTACCTTCCAATTCATTGGAAAACAATAATGTCACTCTGGCGTACATGTTGACTACCACCGCCATGAAGTGATGTGATACATTTTTCATTTTATTTTGATTTGGATGTTAATAATGATAGATTTAATGAATAAATATGATATTTATGACATAAAATTAATTATATAATTTTGATAATTTACTTACCTTTGTTTTGTTTAGTCTGCCGAGAAAAGGGAAGCAATGTTTATGCATACTTATGGTCTACTATCTCTATAAATGGTTTGGGTCATTTTATATCTATAATTTTTTTGGATTACTATTATTATATATATAATGAATATATATGATATTTATATTATGTGTTACATTCAATTTATTATTTAACCGAGATCATAATAAAATGACTAAAAATACCCAACCAAAACATACATGAAAAACAAAGTAGTTATTATATGAAAAGAGAATTTAACTAGGAATTGTTAATAAAAGGGAAATAAAGGATCATAGGTAAATTATATATGATATAATATATATTTCATGATTCTATAATATATTTATATTAAATATATATTTTTCCTACATGAGTTTCAATACAATGAAAATCTAGATTTGAGGTAGGGATTTTCATCTCACTTTTATTTCAATTGGACCCATACCATATACACCACTTGTTTCATTTGTGTAGTGTATATATATATACTTAACATGATTGAGTTTTATAATTCGTATTAGGAAAATTATGGTAAATAAATATTCATATATATGTTTCTTTCTTTCATGGGGCTTATTATTCAAAAGATAACAAAATGGTAGGTGTATTATGTTACAACCTCATTGTTTATCGAGGTAGTTTGTGATTAAGTTACAATGATAAAATATTATGATATATTGATCATGAAACTCATTAATTTTATTCTCATATGGTTATTATAGAAAATTATATATTTTAATTTCATTTCACACTCTTTATGTTATCAATATATCAAATGAATGTTTTTAATAAATATTGATTTTATTTATCTCTTTGGTAAAAAATTATTTCTCTTCCATGAATATGTTTTCTAGAAATATTTTAGTAAATTTTATAATATTATCCAATGATTATTTGAAAACATTTCTACCCATGTTTGTATTTTTATAAAATGGTTTCAAAAAATATTCTTCATGTTTTCCAAACAAAGGACTTTAGAATTCTATAAAAAATGTGATAGAAATACTCATTTTAACATGTATGAACTGAATGATATTTTTCACCATCTTGATCGATAAATGATTTAAAAATTAATCTAAAAAATTTAAATTTTATTTTCCAAGATAATTATTTCTTTAATATTTGGGATGTTTTTATAAGTTAAATAAATAAATTCATAATGAAAATTATATTTTCCACAACAAATGCTCCAAGGGATCTTTCAAAATCATTTTCCATCTAATTTTAAATCCTTTGATTTTACATTAGATTTACTAGGTAGATGATCCAAGGATAACATAATTATTATTTCTCTATATTCATTATGATTATAATAATAATTGTTTCATGAAACCCATTTATTTGTTGGTTTACTCTCTGATGAATTGAAGAAATGACTATGGAACCCATTTCCCATGCATGGATTATGATGTGATGATATGTTGAATATTTTATAATCATGTGGAACACATATGTGTCATTTTAATTATGATATGGTGGTTCATTTATAAAACAATGAAAGTGGTTACAATATTACCAAGTACAATAGTTATGTTATAATTTGGGATGGTGGTTATGTTATAACCAAGTATGGGTGGTTATGTTATATAATGTGATGGATGGATCCAAAATTATATAGTCCTCCAATGCAATTAGTATAAAAGGATAACTCATGAGTTAGTTATGTTATGTATGAACCTAATTTCATGTTCACAATTTAATGTCTGGACCTCGTTTCCATTTCTATAAGATTCACGCGTGGACCTAGTTTTTATGTCCATTATATTAAGTGTATACCTCATTTTTATTTCAATAAGTTTATGCAATGATATGATTTTATTTCCTTAACTTATTGAGTGAATATATCTCTATTTATACATGTTTACAATGTTACATGACTATGTTTTTTCCACATTCCTATATTTAGGTTATTCTCTCATCTCATACATTCATTGATTTCCTTTATGATTCATGTATTATGCACTGCCATGATTTATTACATGAGACAAGGTTATGACCTATGAGATGAAGGTTATGGTTTTCAAATGTTATTATATTTTTCTCATATCCTTGAGCTTATTTTATGTTGATATCTACCTTTTTTCACCCTTAATGTGCACTTGATCTCATTGTTTCTTTTGTTTCCTTTCCTAGCGTTATAAATAAAGGATTTTAATAGGGGTTTTCTAAGAAGAGTACTATGTTAGAAGATGTTTATGGGTGTTATTGAAGATATTTAAAGAAATAAGAATACTGTGTGTATAGTCTCCAAACACATGAAACATGTATTGTCCTCAGGCATGATTTAGTAAAATGATAAGGATATTTACCTATTCAGATATACTATTTAGGTATAAAAATATTCGGTCACTATAATTTCTATATTGTAGGCATGTATGAAGTTGCGAAGTTGAAGTTACTACTAGATATTCCCATGAAATTGTGGTATAAACCTTCAAATTAAGATAAAATTTATTTATAGAGGATCAGATGAATGTTTTGTATAATGATCATTGGAAAAAAGTTGAAAAAGGAAGGAAATAGAGAGGGAAAGATTTCTGATGCAATTTTTTAGATGATGGAATTTGGGAAAATGTTTTGAGAAGTTCAAATGATGTTTTTTTGGAAGAATTAGATAGATTTTTTCTGACTAAAAAATTAGTCACATATTTCTCACCAATAAAATAAATTATATGAAGTGTTCTAGAATTGGTTTCCCAAAATAAGTTGTTTGATGTAATTTATGAAAGTTTTGTAATAATATGAAATATTATTTTTTTGATATTTGGTTTTAGTTTTCCAATTATCATGAAGTAAAATCCTAATTCCCATCGAGTTTTAAGGAAATTTATAGAATGGGGAATCCATTGTGGATTCTCAATTCCATTCAAAAATGATACAAACTTATAGGGATGATTTTTGTGTTTTTTAGTATGTGTTTTTAATTTAAAATTTTTGATGATCATGAAATTATATTAGGGTTACCCATTTTTTTATTTCATGTGTATCTATATAAAGTAGTATAAGTACGAATATGGGTTCATATTGTTCATGTGTCAAAAATTTAAAGCACTACAAATGTAGTTCCATACAAAATCACAATATATACCTACATATGATGTTCTAAAAGCTAGTTTGGATTATGATGTTTCAAACTAATGATTCTCTTGGTTGAGTTTGAAGAAAAAGTTGATATAGTTCAATGGTATTTTGATTAGAGAATTGACAAAGTTTTTAATAACTAGAAAAACATTACTCACAGTTGGAATTAGATAGAAAAAGGGTAATAAAGTTACACTGATTATAAAAAGGTACCAAATGTAATTTCTAGTAAAATTTATTCGATGGACTAGGTCAGATGAAAGAATCAGACAGAAAAATTATGGATAAAGAAATAATAAATAAAGTGAAAAATTATGATTTTCTATAATGAAGAAAAAGAAAGTTACACCAAACCTCATTGGATGAACCCATTAGATGGACATGACCAGATGAAGAAACTGGTTATAAAATTTTCAGATGGAGGAAGAGGTGGGAATTAAAGAAAAAATATTTCCTTTTACTGGCTAAGAATGTGAAGAAAAAGTGTTTTGCAATAAATGAAAAAATTAAAGTTTCTATAATGATCACAATGATAACATTATGATCCTTGTGATGAATGTTATTTCATAAGAAATAGGAAATTTTAGAATAAAAAAGATCACTAAATCACCTTTCCCCTCTTAGTGATCATATAGTCCTTTAAATTGGTATCTGAGGGAAGGTTCCCGTTGTTGACTCTTTAATAAAGTTGACTAAATAGAGAAGTTTTTGTGTACTTTTATAATTCTATAAACATAAATGGAATTCCATTTTTTATGGGAAAACATTCATATCTATAAATATATAATGTTATCAAATTTCAAGTATCTTTTTTATGGAGTTATTTAAGTTTTAATTGACCATTACCCTCCACGTAATGAGAATATTACTCTAATATATGATGATAAGAAAAACTTGGAAAATTATGAGTGTGCCAGAAATGAAATAATTTCTTCACTTTCTGAAAGTGAGTTTCTTTGAGTGAAAAGAGTTGGGACTGATAAATAAATTTGGAAAAAGTTGAAGAACAGTTATAATGGGAAAAATGTTAATAAATCTAAGTTTAAAATAAGGAGTTTATTGTTTGATGATCTCAAGATGGGTTATTATGTATCAATTGGTGAATTATTTAAAAAGGTGAGATGCATTGTAAGAAACATAATATGTATTACTATGAAGTTATAGGATTCATCCATTTTTGAAATGGTATTATGAAATCTTTCCAATAAATTTTATCCCCAAGATTCATTTTTAGAAGATAGAGATCCTAAAACTCTATCTCTGAATGATTTATATAGCACTATCATCATGTTTTAAGTGATAAGAGATAAATTTATGAGAACAAAAATGCGATTGATAAATTTTCTTCCAAGAAACCAAGAAAATAATATACATCAATTTTATCAATGACGATGAAGTTAGTGACACTGACACTGAATGAAATGTTTGTAAATTTTTCAACGAAATTATGTCCTTGATTTCTAAAAATTTGAAAAGGGCATAAGAAAATACAAATGTTTATTACCAGAAAAATATTTTTACTGTGGAGATATTGGATTTTTTTATAATTTTACCATGAAGAAAGGAAGTTGAAGAGATTGATGAATATGATAAAAATTTAAGATTAGTTTTTTAACAAAAAATAAATTAAATCCAATTTCTATTCTAAAAGAAATTAAATAATCTCTTAAAATACAGGAGGAGATTTATTTTCTAAATATAGAGAATATTCTAACATTGAAGAAGTAGTTGAATACTATAGTGATGGTACTACTAGGAAAAATTAATTTCAAAATTTAATGATGAAAATTTCACTAGTGGTGAATATAGTAGTTCTAAAGAAGAAGAAACCCAGTTTAAATTTTCATTGAAAATAGAGTTGAAAGAGTGTATTTGAAATATTGTAAGACTTGAAACTGAAATAAATAAATTAAAAAAATAAAAAAACTATAGAAAAAAATCTATAATCTATTCATAAAGAAAAATAGAAGTTATTAAGCTGTATTGATAATATGAAGAATTTGGTCAATGTGAAATAAAACCTCAATTTCAGGTTTAAGGAAAAATTGAACATTAACGATTATGATTTAAAACTTACTCAAAAAATATTTCTAAAGTAAAATAAGGAATTTAAAATTTTCCACACTCAGTTACAAAATTTGGTAAAAGTTATGCAATATGAAATATGAATAAGGTTCAATCAAATTTTTCCTCAAATACTGATTAGAAAATTATTAATGCTAATAAAACAATATATGAAATCTAAATCAATAATGTTAATAAATCTAAAGTCATAAATATTTTGATATATGAAAAAACATTAGCTACTAATATTGATTCTATTGAGGTTGAGTATAAGTCTAGACCAAAAAATAAAATTTCATAAGATAACATAAATGTTCAATTTCAGAAATTTTCCAAGTTAGGAGGTAAGAAAGTTGATGAAAATAATGTTAACAACACTAGATAGTATGAAAGTTAAATTGGAAAAATATTCTTTCTATGGATACTACTACTATTATTGTATATAAAATTGGAGACAAATATTGAGGGGGATTCAACCCACTCAAAGATGGAAGCCTAAAAAATTAGGAGTGAAAACTAAAAATAGATTCTAACCACTATGAAATATTTCTTAAAGATTTAAATTTCATATAAATTTTCTAAAGAGAGGTATTTTAATGATTCATGTAAAAAAAACTTTTATAACAAATCTTAAAAGCTGAATGTGATGAAAGAAAAATGAAAGGAATAATATATCATTGTTATAACAGATCTCAAAGCCACAAAAGGAGAATGACCTAGGATTTTTGATAGCATATGTTCCTAACATATGATATGATATTTGAATTTTTTAAAGAGTGTGAAATATTTTAAAGATGATAAAATGTATTTTTTCAATGATGAATCACTCAAAAAAGGTGTTGGATCTTCCATCATTGAGATGGATAAGTAAAAATCCAAAAGTTATTTGTTTGTTTATGGGATAGTTCTTTTAAAATTTTTAACAACTATTTGATAAGGGTAATAATGTTATATTCAATGAATGTGGTTTTTTTAAAATAATATACCATGGGAAATATCTTACCAAAGGCTAAATAACCATGGGAAATTTGCTTCAAGTTGGTTGTGAAGAGATTTCATGCTATCATAGCATGATTGAAGAAAGTCGACATTAGAATAAAAGGTTGGGTAATATGGGTCAAAAGAATATAATTAAATTAATAACGATGGAGAGTATTTTTGATATTCCTTAAATGAAAATAATAAGATATTGGTGTATCTTTGTTTCTCATAACGGGAATATTACATACTCGGTGCGTAAGAATGTTGGGATTGATTCAAATTGACCATAAATATGATACATTCTAATAGTTGTGGGATTTTGAGTAAAATTGAATTGTTAAATGTTTAAAATGAAAAAAATTAAATTCTTCACGAGTTTAGTGAAATGAACAAACAACAACAAAATAATGTTTCTAAAATAAATAATAGAAGTCTCGTGGAAATGCGATGAATAATATCGATCGAGCATGATACTTCTCAGCAATTTTGAGGGTAGGATATTGTTTTTCAATTTTTTTTAAAATCAATGTTTTTATAGAATAAACTCTGATATGAATTCTTATGAAATTTTTTATAATTATACCCGATGTTTTAAGCACTTAAGGGTGTTTTTAAGTCCATGCATTATAAAAGTCAAAGGTGGAAATCGTGCGGAATTTGATCAGGGAGGTGTTGATAGAATCTTTCTTGGAGACGATCATAATTATAAAGGATAAAAATGTTTTAATAAAGAATCCGGAATTATATTTTATTCTATAGATATAAAAATTCATGAAAAAATATGGTAAGAAAGTTTCTAAAATTTAATATATGTGGAAGATATGGAAGATAAGAAGATTTCACTTAAGCAATGTGAAAAAATTCATTGAATTAAAGAAACTTACTCAATAACTTATAATTATGATGAATAAATTCATACATCACATCCTATGTTGATAAAGTGGGGGAAAGTTGAAAACATCATTAGTGTACTACAATAATAAGTTACAACTATAAGAACATAAAGGATAGATTCACATACTTCCTTATATTCAAAAGATGATACAAGAGATGTTAACAATGATTTTGAGCCTCCAGAGTGTATTGATTATATGAGTGAAGATATTGATCATATTTAGAAGAATGATACTTGGGATATTATACCCAAACCAAATAAAAAAATATTATTTGTTAAAATTGGGTGTTTGGAAACAAGATAAATAAATTTGGTGAAGTTACAAGCCCCAAATTAGGACTACTTTGTAATGGATACTCACAAATTTAAGGCATTGATTTTGATAAAACTTTTTCTCTAGTGGAAATATTAGAAACAATTATACTATTTCTTTATATCACTTTACAATGAGGTTATAAAACATTTTAGATGATTTTAAAGTCATCTTTCTATAATAGAGATATTGATAAATAATTGTATATTGAATAACCATTTGGCTTCATGTTTTGGAAAGATGAAATTTATGTGTGTAAGTTGACTAATGCTTTATACGGGTAGAAGAAAACTCTGAGAGCTTGGTATTCCAAATGGGACACCTTTTTTATGAAATAGAAACTAAAAAACGGAAAATTTGACAATAATATCTACAAAAATGAAAATAATGATATTTCCCTCATTTTTATTGTTTATGTTGATGATATTATATTTTATAGGAATAATGAATAAACCTTTAAATTGTTTATTGAGGATATAAAGATGTTTTTTTGAAATGTACATTCTTGGAGAAATGAAATTTTTTCTTGGGTCACAAATTTATGAAAGAATAGTTTTTTCCCATATCAAGAAATGAATGTTAAAGAACATCTAAGGATGTTTTCCATGATATATTCAAAACAATATTCCACACCAATTTTAGTGGGAACAAAGTTTTCAAAATAATAGAATGTAAAGAAGTTGACTCAAAGTAATTTTGGAAGTTGTTCAAATTTTGTTATATTTGATGGCTCTAAGGACATATATTGTAATATGGTACATTGTGTTAATGAGTTCAAAGTGATATAAATGAATTTCATCTCTTGGTAGGAAAAATAATTCAAAGATATATATAAGTCACAAATGATTTTAGTATAAAATATGAAAAATGGGGAATGATTTATTTGGTTGGTTATGCATATACCCTTTGAAGAGGATGTGTTGATTATAGAATATCCACATAATGTGTTGTTTTATTCTTGGTGGAAATTTTCATAAGTTCCCATACAAAGAATAGAAATTATGTAACTCTCGGTATGAATTAACCGAAGTATGTTTCTACCAATCAAGATACAACACAACTTATATGGATGCAGACTTAGTTGGAATATTTGTTAGTAGAATTTCATTTACCCATACTCCTATGTTATGAAAATAAAATTTATATAAATATTAGTAAAAATATAGTGAAACATTCTCTTTCAAAGAATATCAATATCAAATATCACTCTGATAAAGATCATGTGGAGAAAAAATAATCTGAAGCTAGACTACGTTCTTATAAGGGAGAAAGCTTATGATATTTTCAAAAAACCATTACTGAATGATGAATTTCATTAAATGAGGTTGAAAATTATATTATAACCAATTTCTTACTAATGTTAGGGTATGTGCTCTATCCCATATCTCATATTATCTTTTTATAGTGTTTTCAGGAGGGAGAAAAATGATGTTACATAAATCTATCCATTGGTATATGCTTAACCTTTTATGGGACGAATATATTTATGTGGAGTTTTTAGTGATATAAATATATCCAATGGTTTGTGCTTAACCTTTTATAGAAGGTATATATTAAGGGGTATTTTTTAGAAAGGTAAAGCTATGATTTTGTTATATTTCCACCATTTTAACAGTTTTCTTAATATATATTGGTAACATTATTCTTACATAAATAGTTGTAAATGATAAGTGTTTAATTAAAATGGTACTTAGGATTTGTGAAAGAAGAAGTTTCTTATGTCTATGGTTATAGAAAACAATGGTTTTCTTTTCAATAATTCTTTGCCATATATGAAGTTCACTCACGTAGGATGTGAATTTTTGTATATGTAATAAATCATTTGAATAATAATGTGATTTATTATTCTTGGTTGACAAAAAAAATATAGGGGGGAGTTGTTAAAACTCTGTTGTATAAATATGGTTATGTGGATGCTATTAGTTTTTCTGGATACATTTTGACGTTTTTGGTCATAAGAAGTTTTTTTGAAGAATTGTGTTTTCTTATCTTTGGAAAAATCAACTCACTTTTCTAAAGTTTCCAATAATAGTGATCAGTAAGAGTCAGAATCAGACAAATAGGATGAGAAAAAAATTTGATAACCAAATTTTTTGAATATAAAAAAGTTTTAAGAAATATAATGTTTTATAAAGAGGAGATCCAACATAAAAATATACTGAACAATGATCTTGTAGTAAAGTATATTGGTTGAAGTAGTTATGATGGAACATTTATTACCATGGTAATCAGACATAGATAGAAATAGGTATAGTTTATTGGATGAAGGTTTCTTTACCTGATTCTACTATAATTTTTTTAATGAATGTCTATAAAGTTTCTAAAGTTTAAATGAATGGAAAGTTTGATATTAAATCTCGAAATGTTTTGTTCTTCGTAAATTCCCAACATCATGAGTTATGAAAAATTTTCTAATCCAAGCATTTAGTAGAAAGTGGGAGCGACTTTTGTGGTCCTAAAAAGTTTCTTATATGGTGTTATGAACAATTTCACTAGACATAAGTTTATCAGATAGAGTTTTTGGCTGGGATTATGAAATTATCAAAACGATTTTTTTTTGTATAAGTTTTCTGAAGCGTGGATGATATACGAAATGTTGTCAAAGCTAAAAATAAAAAACATTGATGAATAGTGAAACTGAAAAATTCTTTGGATGAAGTTCACCATAAAAAGTATTTAGATGAAACCCATAAAAAAATATAATACAATTTATACCATGCATATATATACAAACTTCTAAAGTCAAATTTTCTACAAGATTCTTGGACAAAGTTGTGGTATAAAGTTACAATTGAAGAAAAAAAGCTAGTTCTGGAAGATTAGATGAAAGTTTTGCATTAATTTCATGAAGAAGAAGTTGATCAAGGTTGATTGCATATAGATAGTTATGATGGAAGTTATTAGACAAAGAATGTTTAGAAGTTTTTCAATAAGTTCCTGTAATGTTTTTAAGGAATAATCTGACAGATATTTTCTAATTGGAATGTTTGTTACATATTTCTGATCGATTAAATAGATTTCATGGAGTTTTCTAGACAAACTTTTTCTAGATGAAGTTTTGTGATGTTCTGTATGAATGTTTCATAAAAATATTAAATGTGACAATTCTAATATATTCATCCACTTTTAAAAATAAGATGGAGGAAAATAATGGTTCTCTTTGAATTTTATCTAAATTTGATGTACTGTGCAGTTATTGATGTTTTTCATTTTTGTTCAATGATGTTCTAGAATTTTTGAGAATATTTAAACAATTATTTTGAGTTTGTGTTTTGAATTTAATGTTTTCATTGAGTGTGAAATTAAATTATAGTTCCAACCTTTTCTAGGTTGTGGACACCTATATGAATGAGTAAAATTACAAGTATAGATTTTTACTATTCACGAGTTAAAATGTTGAAGCATTGTAGAAATTGTTTTGAAAATATTCCCTGAACACTTTTATTGGATGATGTTTTGTAAGCTTGTTTTGTGAATGAGGTTTTCAATCAATGATTCTATGGGTTGATTTTGAAGAATAATTTGATATCGATTGGAGGTTTTTTAATTAGATAATTGATAGATTTTTCAATTACAAGATAAAATAATATAATATTTGGAATCATATGATAAACACTTAAGAAATTTGCATTAATTATTATAATGTATAAGTTTAAATTTCAAGAAAAATTCATTAGATGGACAGGATCAGATGAAAGAATCAGATAAGAAAATTCGGGATGAAGATAAAAGAAAGAATATGAAAATTTCAATTTACATCAGAGATGAAGAATAATGTTCCTATGAACCCAATTTAATGAACCCATCAAACAAATATGACCAGACAAAGAAACCGAATATATAATTTCATGTTGGAATAAGAGGAAAGAAGTGATATTTTATTATCTATTTATGCACAAGAATGTGGAGAAGCATTTTTAAAGGAACAATAAAAAGTGATGTTTGTACAATAAGCATAATTAAAACACTCTGATTTATTTGGTGAATGTTTTTTAATTGTTGTGAAATATATTTTTATATATTTATTTTCAGGGAAAGAAAATTCATTATTGTCTTGATAATATTGTTATGAAAGTTTAAGGATACTACATTCTTATTGTAACCAGATGAAATGATTTTTTATATTGAATTATGTGGTATTTAATTATATCTAAACCATTCATAGGACAATATATTCTTGATGAGTAGTAAACATTGTAAAAAAATATGTTCTTGTGGTTATGTTTGATGCTTTTCTTTTAGAAAAGGTATAAAAAAATAATAATAGGTGAATGTTGTTTCACAAGAAATAATAAATTTTTTAATAGAAAATATCACATATTTACCCCTACCCCACTCAGTGATAACATTTTTCCATTCCAAATTAATCTTCACATGGGAGTATTTTAGGATTTTGAAGTTTCTTCAATTCATCAGAAGTTCACTCAGAAGAAGTTTAGATTTTGGAAGTACGCTTTGGCCTTGTTAGAACAAATGATGAAGAATTCATTAAAAATTGGTTAGAGTATAGATAGTTCACAGATATATATATAGTGATGTGTGGACTAGTATTTAGGTGTGGTGAATAATGTATTTGCTAGTTCAACATGTCGATGGAGAGCTCAGTTGAATGGTGAAGTCAATGGATGGCTGACCAAAAATTTTGGAGGTCGGTTTTACCTATTTGATCGACAATGTCCCTCTATATAAAGATGTGGGACTAGATACTGATGATACAATGTACTATATTATTAAAATTTAAACGTATACATTGATAAAATTCTTATAAATATTGTACTTAGGGAATTATAATGTATATTTAGTCTTTTACCTTGGGTATAGGAAATATTATGGACCATATGAAACCAAAATTCCTTTGTTTATTTATCATTGATTGATCTTGTGTATGCTTGAGTTTGTGTGTGATATTAATCTTTTTTGAGTGTTTATTAAGGTTAAAATTGAAATTATAATTATAGTTCTCCATGAAATTAAGGGGAATAATCAATATTTGAAATTATTTTATATCGAACTATCGGTGGATAGAAATTTCTAGTGAACATAAGGTTCAACAACTTGGTGATTTCATAAATTGATATTCGCGACTTATCTCCAATAACATTGTCCTCATTGGTCCATATTCAGGATAAAACCATTTACCCCCTAGAGGGATATATTCCATCTAAACATCACAATTTTCCCCCTATTAGGCCACAAATGTAGTGAAGTCACATTCCACTCAATGGTACATATTCTTGTTAGGTGAATCAAATACAAAACTCAAATGTTAATACTCCATGTGAATCATATCTAACCTTATTAGGACATATTACCTTCATTATTTACCATATAGGGCCACTCATGTGTATGCATCACAAAAAATATTACTAGTAACTTTTCTTATAATATTCCTTACCACACAATGTTAAACTTCATGGATTATTCCTTGTCACATGACCTTAAATGTAACAACATGTCTTGTTTGGTGACACTAAACTACATGGGTTTTAATATATTTCACAATCATATAAAAGAATCCATTTTCATGGGCCTTATCCCATTACCATAAGTAGTTAATGACTCTATAGATGATGATAAATTTATAGTGCCTAGATGTATAGATTTAAACCATAGTACCTAATAATTATGAATCACTAATTAGTAAAGTGTATAGATGGAAAACCACTAATAAATATGTATGTTCACATAGATACATTTTAATGAACAACTATTGGCATAGGGGTTACCTTACTTGCAATAGGACATGGGAAGGATTCATGAATATGAATTAAATTTATAATTGACTTTATGAATATAATAGAATCTCATAAAAAATGTGTAAGGATCCTATCCTCCCACCCTTTCAAAAAATGGGTATTCTATGGTTTTTTATGGTGAACTCATTGTGACATATGTCCTTCGAAAAACATTTCTTCCCTAACTCAAAACCCACGTGACCCATGACATGAACCATGAATTAGATTTTCCATCGGGAAAAAAATTTGTGATCCCATCACAAATTCATTAACTACAAAAGCGATTGGCCAAGCATGAGTTTTACTTATGATGATGCATTGATGGGTTTTCTTTTTCATGTATATTTTTCCTTCCTTGAGGTGGTCAATAATATTTTTAATAAAAACTAACAGAATCAACTCAATGAAAAACATATGCCTAACTTTTTTTTGAAAATATATGAATCAATCAAATAGGAAAGAGTTGTTGCTGATGTAGAATCTTTAACAAAAAGTAGTGATTGAATTTGTTTAAGGGTATCATTTAAATAATGATATCATGATGTTGGACTTCCCACATGATTTCCTCTTTAACATGAAGCCTCATAATCTGTTAATTCAATGATGCATGGTGGTGAAGAAGTTGGTGACACTTTTGACCACCACAGACCTGTTCATAAGAATCATCCTAGAGGGAATTAATGAACAACTACCATATTTTATGGATTTTTATCATGTTTCTTACAACTATAGTGAAACAATACTCCCACTCATATAATTAAATTATTTTTATCATAAATATAAAATAATCAAAACTCAAGGATGTAAAGGCCGAGTTTATTTTGGAGACTAGGTTCATGAAACATCGATATGAATCTAAAATAAAATAGATTTTTTATAATCTAATTTGTTCTTTTACATAAAATGAGATACAAAAACTAAATTTTATAACCTAGGGAATTAATAAACAATAAGGGATGATTTATAAATACTAGTAAAGGAATAAGCATGATAATGAGGAATAATATATGAGTCAAATGGCATAACATGATATAATAAATGGAAAGGATGTTGAATAATCGTATAGAAGCATGAAATAGTGAGAATGTAATCATATGGCCACAGAATATCTGAAATGTGTAAACATCATAATATATCCCATCATAAAAATAACATAATACTCACTTTTGAGAAATCATAACATGGTGGATATATTCATATAATGGATTATGATTACTCCCAAATGTCATTCATATCATATCAAGAGATATAAAAATTACCCAACGTATTTGAGCACTATATTTATGTTCCAATCATAACATGTTTATGAATATGTGTTAAACATGAATGAATTAAACATAAGACATAATCCTAGATAAATACCAATGGAATGTAATGGGTTACATAATCTTTCTTAAAAGCATAGTTGAAGAATTTTTAATAAAGATTCCAATGAAAATAATGAACTAAATATTTTAGATGTTAATATTTTAATCAATAATCATATTTATATTATATAGATTTCATTGGAAAAATATATGAGAAAGTGCTGAGAATTAGGCATAGAAATGAACATTTAAAATGGTGTTTTAAGGAATCGGTAAAATAATTTTATAAATGTGAGAACATGGAATTTTCATTGAAATCAAAGGTAACATTGAATGGTTAGACCAAAAATATTTTTTATTTCATGAAATCATAAATGAGTAAATGAATTTAAAAACCGTTACAGGAATGTAATAAGGGTTAAAAAAATCCCCAATAACTAGGTTTTATTTTAAATTAGGTATTGAGAAATAAAAGGAAGACAAGTATAACTCCAACACAGAAAGGTAGAAAAAGCTTGGTATATATATAAGATATGATTATATATATATATAATTTAGAATCATTAAATAATTTTAAAAGTTATATAATGTGAGTTATAGATAAAAATTCATAACCAAAAGAAAATATGGTGGTTTGGAGAGTTCCCTTTTCCCAAGTCCAAATTCATTATGCACTTTCACTTAAAACACTGACTAATGAAATGATATTTATTAAAAAATTGATTAGGAGACTAATTCAAATATATTTATTTATTATTAGGATTCTATATTATTTTAGAGTCATTTAATTGTGGTATAGAGTATATATTTAGTGTCTCAAGTTCATTAATTTCAGGTGTCCAAGGTCTTACTAGTTTTAGGTAATTATAAGAGGTCATATGGTTTGGTTCCATAACCCTATAGATTTGATGATGTGTATTGAATTTGTTTCTTGAAGTTAAGAATCTTCTTGTTTTTTAAATGTATTTATGAATAATCATGATTTTGATAGTATAAGTTTTTTTTATATGGTTAGTTCTTCTAGGTTGGTTTTCCAACCATAATGAACCCACTTGGTTTTATTTTAATATAAAAATATTTATACATTCCATAATAAAAAAATATACCCATTAATCTAGGTTTTTACCATAATAATTAAATTTAAAGCATTCATAAATTTAATGATGGAAAATGAAATTTATCATTCATAGGGGTGGTGAACTGATCATAATATTAAAATCATTTTCACTTAGAATTAACTGAGAGGTAGGTAGATAATGGAAATTACATTTTAAAAAAATTAGTTCATTTACTATAATGATTTTATTATTTCAAATTGGATGTAATATACTAGGAGGAGGTACAAGATAAAAATTATTGTAATAGATAAGTTAAGAATATTTCATCTTTGTTTCTTTAAATGAATTTATTAATGTGAAATTTTATTTAATTTTTTAAAAATTATTTTGAAAAATTATTTTAACAAAAATAATGAAATATATTTTTCAAAAAATATGATTATTATTTGATTGTTTAAAATACTAATGTTATCATATTTAACACTTTTATTTTACTATATTATGATAAAATTATTATTTACTAAATATTATTTTACTCTTCCGCTAACTATTTTAATATTATTAATGGTCATATAATGGCCACATTGCAACTATCAGATCTTAACATTCATATTGAACTTTACACTCTATATATACGCAACCATTCTCATACCTCCTCATTTACAACTCCAAAAACATGGTTTTATACTTCCATTAATAGTGTTTATCTTATTCCAAACACTTCTATTTATTTTTATAGTCTATAGAGTAAGAGTGACCATCATGGGATAATTTAGGCTTGTGGATATTATATTAGTGTGAAAATTATTCTATTTTATTTATCTTCATTTACTATTTATAGATGTTATAATTATAATTATTTCATGATGTGTAATATTTCTATAATGTGTAAAATTATTTCTATCTAAAGATATTGTAAAACATTATAAAAGATTCACAGTTAATCATGAATTATTTTACCAATTGAAGGGATTTTTAGGTAATTAAAATTGAAACCCATATCAATTCGAGAGTCTCCAAGGAGGGATCCTATCAACCACCACCACCACCACTATAATCATGTGGCATCAACCCCTCAACAACCTATTAATGATTACATACAAGAGGTTCTTACTCTTGTCAAGTATACTCGAGCATCCATAAGGGATGACCTAGAATAGAGAAGTGATGATCAAATATAGTGGACTCATATCCCTGCTTTCACTAAGGAGTCTTCTGTTATACATTGGAAGAAACTAGAAAGTGGGCCCATCAACTAGTTTGAACTCAGAAAGTCACACAACATATCTTGGCATCATTTGAGAAACCATGTTAGCATATCATGAAATCCATCTAGGGGTAGGATCATATTCCCACTTAAACTCTTCATGATTTTGTGTGTACTCTGGATGAATCGGAAGAAGGGTACAAACATATCTTGGATTCATCTAGGATGATGGAACATAGTCCCACCCCAACACATGATGTTAATTGAAGTATCCCAATGAATGTTGGAGGATAGAAACTGGCTTATATTCCCATTTCCATTGAAAAATGGTCCCATATCACTATTACTCCCATAGAATCCTAAAATTCAATATTGGTTGAAATGGATGTGATGATGTATATCCTTACTCACACAATTAATTGTTTTTTTATATCCCAGCAGTGGATGAGGAAAATATTCATCATTATATTTTAGTGACCATCAGGGGGTAGTCACATATCAACACCCACATAACTAAGGATCTCATAAACATTATTGAAGAGCTACTCAATAGTAGTAGCATATTTCTAATCCCATTTAGGAGCATCATTGACATTTCCTTTTGAATAGTGAAATAAAAAATTATACATATATACTCATTCAAATTATAGATCATCAACCCATTTCATTAGCCACTTCAGGGAAGGTCTATATTTCTTCAAATTATAAAAAATATTGTATGGTATATTTTGATGAAAACAAGGGAGTCACCTTAGAAGACTTCAACATATTTATATCATTATGAACAATACATGACCCTAGTTTTATAATAGAGTCAATCCAAGAAGAAGTCTCACTGTGGATCTCCCAAAGTATAGAAGTATGCCTATATCCCTATTCGAAAAAATAATAACATTCTTGGAGCCCTAAATCACCATTCAACAGTGAACCAAGATTCTAATAGCTTATAATTATAATTATGTAGCTGTAGTTACATATTTCCTTCATGTAATTTTGTTATCAACTACTCTGGAGGTCCTCCCCATAGATCTTTTCTCGATTTATCTCCACATAGAAATATTAATATCGATAATTAAAACTCTTATCATAATGATAAAATAAAAAAATTATCCCAGCAACTAGAATATCAAATGATAAGAAGGTCCTCCACATACTGCATCAAAATTCATTCAACCTGAAGGGCCTCCATAGGAAATATGTCATATGATTCCTCTTTATTGATGTATATTTATCCATGATGGTATTGCTTATCTTAATGGAATTTTTTATAAAGGTACTACCCACAGTGAAATATAATTTTATCAATAATTTCCTCCCCTTTCTAAAGTGACTCTATGAAATCCCTAAAGTATAGAAGATTAAAAAATCCATATTTTCCACAATAAGGTTGCTAGAAGATGATCGATCTGGTTTGAATTGGTAGAGGATTCCATTACTAAAGATTAAGAGATGATAATGGTAATGAGAAAAAAATATAGATAAAGATAATATACCAACCATGTTCTCTTACACAATTTCTTCCCAATATGATATTTTGAGGATTTGATGGAGGAATGTATAAACTATCTTCACAAGAATATATGGATGAATCATCATCATCTGAAGGTGAAATCTCTACTTTATTTTGGATATGAAATCAACACTAAATTTATAGGGGAACTATTCCATTTTATAAACTTTAAAAATCGATCAATTGTGTGGTAACTAAAGTGGTAAAGGAAATATAGATATCTAGTTTCCATGTCTTAACACTACAAGAACTCTATATTAGTTGATTACTCGCATTTCATCCGATGTGCACATAATGGTTCATGTGAGTATGGAGTGTTGCATTTTACTCTACTCACCAGTCAATAGAGTCCACCAATATATAATTTATGAAACATCCCCACATTAGGCTGGGTCCCATACCACTGCACATCCTAGTCATCTTATCCAATAATACCTAATTATATCTAAATATTTAAAATAGAAAAATTGAAAGGAAGGATCTATTGATAGACTCTTGTCTAAGGCCTTTGAAAAGGTTTAACAATATTTTCGATTAAGTAATTCCCGACCCTTAGTTGAAGCACGAAGTTAAATATTTAGTATGTCATGCTCAATAATAACAATTCATCTTGTATATTATTAAATTAAATCTTACAAAATCATAATGGAAAAAATGTTGGATGTAGCAAGAACAATATAAAAACATCCCCAAACCTCAAGGGTTGAGTATTTATTACCATAAATGCCACCCTATGGATCATCAAATCTCCAATTAGTTTAATATTTCAAAAGGTAAGAACCAAATATACCACAAACACTAAGGCTGGGGGGAATTTAAAACACCATTCCATCCACCATGAAAATAAATCTTCTCTATAATGGAAAAAATACTAAAAGAATGTCCTTCCTAATTTCTACCATTTTATGAACCATATATCTCTTTGGGGATATGGCTGACAACTGTTTCTAGATAATATCTCTATATCATCATTCATATTCCAATTTTTGGGAATTATTGGAAGGAGAAGAAAAAGTCTTATAGGGACTGAAAGATGAAATGGTTTACCAAGAAAGGGAATGCCAAGAAGAGCTGAGACATTCCACTTGATAGATATTCAGGAGATGATTAATTTATTTACCCTTATCATGTCGAAATGGTCTTGGAAAAATTATATTCATTAGTGAATATAATTAACATCATTCCCACGGATGAATTAAAACACAATCCTCACAATAAAGAGTGAGATGAGAAAGTTTTCTCCAGATACACTCTCCATAATTAAAGGCTTATAGATGGTGTGGATACCCATCATCAATGAAAATATCAAAATCCTTAAATTTCCCCAAATTATTAGTTACTAATTCCTCAATATACATATTTTAAATATAAGGGGGAGAGTGTGGTTGTATCCAACCCAACACTTTAAGAATTTGATCCTCCCACTCCCAAAGAAAAAAGATCCCATATATAAAGTAGAGAAAATGATGTTAAAGTAAGTAAAGGATAATGTATTCATAGGAAATATTATTGATTAGTATAACCCATAATAATATTCCCATGATTTTTTTCCAACAAGTCTCCTACAACATAGAGAGTTTGATTTACTAATGAGAGAATAATTTACCATCCGAACAACTAGGGATTCAAAAAAACTATTCCACCTGGACTCGATGGTAGGATAATATTTTGATTTTCGTCCAATATGGTGGAAAAAAGAACCATATTAGTGGATCTACCCCAAACAAAACTTTTTGGTTATCAAGAAATTATTCAAGTAAGCAGACTATATGAGACTATATTCACTTCCTCCACTCAAGTGTCTAGACTCTCAAGTAATCTTCCAAAATTAATTTATCCCATAAAATATTTGGAAGATAAAATATAGGCCATGTAAGGGAATTTTCTACCAATTAAATTGGAAAGAAAAACATTCCCTAAATTGGTGGATGTGAATCCTTCTATACCAAACATTGGAAATCCAACTTTCCCAACTTTAAATGGAACCAAGGACTCATAGCAGTTTATTGTTGGTCTGAGTAGGTTAGAAAGTGGGGGGATTAATTTAATTTTAAAAATAATAACAAATAAATTGATAAAAATATGATAAATAAAACAAAAATTTATGTTCAATAGAACAAAATAAATGATAAATAAAAATAATAAAGGAGTTTGGACTATACTGAATATGAGTGCCTACATCTCCTCCCTTGAAAAGGATTGAGAGGGTTATATTAATACCGTGTATTTAATGTAAGGAAAAATATATGAAAATTGATAATATAATATATTTTCAATGTTGTAAACAAGAAACCCTATAAAACATATCCTTTTAAGTGGAGATAATAACAAAACCAAAAACTGTCACTTTGGCGGGAGAGAGATCCCAAGAAGAATAAATATAAGTGGTATTATTTAAAGAATATACACTTTAAAAAACACTATTAATTACCATGAAAATATTGAAATTGAAAATTTATATAATGTTTGAGAAACAAATGAGGGATCAATTGAGTACAATTATGGACTCACAAATGAGCTCAAGTGATGGCATAAATGTTTAAAAATGGAAACTACTAGTGATGAAGATTTCATGGGGGGTTTAGTTATAGCCTGTAGAGGTCCTATAGTGTTTTTAGAGGTTTTGGGAGCCCAATAGTATACTTTAGATGTTAGAGTGGCTAGAGGGGTTCTCTTACGATGCCTGGGTTGACTTTTTTGAAAATCACCACTTGTCGGCCAGTCACCCCCACCAACAACTAGTGGGATACCTGGAGCTAACTTGTCTTTTCTAAGTTCCACCATCCAGCTGGTAGAAATAAAAATTTATAGGATACAATTGAATAATCATCATATGTATGGTGGTATTCCTTTGGATAACCCCCAGAAACATCCAATAACACCTTTAAAAATGGACTTCTACAGTCCTATTGTACCCATCCTTTGGCTGGATGACTTTTATGGATGAAAAAAAATATTACAACTCAAAATAAATCAAATTAAATTTTCAAATCAATAATAGGTTTTTTTTAGTTATTAAAAACACTAAGAGAGTGAGCGTTATAAAAATATCTCCCTTTTTAATGATTGAAAAATATTGAAATTAAGATAAGCTTGAATGTTATAGAAAATGAATGATTCATTTCAAATAAATATAACTAAGATAATTTGTAAAAAAATCAATATTTCATAATAAAATTTAAAATAACGGTTTGAAATTATTTTCAATAATAAAACTTTTAATGATGCTTTAAAACAATTGATTTTTTATAAAACGTTTAAATTTGTAAAAAGGATTTATAAATACTTAAATTCAAAAGGTTTTATAGAAATAAGAACAAACTAATTAAATTTTGAAAGGATTTGAACCGATTAATATGTAAATAAACGTTAAAACTTTATATAAAATAGATATAAATTATATAATATCAAAGCTTCTATAATTTTTTTCCATTAGGAGTGACCAAAATAATTTTTCCTTTATGATTATCAAAAAAAAAATAAAGTGGGTTAGATATGAAAAAAATAATGAAAATAAAAATAATAAGGCATATAAAATAGATCCAGGATAAGAAAATCCATACATAAAAAGTTTTTGTCATAAGAAATACGATAGATCTATACAAATCCATACAATATCTATAACAAAGACAAAATATATAAAATGAATAAGAAATATAGATCATATTCACTTGGGAAAGATGGAAACAACCACTATAATGGGTAGCATCACGATGAATATAATACTAGTTGTGTTGGGTCTCTAGAATTATACGCTCTATGTGCTCGTGATGGTAGGAAGTGTGGTACTCTAGGATCTAAGGCTGTGAAGAGGAATCATATTCCATGTATGGGAGGCATTGATCAATATAAGTCTCAAGAGAAGTGAGTTAGTAATCAATAAAATCATGGAAAAAGTGTATCTCTTCAGTGAAAATATTCCATCCCGGAGGTGGTATGTGAAAGAGTACATTATGAGTTCGAAACTCCCCATCGGTTGCTGAATATTCTAAAAAATACTTATCATCACCCTTATAAGTATCATCAACATGAAATGTACCAAAAAATCAACATCATCACCATTATGTTTTTCCTCATCCTCATCATCATTCTCATCTACATCCTCATCATCATATAAGGTATAGGCCTCGACAATTCTTAGAGGCATATCAAAAGAAGTGACTTCTCATTTTTTCAGAGGTGATTAGTTCTTGAGGAGGCCTGATTGATCATAGACATACTATTGAGACCAAGGATACCATTGAATAAACATTAGTTAAACCATGATATGGTTCAGAATGATTTCTCATGATGGGATCTAATATGGAATTTCATTGATTGCTATACTGACATAAGAAACAAGTCAACAGATGAATCATCCATAGAGTGACACTTTAGACCATCTTGGGTGATACTTGATGTAATGAATAAATAAAAAGACTAATCAAATAATATTTTTGTGTACATAACTCATAATTATTTATAATATATATATATATATAATTTATTTTATTACTTTACAATTAAGTGGTTCGATAGTTTTTTGATAACATCCTCAATAATATTGTTTTTTAAGTATAGATTTGGGAGCGTAATCAATGAAACAAGATCTTTTCTTGAAAGGAATAAAAGTGAAAATTTTTAGTCAAAATCCATATCATTTGAAAAATCACCATGGGTGAAGTTAAAAGGGCCACATGAGAAAATTTTCCGAAAATAATAACTCAAAGGAAAGTTATTGAGACAGTAATTCAATTAATAGTTGAATAAATAATTCCATAATCATTATCATGATCAAATTGTATGTCCAAACAGAATAGTTTGATCAATTAAATGTAAAAAAACTCTTGATAGTGGTTGAAATAAATTCTTCAAACCTTGGAATTCACTAAACCTTTTCAAATCAAGATGATAAATTTTAACCCAATAAGGATCGATAATCCTACATGGAATAATTATTTTTTAATGCCAAATTGTTCATGTTTCAATGATATATGAGGGGGATGATTCTAAAACCTTTAATTTATCGTTAAAATATGTTTCTTGAGTATATTGGGAGTCTATGATTAAAATAAAGAGAAACAAAAATCAAAAATTCGAGCTGGGGTAGTTTTTATTGAATAAGATGGAAAAAAGAGTTAGAAATTAATGTAAAATATTTTTAAAAACTAATAAAAATTATAATGTGTAATGTTCTAGAGGAGAAGTGTAGAATAGATGAAGATAATTAAATAATTATGTATAGGATGTAAAATTTAGTGGAATAAGGGTGTTTTTTATAAAATAACCTCCCTTAGATAGCCTAAATGGGCCTAACCGAACACAACTAACTAGATGGTGAGTGCCACAAACTGTATGGTGGGGGTTTTTTCATAACATAAAATTTGATTAACCTCACTGGATAGGTTTGGAAGAGCCACTATCTATCCGTTAAGCTTATAGACAACTAGAAAAACAAAAAATATAGAAACAAAATAAATACTTTAATCTATTTAACAACAATAGTAAAAAGTATCATTAAATCAAAAAATAGTGATCACATACTATAAATAATTTTTTTCATAAAATATCATATAAATTTTTGATTAATATCCAATTTAAAGAGAAATTATGGCATGTAAAATTCAATAAATAATCAATTTAATTTTATAGAAATAATGAGATGAAAATACCTCAATCTTTCTTATTATAAAAAACAAAGTAAGAAACATAACATTATGATCTCCACCTTAATAAAATAAAAATATTATAGAGCAATGGTTTTTGTATATATATTAGGTAATTATATAACTATACTTGTGAATCCTATTTTGATATCTCCCTCTTGAAGGTTATCTCTTAACTAGTGGTGCCTAAGGTCAATATACTTAGTTCTTGAGTGTTGAATCGAATTCCTATAGATACTAACAACAATAATATTATAAAAATTAATTTGTGCATGATTTTATGTTATCTCATAATCCAAGTGAGTTTTTTATTTATAAAGTTTGGGGGTAACTAGTCCCCATGGATATAATTTCTACTTCATCCTAAGAAAGTGCAATTTTTTTCCTACCACTCAAAGTGAAAAGGTACATTCCAAGTAGGTGAAAATCCCACTTGTAATTTTTTTTATAAATATCAACCTCCAAAACATGCATCTAAAAAATTTGTTGGTTTAAACAAAGTATATTTTGGATAAAATAAACGTATATTTTTTAGAACTTATAAATATTTGAAAATTCTTTTATGATATTTTTCAAGATATTCTTTAGTATTTTCTTGAAAACAAGAAGAAAAAAACACACACAACATATTGTATTGTCAGGACTTATTATGGTATATAAGACTCTAAGTATTTCCTTGATAAAGCTTGTTTTCAATAAATTTAATGGCATTATTCAATATTATCTTAGGTGAACTACTCAAATGTGTACTTATTTAGTTTATTCAATCTATTCCAAAATGTTTTTGATGTTTATTAGTAATGTTTTATTGTATTATTAAAATATCAACAATATTTTGAAATTTTTTAATTCCAAGGGAAATTTTAAATTCCCCGGAAAACTAATTTGAAATTATTTTCTCACTAAATCTAAAAATTCATGACAAATGGATTATTTTTTATAAATACAAAATAACATCAAAATAAAATTTAGAAATAAATTAATTCTTTAAATGATCTTTATAAACAATTGAATTGGATTTTCCTATTTTAAAATCTTCTTTGAAGAGATATCTATTCAACCACCCATATAAATCTTGAGGGGCCTATTTTATCCCAAAAATAACACTTGATAAATTAAAAACATTATTTCAAAATTTTGAATCATTAAAACTAGGTTGTTGTTTAAGAAAAACCTTTTTCAAAATAAAAACATTTAAGAAAGGCCTTTTAAAATCCATTTGAAAATGGTTTAAATCTATGTTGGTGGTGAATGCCAAAAAAATTTGATGTATTACAGCTGAGAAGTGGGGGAAAAGGTCTTAAAATAAACAATTCATTCATCTTCATACATGTTATGTTTCACTTATCATCTAACATTTTCATAATAAACCATTTGGTACTAATACTAGGATGATCATCAGGTCTTTATAAAGATTCCAAACATTGTTTCTTTTAAATTGGTTCAAATAATAAATCTTTAGATGAACCTAATTTTTATCATTATAGGTATCATAAAAATTAGTTATATTATTTTTGAAACAAAATCATGGTGTTTAACCTCATTTAAAACCAATTTTATATTATGATTACCAGCATGAAAATCATTAAAAATTATTTCTTATTAATGGTCATTATACTTCACTCATACATTTAGTAAAGGGAAAGATGGTTGTTCTTCCTCAAATTCAATTTAATTAGAGGGATATGGCTTATTGAATGTCAAATAATTTAGGCTGACCCAAGTATCCTGAATTTTGGGATCCGTTTGAAGAAAGTTCTATACAAATTTGACATGAATTGATTATACAATTGTCTTGGTACTTTTATGAAATATATATTATGAATTACTTGAGTTAGATTACTAAGAAATATTCCTTGATCTGATTTGGGTAAAAAATTCCTATGTTTTATTTTGTGTTTAGAATATATCATTTTACTCCAATAACCTTAAAATAACCAACTTTAGGTTTTTTTAGTTTCCAAAGATCATAGGGGTCCTCTTAAAGAAATTTCATGTGAGAACACAGTTCAGTGTATAAAAAGTGGTATTGGCCACATAAACCCAAAAATATTAAGATATTTTTAATTCATTAAAGATATTTTTTGGGATATCTTATTGATTTTGATTACATATTTCAAAAGTATTAATTTTTTTGGGGAGTCTTAGGAGTGGGTCAAGAATTATCCTAACCTTGTGAAGAACAACATTCATCAGAATAAATATTCTTGAACTCACCCTATGATCACTGTGAATGGTTATGATCTTATACCATTTTATATTTTTTATCTTCTTTTTATTTTTATTAAATAATTTATAAGCCAAATTTTTATGAGATAATAAATAAACAAAAGTAAATATTGTAAAATCATTGAGAATTTAAGAATTGAAATATTCACCTCATATAATTTCAACTTAGGTTAGCTTAAAGAAATCAAGATATATATCCTTAAGGGACATAGATTTAGAAACTTATTTTTTATATTTAAAGGAATATTTTTTTCTTACCAAGTTATAAAGTCTCACACACAATTTCATTTTGGAAATTCAATTTAGTATCATACTAGCTTATTTTTTTGAGTCTGAAAATTGTGTTTGCTACAATAACCAAGGTGACTACACAAAATACAAGAATAACTATCTTGTTCAATTATACATTTAACATTTGTATAGAAAGAAATTTTCAACCAATAGCATAAAAATTTTTAAATCAAAAGGATGGATATAAAAGATTCCCTTTGGATTCAAAAACATCACAAGCCTCATTTACCAAAGATACCTTAAAACTACCATCACAAAAACGGCTAATAACAAGGAAATTATCTTTTAAACAATTAATGTACTATTTTTTTAATTATATTATAATTTAAAAAACTAATGGTACCTATTTCAATGATCTTACTCATTTAATTATCCCTAACTATTGAATGACCTCGGTAATTCTTTTTAAGATTGCTGAACTCAGAGTCGTCACCGCAAATGTGTCTTGAGTACCCATTGTCCAAATACCATGTAGCACCATGGGATTTATCATATGAATTATTTCCTATAAATAATAAATATACTAAATACTTTGGTAACCAAATAAATTTTGTGTTACTAATGTTAGTTAAAAAAAATTGGAACCCCTAATTTTTTTGTAAGATATTTTGAAGCGAAATATTGGAAGAGATATATACCATTTGGGGCCCACCATATCAAGAATCTTTATAGTGAAATTCTTGAATTAGAAATATTTTTTATGTTATAATATAAAAATTCATTTTTAGATAATCCTATTTTAAAAGTTATTTTTTAGAAGTGATAGATATATTTGAGAAACCAAGCCCAAATTTTCTTTTCACATGATGTTGGGAACCTATAATTTTGTTTAAATTTTTCTCACCTTGGGTGAACATAGAAATATAATTTCTAATCACATTAATAATGTGTTATTATTTTTCTTAATTTGGTCAATTATTTAATTTTAAAGGGAAACTCGAACTTTTCTTCGTAGAGTGGATCCTTATAATTAATTACTTTATTATAGTTATTTTTAAGATCTTGGAATTTTGTTGTATGTTCAAAAATCCTTCAAAAATTAAATATATAAAATATTTAATATAATTTTAATTCGCGAAAATTAATAATAAGAATAAGTAATCGATTTTTCCTCAAAATTGACCTTATATTGGGCCATGAGATAGTTTATACTGTCTTCACTTGATTTAATTCCAAAGTCAGTTTCATCAATAGAATTATAAGTACAAACCCTGGAAGATTTATTAATTTCATTATTTTATTTCATACTTATTTTGAATATAGGGAACTCAAGTTTTATGTATTTGTTCATCTTAAACTCATATAAAGTTACCTTTGGTTGTTCACATTTATTTTAATTTATGGAATGATGAAAATATTTATTCTTCCTCAATAATTTTTTCATATTCTTAGATAAGTGAGAAATATCAGCATCACTAATGAAATTGTAATTATTGATTTCATTAATGTAAATAGTTTTCTTTTCCTTGATTTCATGATTATTTTTCAACTTTTTTCTTTATATCTATATCATAAGTCATGATTAGTGAAATGTAATCTTCAAAATGCATATTCTTGATATCATTTACAAATTTAATTTTTATTACCTTGGGGGCTAATGAACTTTGAAATACCCAAACTACGTTATTCATAATAATTTATGTGGTAATAAAATCACTAATATATTTTATACCATTCAAAATTTAATAAAAGAAAGTAAATTTTTTTAGTAATTGATCAATTAGAATACTTCCTAAAAATTTCGATGTCGTGACGATACATGCCGAATCTAGTTTATTTGACCTTTTTAGTTCCCTCATGTGTGGCTTCTAGAAGTTTCAAAATTTCAAATTAATATTTACATGAGTAAATATGATTAATATAATTATGGTTTAACCCATAATGAAGAGAATACATATTTTTCATAGGGATCAACCGATCCAGTGTCATCTGATGTAAATTTTTCCTTCGTTTCCTTAGTGGGTCTATAACAATTCATGAAGGTTTCTGAAAATGATAACCAATTATTCTAAGGGATGTAAACATGTGATTTTTTTAATAAATATAATATGAGAAAATTAATAATGGAGTTTGACCCATTGAGATTATTTCAGAAACACCTTTGATGATAGAGGTAGTGACCATCTTTTATGATCATTCCATAAAACTGATGAGGATTTAGAGACATAGGATAGATCAACTAACAATTGTTGGTTTTAATAGAATTTAAAGATGGATGGAGGAGTAAACATTACTTTGAAAATTTAAAAACGTCAATTATAAAATTATTTGAAAAATTACACTAAATATTAAGAGCATTAGTATAATATAAATAACACGTAAAAATGACAAGGGAGTTCTATGAATACTCTACATGAGTTTCTATATCATCCCCTTTAAGAGGATTAAGAGAGTATTATTAATACCTTGTATATAATGGTACCCAAGATACCAAAAAATTATTATACACATATTTATCAATGGTTTAATATAGAAACTTAATAAAACACTTTTTTCAATAGATAATGTTTGAAACCAAAGAACACTCACGTTTTTTTGGAAAAGATCACCCAAGAGGAATAATTAGACGGAATGCTTTGTTATAAAAAAAATTACAAAATAATCTAAATTATATATGTAGGAATGAAATATAAAATGATAAAAATATTTAAAATAAATTAGTTAGAAATTGAGTAAAATAATGGAAGAAAAAAATGAGCTCATGTGAAGGAACTAGTGTATGAAAATGGAAATCAATGTTGTGAAAGCCTTAATAGGGGTGTATTTAAATAATATTTAGGACCCATGGTTGTTTTTTAGGTCTTGGTATTCCAATAGATTCATTTTTAGGTGAGAGAGGTTTGAGGGGATAACCTACAATAGGTAGTTTGAATAGATGGAAAAGTATAATCTACCTTCCAGTAGCCTTCATATGCTAGATGGTAGACTACTTGGGGCCCATATAGAATTTCTAGGTTATGTAGGAAAACTAATGAGACTATATCACCTAGTCCGTGTTCCCAATAGTGATAGGTATCCACTAGAAATAACATCAGCTAGCTAATAGTCTTCCTCCTACTAATATCTAGAAACATCTTCCAACACCTTCAAAAATTGACTTATATGGTTTTCTTGCACCCATAAATTGGGTGATTGACTTAATGGGATGAAATATAAAATGTGTTACTAAAAATACATAAAATATTTTTTTATATCAACAATTTATGTTTATGATCATTAAAACCACTTTGTGAGTGAGGGGTAATACATATCTAACAAACTCTATATCTCGATGTTTTCTCAAGATGGGAACCTTAGATTAGATAAATTAAGCTAAGATTAGATGTTTCTTGTAGACTTTAGATAGACCAATGTTTTTTTGGTATAGAAATATTTCATCTAAATGAGTCATAGGAAGGAAAACCTCCATAAAACCCCCCAACCAAATCAGTTCAACATAGAGAAAAGAAATTATTGTTTATATATATAATTTTAAAAAAGAAGAGAATGTAAGGGTTATACAATATTTTTATGTGGAAGGGTTTGAACTATTACTTGATCTACCAAATCCTCGAAAAATTATTGATGGGAATTTGTAAAAAATATATTTTTTATATTTTAATAGCCAATAATTCCTAAAAAATATATTGGTAGTTTCCATGAGTTTGGAATAGTTATATAGTTGTTGTAATATTCGATTAGTAAGACCAATTTCAATTATCAAACAACATTGATAAATCATGGGTACATGATTTGAAAAAAAAAATAACTAAAACACACAGTATATCATTAACACCTAAATTGACATCCAAAACCATGAAATATCACATGACACCTCTTCCTAAATTAAAATAAAAATAGAAGAGTCTGCATCAAGAGGGGATAATTAAGTAGGGATGGATACTATATGAAGAACTAAATAATAAAGTTTATCATTTTATAAATAAATATTTTGAAGGGTAATTTTTTTGCATATAGGAAAAACAATTTTCTAAAGATGCCAGATCCCATAATTCCAAATCAATATTTCCATAATGAACATATGAACTAATGTACCTTTCATTGATTGTTTTGTAACACCATCCAATAGTGTTTTATATTTAATTATATCCTATAAAATAGTATATTTTGGGTAGGTCAAGTTGGTAAATCTTTTAGAAAAAGTGGATTGTGTTTCTTCCATCCCACAGAAGAGGGAGAAGAATGAAAATATGTCTCAAGTAAATGAAAATGGAATCTTAGTGACTAAATGACCAGAACATTATCAACAAGGCTCATGATATCCTTGAGAAAAAAATTATTCAAATAATTTTGAAATAGACCACCTTTGTGATGAATAATATTTCATCTTCAAAACTATAAGCCTTCAAGGGAAGGTCCTTTAAATACCTACATAATCAATGTAACAATAATAAGTTGAAATAATAGGAACCCATTTTGATTCTTACACAAATTTAAATTTCTCAAGATTCCATGGATTCATCAATAAGACTATTGGTGTCATAACAGTATGTAGTCAAATTGTAATTTACCCTTCAAAAATTATCCTCAAGTGATAAAAAAATATAATATATATTTTTCAACATAGTAAAATCTGCAGATCCCTTATCCGACAAATATTATACACATGATCCTGAATTCCCCTCTCAAAATCTATGATAAGTTAGAATATTTCATTGAGTCTGATGGAATTGAAGAACATGGGGTTAATATTTTCCTCTATATTCGAGTTATATCCCTAGTTAAAATATATATTCTAAAAAAACCATATATAGGATCCCTAGCAGGCTCAATAGGAGAACCAATCTACTCTTTAATCATCCAAGACTCATTCATGCATGATCATACTAGAGTATCTGTTGGAAAATAAATATCTTTATGATCTCTATCAAAATTTGGGAAGGTCGGCTTTTACAAACTCATATAATACAAATATTCCGTTAATTTATGATAATGTATAGTGTCCACATACATAAACAACCTAAACATACAATCCTCAAACCATAATAAAACCTCATTCAGGGAAGTGTAGGCCTTTGGCTCAAAAGCAAGACATCTTGAAATAGTTTTTCACCATTTCATCCTTACATTAAATTATCAACACCCTTAATCATTAAAAGTAGATATATGAATCAATTTTTTAGGATTTCTTAATACTTCAAGAGTTTGAATCTGTGTTCACTACCACTGAAGTATATAATGCAGATACTCAACCAATTGGGTTTCATGTGTTTGTATCCTTTATATATCAAGAATTTTGGAAGACCATGAAAGAAAATATTTGGACCTTTTGAATATATGGAAATATGGATACCACCAATATCATTGATTCCTAATTGATAATAGTTTTGAAATAGATTACATTTATGTCTCGAACCTTTGATGAATGGTTTATAGTAATGTCAATTTTTCCCCCTAGGCTCTAAAAATCCATGCACATGACAGGAGGGAAAAACATCATATGTAACAGACCATTCATAGAGACCAATTTATAGATATTTTCATAAATTTTAGTTTTCTATTATCTTTGTAATGCCCAAACCTAGTCTCACAGAGTCAGTGATTTATTTTACTACATTGGCATGATCATAAAAAATAAAAACCTAAAGGACCAATTTGTTCATTAGACATGGAAAATAGATTTCATACATGAAATTTTCATTACAATTCAATACATAAAATGAAATTTAGATAATTAATTCTGAATACCATTATTCAAATAGATTAACACAACATATTAATAATAAAACATTTCTTGGAATCCAGGGAAAATAAAACATAAGAAACGGAAGATCTCAGATTCGTAGTAAGGTTCAACAATACAATGAAAAAAATTTAGAAATAAGCTTAAACGTTTTAGGCATGGTATAAAACTGATACACAAGCCTTTTAAACATAATATTCAACATAATAAAGAAATAATAAATTAGATAATTCCATTTAAACATACACATGGATCTTCTACTAGTCTAATAAGAAAATTTAATATAAATAAATAATCAAATAATAAGTAAATTCATAATGTTGAACATTATATCCATACCATCAAGGACTCGTTTCAGGACCGTACATAAATAGGTAAAAACCCAAACTAGGTTTTCTCATGGGAAATACCAATGCATCTTGGGGATTTCATTAACTAGTCCTCAACCCATAAGGATTTCATTAAAAAATCCCCAACCCATAACTTAATAATTCTAAATAATTTCTCATATAAAAAGGGTGAAACATAACCAACATAATTATTCATATTAAAAATAGTACTAGAAATTTTGATAAATTAACCATAAACCATGAATTGTATAAAAATAGAACATCCACAATCAAACATATCATAAAAAGTGCTATAAATAATCATAAATTATATCATAAGTGATAAACCTCAATCAACCATAACATCCCACAAAATATGTTGACATCGATGAAAATAATCAAATAAATTCATCAAAACTCTTTGAGAGAAATATTCATTTTTTTACTTCGAAATCATTTAAGATATGTTCAATTATAAAAGAAAATATTTATTTTTAAAATAAACTTGTAATACTATTAGATAAGATTCAAAATGTTATGGTGTCATAACTTTAGAAAATAGCCTCTCACACTGTATAAGTAAAAAACAAATTCCATAAATTTTCAAATAGTTTATAAAGTTACTCATTTGAAAAATGACATAAATATTCCTTTCAAACCATTTTATAAAAAGTCAAACATGGTTAGAAATTTATTTAAATTTTTTTTAACAGTTTTTTGAAATACATGTTAACAAGCATGGACATGGATGATAAAGATTTCCCAGTAGATACTTATATATAAACATCCATGGATAATAATGAAATTGTGAAATTAAACCTTATATAAAACATTAAAAATATTCCTTTTGAATTTTTTTTAATGAACATAAAAACATAAGAAATATTTCGTTTATAATTCTTTTATATCCATAAAAATAGTTATGTAAAATAATATCAAGAATATTGAAATGGATAAAGGATTATTTTTTTAATCATTCAAAGAATACCTTACCACTCTAAACATTTAGATCATAGACCAATATGTTCAAATTAATATTTAAATACTATGAATTTAAATGTATTCATTATATGAAATATAATAGGGGCAGTACATACACCACACACAAGAAATATGTGGTGAACATTTCTTATATCTCATGAAAATTAAATGTGAGATAGACATCCCAAACAAGAATTTTATCATTAGAGAGTGGATAAATCAATGAAATAATAATGTGTGAAATATATAAATCCCCAAAATATGTGTGGATATTTAGGATAAAATTTGGGGTCATTTACACATATTTTTGGAAGAACATAACCAATGACATAGATTTTTAACTCGATGAATGGAAATTGAGTTAAGATTTCCCTTACCATAAATCTGATTCTTTCCGTACATATCTAAAACTCCTGTATAGTAGGTATAAATAGATTAATAAGAAGTACTAGAGGATTTATAATTTTTATTATATCATATATGATTCATTTATTAATTTATATTACACATTTTTTATAATTTCCTAGTTAAAGTAACGTTTCGGGTAATAATTTCTTTCTTTATCGTATGTGTTTTGAATTTTTATTATTTATTACCTTACATAGATAATGATTTAATTATATCCAAAATTTAGAACATGATTTATATATCATATATATTCAGAATATATATATATATATATATATATTATATAGGTATATGAAATGAATTACACCATTTATAGAGGTGGTAGGTCATACGTACGCATGAATGACATTTCTATTTTCTTATCAAATTGAATGGAAGGAAGGGAATAAAATATATTTCCATATATATATATATATATATTAGGTTTGAATTATTATTTCATATATTTTTTACTTATTCAGTATATATATTTTTATAATCATTCTTGAAAGGTAAACGTGGAAGATGAATCTCATCGCCTCATGGAGACGGTAAGCCGTACGTACGCATGAGCGATGATATCATTTACTAAATGGATAATGGGTATCGAATTGGATAAAAAGGTTATTTTAAAGAACCAATATCATGATATATTTATTATTTCGATCCATTATATTCATCATTATACCCTTTTAAATAAATTATAGATGAAAAAAAGTTCACACCACGTCGTGGAGACGCTAAGTTGTATGTACGCACGCATGGTGATATAATTTTTCATAGAATATGAAAAAAGAAGAATATGATAATACCATTATCATAATAACATCTTAGAATGTATAAGATACTATATTTATTACAATATCATGGAAAAACATAGTAAGAGTAACTAAAATAAAAAATTAAATTGAATTGAACTGGTAGAATACTTTCCTCTTTTTCGAGTATCTCTTTTTTATATTAACAAAAGGACTTATTAGGTTGGATTTCTTCCCAATTTATGGACTCTAGGATAAAGTGGGGAAATTTGGGAGAGGAAATGTGTAGGGTTTGGCCTAGACAAAGTGATTTAGAGGTGTGAATAAAAGAGAAAGAGATCTTCCCTTTTATCAGAGAGGTGAGGGGCACTTTAGAAGAATATTAAAATATTAAATTAATATAAATTAATTTTTATTTTGAAATGGATAAATATTTAGTTTATTATATGGTAATAAGATTTTAGGATAGAATCCCCTAAACCATTTAATTTAATCATGTTTATTTCACAAAATTAACCTTATCTTTCGAATTTAACTTTTAGTGTAACGACTTGGATTATTTTACACTAAAGGGTTATTATAGTTACCATAAAATGCCAAAACAAAATTGGATCAATTATGACATCCGTAACACTTTAAAAGTGATTTGTGAATTTCTAAAAATTCTCGGAATTTTATAACATTTAATAAATTATTATTTATGTTAAAGTATCATTTCTGTCCATTTTGATACTATTAAATATTTTCATTTTAAGAAATATCCATCCATCATGATAAATACCAAAAAATACCTCTAAAATTTCTCTATCATGTCTATTGTATCTATAAAATTCATGTATTTCATTAAATTGGTCAAATTAAATTTATTTTATTATTTTTAATACCATTTAATTTTTTCTTCCATTAATAATTGAATTTCTACATCATCATTGTGTCACCATTTAATTTAATAATTTATTTCATAAAATTATAAATAAATTAAAATTATGTAGAAAAAAGTTTTATCTTTTTATATAATATTTACATTTGACCATGTCACTTATATGACCTCATATTAAAAATGATATAGTTATTAAAATTAAAATATGACAATTTTTACTCTTCTTTATATAAAATATAATAAATGTCCAAATCTAACAGAAATGGACTAAAAAGGATAATATGTCTGAATTAAGGTTATTTTTGGTCTACAGACACTTATCCAATGAAATTAGGACAAGTTTTAATATAAAATTATATTATTATAATATTATTTTATCTTTAATTACCCTATTTAACTTTTACCATGTAAATAAAATCGTAAAATTACTATTCACCAAAAGATATTTATTACTATTTATATAACAATATTTAATTGAAAATTTATAAATATATTATTTAAATAATTATAATACTAATGGTTTATTTCACATAAACATAATCTTGCGTGTAACGCAAGCCAAGTCGATGTTGCGTGTAACAAAAGTTATTAAAGAGAATGTACCGTGAAGTCTTAGGGTGTTACATTCTCCCCTACTTCAACAAATTATGCCCTCAGAATTTGAAATTGGAATAAAAAAATATGGTCAGGACTTTTCGAAATATCATTATTGAAATGCCACGCCGGAAAATGGATTAATGATACCACCATTTTGTAATAAAGAAAGAGAAGTACAAAGTTCACTAGAGATAACACATACAAGGGTTCCTTGTAGGAAAACATGGACAATAATTAAAATGTAACCATCATTTTTTGATGGAAAGTGATAGTTAACATGATTAGAAGAAAGTTAAAAACCACATAACTATAAATATATGATGGTCTAGGGGTCTATTTGATTCATCACAAAAAAATCTACTTGGAAAACATTTTTGGTTTTAGGATCATTTAACGAGAGTTAAAGAATTCATTTACATAATAGTCTAAAAACATAATGAAACATACTGACTTACTTAACTAGAAGAGTTTCCTATGTTAATCAATTTCCATTAAAAACACATCTTTTTCTCAAAATTATTAGTGTTTAATCTAAATTATCATTCTTGAAGCACTAGATTTAACTTTTAGTTAATCACATAATGCAAAAAATATTAACTATCTATTTATACTATATATAATCACAAACATAAATCATAATGTTAGTACAAGATATAATTATTTCCCAAAAAATCCAATATATTTATAAATACTGCCTTTAATCTCCAAAATTAAATAGTAATACCCAATGTTTAATATAGACCAATCATTAAATAGAAATCCTTAATATTCTTCAAAATAATCTAGACTATGATGGAAACCCAAAATTAAGAAGGATTTTATCAATTAGGCATATAGGATAAATTTTAAAATTTATCTTCAAATAACACAAATCAATATTAATTCCTCATACCAAAAAGTAATTAACCTAATCAAAACTTTTCCAAAATAGGTTAATAATTTCCATAAATTACCCAAATCAATATATGTCAAAAACAAAACTGTAGATTCTTCTAAAATAAAATTCAACCATTACCCCTCAAATAAAATCCCATATTATACAATTTACCCATAGTCATATGAAGTTCCTAAAACAATAAATATCTTAAAAAATATAATTTATATCTTAATTCCAAAATAATTTTAGAATTCCAAGTATATCTATTTGATATGACATAATTACCCAAAATAAGTTTATTCTTATTCCATCATCTATTGTAACTAAAAATAAAAATCCATATAAACAAGGTACTTCACGTAGGCTAGTGGTAGGCATTGCACCCTTGTCTCCATTTGGTTTTGGGTTCAAGACCCATGTCCTTACTGGACATGGCAGTTTGGTCACCATTCTTGTGGGTCATTCTTTTTCAAAAACTATATAATTTTTATAACATTCAAAAAATGAGAAAAAATATTAAAAAATAACCATTACATATTTTAATCTCAAAGTTTATCTAATGCCTTCAAATTTTCATCCTAAAATGTAAAATCCCATAATTACATCAAAATCAAAGATCATATAAATCATAATGGTTTATTATACATTTATAATTATGTACACACAAGAATGGATAATTATTCATTGAATAAAATTTTTACATAAGAAACATCAAGGTTACAAATACAAAAAAAAATCTTCTAAAGTAATCCCATCATCATAAGAGAATTAATACTTTTAAACACTTCATCATCCATTTATTTCCACATAGGTCCATCCTTGGCCTAGAGGTTATCTTATAGTATACGAAATTAAATCGAGTAATTCCCAAGTCCCCTAAATTTATGACAAATGACTACAAATTGATTCGAAGGATCTTTTTTATTTCATTCCATCATAGTATTTATTTTTCTTTGGCAATTGTTTCCTTTATTTACTTACATACCATACATAAAGCATTCATTTCTTCCACTGAGACACTTACATGGGTGTATCCTTCTACATTTGTTTCATGATGAATATTGACCTTTGTATTCTCTATGGTCTCTGCTACTAGAGATGTTAGCATGATCTACCATTCTTTTCTTTTTTGACTTCTGGAGTTAGTTAACATATATGTTTTTAATCATATTTTTGGAAAATTGATTAGCCATGAATAAGATATCTTTTACGCCTATCAACATTAAATTATTTTTCTCATTACAACCACCTTTTCCACATTGTCCATCATGTTCAAGGTTAATATGATGTCATGGGGATCCAACCATTGAATAAAAGGAAAAATCATAGTGTGAGTAACAATTTTCATAATATCATAAAAACAATATCATGAAACCTTATTTCTAATCTAAAACTCCTTAGGATTAACTAGGGTTATTTATTATAATTTTATATTAAACTCCTTCATATGAGTTTGTAAATAAAGTGGGAATTATCCTTTGCATATACCTTGGGATTTTCAATCCCGATGCGTATTAGGACCCATAATTGTGTTCTAGGTTACAATGAGTTAGGTCGGGAACACCTTTTCTGAGTTTTCACCCCTAGGTACTTATTTACCAGAACCACATCCACTTGATGTATCCAGAAAAGGATGTACTTCTAGAAATACACACATAATCTCTACCTTACAAAAATTTTACAATGTTCTTCTATAATTATCCTCGAATTCAAACTTATGGTTATGTTCCATAATCTATGTCTTCTAAATCTAGTTTCCATTGTTTATACTAAATTTAATTTGATACCAACTGTAAATACCTAACCCTTGTTGCCTAGATTCAGTGAATTATTTTATTAAATTGTCTTCATCATAAGAAAACAAATCCTGAATGAATGATTATCTTAACAGTCTTGTAAAATAGACTTCATACATAAAAGTTTCATTAAAATTCATCACAAAAAATGAAAAATAGATAATTCTTTGAGAATACCATTATTCTACAAGATTAACCATGCATATTAATCTTAACTTTTTTTGGCATCCTGGGAAAATAAAACATAATAAAGGGGTGAGATTAGATGCTAAGTAAGGTTAAACAATACTACAGAAGATTTTATAAATAAACATAAACTTTTATGGAATAGTATAAAACTGAAAAAACTCCTTTTAAACATAATATTCGGAATAACATGGAAAGAATAAATAATGAAATTCTAATTAAACATTCACATGGATATTCTACTAGTTTAATAATCAGATGTAGTATCAATAACTAATCACATAATGAGGGAATGCATAATGCAAGAAATCATATCCACACTGTCAATGCCTCATTCCAGGACCATGCATAAATGGTTAAAAACACAAATTAGTTTTTCTCATGAGAAATAGTGTTGTGTCTTGGGGATTTCATTAACTGATCCACAACCCATATGGATTTTATTAAGTGGTCCCCAACATGCCAATTACTATGTCCAATGCATTACTCATATGAAAATGGTGAAACATAACCAACATAAACATTCATATTATAAAGAGTATAAATAAAGGTAGTAATTTAACCATAAATCATGAATGGTGTAAAAATAGAACATCCATAGTAAAAATAATCATAAACTATTCAATAAAATATGGAAATTGATACCATAATAAGTAATCCACAATCAATCCTAAAATCCAGCAAAGGATGTTGACATATATAAAAATAATCTAATAAATTCCTTAAAACTCCTTGAGAGATATATCATATTATTTACTTTTGAATCATTTAAAATATATAAAATTATAAAAGAAAAAATTTATTTCAAAAATAACCTCATAAGACTGTAAGGGAATATTAAAAATGGTAAGGTTTCATAACAACAAAAAATATTATGACACATAATTTAAGTTAAAAGAACATTCATTCCTTTATTTTTACAAATGTTCATAAAGTACCTCATTTGGAAAATAATGGAAAGATTCCTTTCAAAACATTTTATAAAAATTAAAACATGGTTAAAAATTACAATAAATAATTGTTGATAATATTTTTGAAATATATTTTTAGAAAATGGACATGGATTATAAAATATCCCAGTAGATACTTATGTATAAAAACCCTCAGATAATAATGAAACTACAAAATTAACCCTTACATAAAACATTTAAAATATTCCTTTTGAAAAAAATTGATTGAAATTAATAATAGATATAAAATTTCATTTATAATCATTTTATATCCATATAAATAGTTATGTAAAATAATATAAAGAATATTGAAATGGAGAAAAGATTATTTGTTTAATCATTCAAAGAGTTACATACCACTTTGAACATTTAAATCATAGAAAAATATCTTCAAATAAATATTTAAATACAATAAATATTAATATATTAATGATATGAAACATAATAGGGTATGTACATACACCCCACACATAAATATGTGGTGAACATGTCTTATATGTCATGAAAATTAAATATGAGATGAAATTACCTTATAAGGATTGTATCATTAGAGTGAGGATAAATCAATGAAATAATTATGTGTTAAAAATATAAATCACCCCAATATCATTATATATTCAGTATGAAACAATTTGGTGTCATTAAAATATATTTGTGGAATAACATAACCAATAACATGGATGTTTAACAGAAATAATAGAAATTGAGTTAGGATTTCCCTTACCGTAGGTCCGATTCTTTCCAAACATCTACAAAAATACAGTATATTAGTTTTAAACATATTATTTCCTTGTAAAATAATCATAATAATATTTATGATATCATATATTATTTATTTATGACTTTATATTACCCATTTATTAATAATTTCCATGTTAATGAATCATTTTGGGTTAAAATTACTTTCTTTATCGTACGCGTATTGACTTATTATTAATTATTTCATTACATAGATCAGGATTTACTTACTTACAGAATTTATAACATTATTTATATATCACATATATTCATAATATATATATATAATAGATAGGTATATGAAATGAAATACACCATTCATAGAGAAGGTGATCCATTCATACGCATGAATGTAGTTTATGTTTTCTTATCATATTGAATGAAAGAAAGAAAATGAAATTTACGTAAATATATATATATATATATATAAATTTATAATTATTATATTATATTTTTCATAATTATTCATAATATATATTTTTATAATCATTCTTGAATTGTAAATGTGGAAGATGAGTCTCATCGCATCATGGAGACGACGAGTTGTATGTATGCACAAGTAATGGCATCATTTCTTTAATTGTTAAATTGTATGTAATTGGATATAATATGAAATGTATAGAAACAATATCATGTTATATTTATTTTTTATGACCTTTATATTCATCTTTATACACATTGAAATAACGTATAGATGAAAAATAGTTTACACCACGACGTGGAGATGGTAAGTCGTACGTACGCATTCATAGTGATATTGATTTTCATAGAATTTGTAAAAGGAGGAATATTTTGGTACCATAATAATAATAGAATATCAGAATGTATATGGTATTGTAGTTAATACATTAGTATGGAAACACCATATGAAGGGGAATTAGAAGGAAAAATGAAATTTAATTGGATTGGTAAAACAATTACCTCTTCTTGAAGTATCTTCATTTGATATGCACAAATAAAATTCATAGGTTAGATTTATGCCCCAAGTATGGACTCTAAGATGAAGTGAGGGAATTTGGGAGGTGAAATGGGTTGGTTCTTCTGAGAAAAAGGGTATTAGAGGTGTGAATAAAAGATAATGAGAGGTACCCTTTTATAAGAGAGGTGGGGGCACTTTAGGAAAATCATGAAGAATTAAATTATTATAAATTAAGTTTCATTTAAAAATGGATTGAAAGAGATTTTATTTCTGGATAAGATGAGTACGAGTCCAAATGCCCTAAAAAATATTTTTATCCATGTTTAGTTCACAAAATTTACCTTATCTTTTTTCTTTAACCCTTAGTTAAGAAATTTGACTTTTACATTGAAAACTTGTCTATTTACACTACAGGGTTAGTATAATCACAATAAAAGACCAAGAGAATCCCAATTGGATAATTTATGAGCTTTTAAACACTATAATGGTTATTTGGATGAATTATGAATTATTATTAATTTTATAACATTTAATAAAATATTATTTCTTTTAAAAAATCATTTATGTCAATTTTGATACTATTCAATATTTTCATTTTTAAATTATCAAAACATCATGATAACATCAAACCAATAATTTCTATATGTCACTACATTTCTATATTATCTATATAATTCTTTCAAGACATTAATAATGTCAAATTATATTTATTTTAATATTTTTAATATCATTTAATTGATTCTTCCTTTAACAATTAAATTAATGCATCATTATTATGTCACCATTTAATTTAATTAATTATTTTTTAAAATTAAAAATAAACTACCATTATGTATATCAACATTATATCTTTTTAAATAATATTTATAGTCTACCATATCAATTTTATAATCTCATAATAAAAATAATATAGTTATTAAAATTTGAATATGAAATTTTTAACTCTTCTTTAAATAAAATATAATAAATATCCTAATATGACCCATGTTTCTTAAAGAGGATCATACTTTTGACCTAATGTTGATTTAGGTCGAAAAACACTTATCCAATGAAATTAGGACAAATTCTAGGGTAATATTATATAATAATAGTATTATTTTTACCTTTAATTACACTATTTACCTTTAACCATGGTAAATAATTTATAAAATTTACTATTCGACAAAAAGTATTTTGATCACATTATACCATATATTTCAATCTGAATAAAACCATTTATGCCTATTTTTCAAAATTCAATTCACATAAGTGGTAAAATTACCTTTAATGCAAGTCTCGTAGGTGTAGCTAGAACGCGGGTAAAAGAGACGTTCAAAAGTTCAATGAATTTTTATATGTAATTATATTATCAAACTATTCTTGGGAATTATATTGTATTATTATATATATTATTTATATATTTTGACTTTATAATCAATTTTTAGGTAAATAATTATTTAAATGAAAAAAAATAATTTTTAACAACAAAGTAGTATGTTTCACTACTAATCAAATATTGAAACATTTCAAAAAAATAACAAAAACTCACCTTAAGATAATTTTGATATCATAAATTGAAAAATGTTGTCTATTTTAAAAATTCAATTTCTATGAGTGTCTAAGATTAATTTAATTTTTTTCTAAAAAAGACATAAAAAGTAGTTCTTTAAATAAAATAGTATTTCTAAACATATTTCTATATTACTGAAGCTTATAAATTTCATTATAAATATGTTTTATATAGGTGAAAAAGTTATGAATAAAATTCTGAAATTATTTATTTCTATTTATATTACTATATTTATTGGACAAGTTAAAAATATATCATTTAAAAAATTATAATACTTAAGTGTTATTTCTCAGAAACTTAATCTTGTGGGATGTAAGAAATTCAGTGTTGCATAAAACATAATCTATTGAAGATAACTTACCGTGAAATATTTTTGTGTTACAATATTCCCAGACACAAATTTTAACTTTCAGTTAGGAAGACCATGGTTGCATTCCCATATGGTAGTACCTTTATCTTACAACCAGTATCTCAAATACATCATCAAAGAATAAGGTGATGTGCCTCATGGTGATGGTTCCACTTTTTAATCCCATGAATTTTAATACATATAAATGAGATTATATCAAAGGGAGGAAAAATTTTCCGCGATAGGTGGTTTCATCAAAACCACTTACTCTAATGGCCTATAAATAAACCTTAATTACCCGTTTCAAAAACATGGTGATGATCCTTTATTATCCATCAATTGAATTTAAAAAATAGTTCCATATTTGGGAATCTATAAGGTCATATAAACCCCATATGATAGGAAGAATCACATGATCACATTTTTATAATATGATGTCCCAACCAATGTTTCCCCAAAGTAATAAAGTGTAGTAGAGAGATATAATGGAATACCATCCATGACAAAAAAATTAGGATCCTCAATGTCTTCACAAGGAGGCTGGACAGACTTAACATTAACCCCATTCATCACAACCAAGACTCCTAAACTAAGTGGATTTGAATCTTACAGGAAGAAGTATGGCTCAAGGTTTTAGAAAAATTGCCTCAATATTAATGATATAAGTCACATCATATGAATACATTTTTACGGAATAAGGGAGTGGTCCAGAAAATAATGATAATTACCTAGATGAAAACACTTCCACACTAACTCTATTATCTAAGGATATCCTTGTATTAAAAATTTGATAAGAAAATTACCCCACATCATTTGAAGAAATTGAAAATTCCCTTATATGAAATCCAAAATATTAGTTTATTGGCACCCCCATTATCCCTGATTATAGTAGAGAAAGAGGAGATAACATCAAGGATACCCATATATTAGAACCTTCAGAGCATGGATATTCCCCTTCATCATTCAGGAATTATAAAACTGCCCTCACATTATATTTTCTACCCAAAATTTTCCCTTCATTCTCCGCTTCCATTGAATTAAAGGAAGTTGAAGTAGAGGGGGATGAAGAGGAAGTTCTCAAAGATACCCCTATAGTATCTGTGGATGGTGTCACTATCACCATTTATAAAGAAAGGTAGGTGAATATGGAAATAATATCAGACTCATGGGCCACATTTATAAGTGTCACCATGTCCACTGAAGAACAAGAGACATACACCTCTTATGTGACGTTGCATTGGGTTTTATCCACAAAGAATTTTATAAAAATACTTGGACTCAATACTATTATTTACACTCATTATTTAGGCCATCCTAAGGATCACCATGGATATAAGATGGTAGCCAGGATAATATATCCAAATCCTTCTCCAAGTAGAAGATTATTTTTACAATATCATCTATACCATATTCATTCAAGAGGTTCAGTACTCTAAATGTCTGGCCAACCATATCCACATAAAAAAAATGAACAGAAAAAACAATTTTTTCATTCAATTCAGGGTTATGAATCATAATTCTCAAACATATGACTTCTTGGTTCAAATTATGGATCTTTTTATGAATTAATATTTTTCCATGATCTCTCCTTCATGGATCGATATTATATCTATAACCATATTCAAATGTATCTCGACGAGGAAGTGGAGACAAATTTCAGGAAACCTCTAGGTGTGTATATATATCAAATAATAATATTTATATTGAATAATACCATCACCACATATCAAATTTCTATACACCATATCCTTGAACCCTTTCCATGAAAGACCGTGAAATGCTATATGGATGATTTTGGGGTCAAATATAGCAACAATTTTATGATCATCTTGAAAATATTGAAATATTTTTCAATAAACTATTAAAGAAAATCATGAATATTATCCCCTTTAAATAAATTTTTGGGGTAATAATAAAGAAGTTTATCAACATTATAATATGATACTGTGAAATCATGGTCAACTCGAAGAAAACTATGAAAACCCTTATAATTACACCCCCTAAAAATATCAAATAGTTGAGAAGGGTTTAGGGATGTATCACTTACATTATAAACTAAAAATCAAACCATTCAATAAATTTCACACCCCATACTAATCTCATAAAGATGTGATTTACCTACTGGTGGGATATATATTGATAATAATATTTTAAAAATATCATGAAATATTTCTCAATCCCATCAGTATTAATGCCTCCTATTGAAGTAAATCCATTTATTCTATATGTGGAAGTGTTAGAGCGATCAATTAGCGACATTAGAACATGAAGGAATGATACATGAAAAGAATATAGTATCTAATACATCAATAAAACTATGATAGATACTGATAAAAAATATTCATATGTATATAATAATTTCCTAGCATTTTGAATTTTGATATAGAAATTGAGACAATACATATAACATCACGAGTTCTATTTCATATATCATATTGAACTGCTGAAATATATTATGAATTTCTTGATAATGACAAGAGGACTTGAATGGTGGGTGATCATTCTATAGTAGTTTGTTATTTAGTACATTCCATAAAATGTGGTCAGAGGAAAACCACTAGAATATGTTCTTGTGGAACAAACCAACTTAGATAGCGCACAAGAGAATACCTTATTTTAAGATCAAGAGGTATTCTCTATTTTTGACCCTCTTCAAATATGGGAGATTTATTTCAATGGAACCTACTGGAGACCAATAGTAAGTAGTATGGAAAATGAAAAACTCAATAGTGTGTTATGGGGAATTGTTCTCATTTCTATGGAAAAGATTCAGTTTCCCTATTTCTTCGTATTCTCGGAAGTCTGCACCAAGAATAAGGTTGAATATTGGGATCTCATTCTTGGTTTGGAAATGGATTTTTAGATACAAATTTTCAGACTAAATGTAATGGGTGATTCAATGTTTTTCATAGTTATAATTAAGTATGAATATGTTATTATGAAAGAGTAACTAATTCATTAACTAAATTATATATAAGGGTTAATGGAAAAAATTTATACGAGGCAACAATATTTCATGTTTTTCATTAGCAAAATGAATGTATATATAAATTTTATATAGTATCCATAGAATAATATGTTCTAAACTAGGTTGAGGGATTTATCAAGATTGTACATCATTGGGAGGTGTCCCCCTCTGTTAGAATAGAAATTGAAGAGATCAATGAGATCAAATCCACTTTCAAATAAGATGAGTTGATGGCCCCACAAAATAATGTTTCTATTGGATGAATATCCAACATATTAGGCTATCTATAGAGTATAATTATTTCACAATGTAGATCAAAAATGAAATATATTCGATGATGGGTACTAATAATTATCCTTTATAAATTCCCAAATTCACCGAATGTCTTATATAAATGAGGGTTCGATGGATTCCTCTTCAAATTCATTGGAGGACGACAAAGACACCGTATTACACAAGATGTATATCCCGGAACATGTGGTTCTCATAAATCATAGACCAATATCTCCCATCATATTATAAAAATTTAGTAATTTTATCTACATATTACATATGATTTAATGGAATTAATTTTAAAATTTCATGTTTTCTAGACACATTCTAATTTCATTTATTAAGAAATATATTTTCAAAATTCCCCAAAATATTCTTATCCTTTGTTCATATGATGAATATATTTCATTTTCTTATTTCACCTAGAAGTAGCTAAATTGTTCAAATGAATCCTTACTATTTATGAATTCTTATTTAAATGAGTTAATGTTATATCCCTCAAGGAATTTGGAATGAATGCCATTATAAAATTCTCAAAGTTAAAAACTGTTACAATATTTGGAGTCCCTTGCACAATGTTGATTGAAAATATCAACAAATTATTCTTTTTTTGAGTAGAAAAGGTTGTATTATCACCAATAAATTTATTCCAACCACTAATATCACTACTGTAAAATTGGAAATGGATAAATAGAGGATTTCTACAAGACTCTATATAACATACTCTAGAAGTCGGCGGAAAAATACTATATGGAATGTCTCAAAAAACTAATTCATTCATTTTTTGTTCAACATACCACAACCTATACTGCCACATAATAAGCCCCATATTTTTTTTATATGTCATAGAGGTAGTCCTACCCACCATATTCTTGTTCATTTAACTCCACACCATAATTTTCAATAGTGTTTTTGTTGTTGGGAAACCTCAAAAGTGGCTAGTTGAGTTATAATGACATATTGAGAAGATATTTTCCACATGTCATAGCTTTAAATTCTTTTAAAACCTGGATTCAAGAGTTTTCAATAAGAATGTTATCCTTCATTCATTCTTTCTGGGAGAGTTGGTAGTGGTTCTCAAAACTCTGATGCTACTATGGAAGAATCCTCCAATGCTTGAATCGAAGTGGGAGGGACCTTACATCATACAAAAGGTCTACTCAAAGGGAACATAATATTTGAACACCAAGGATTTGGGGCCAATCCCACCTTCCACCAGTGGAATATTAATCAAATAATACGTATAATTTCTTGTGAGTTGAAAAACGTCCATAACATATGATTTTAAGCTAGATGGTTATCATCCAAGTCTCGTGATATAAAAATTCATGTAAATATAAAAAATGTATGACTATAAACTACATAACATACCATCCTTACATTACAATGTAAAAATGAATGGTCTAGGTCTTAGTTTCATGATCTCGAAGGCTTAAACCTAAAGTTGTAGCTACATGACGTTAAACTGAATTACAAATCATTCTAATCACGTGATGTTAAAAGTTTATGAAAAATTTAACACAATGAATTATAAATCTCCTGTAATGTGTTTGACATGACCATGTCATGTGATTTTTTTGTTATTTTTAATCCTTAAATTAACTTTATTTTTTCACACATATAATTACTTATGTCCACCATGTGAGATCTTAAACAATTAATTGAATACTACATTACATGACCTTATTCCGCTACATAAGATCAAGATCTATACCAAATTCCTTGATGCACAATATGAATAAGCCCAAGGATATCAATGCCCTCACCCTTATACAAGATATTCATCCTCATAAAAGATCCATGAAGAACTATATGTGGATAAATTTTAATTATTTTACCATACATAGGGATAACTAGATCTTTTATCCTATGTTTATCCACATGCAAAACAATGATATTAAAATATTTATTTTCCTACATATGAGATTGACCTATATCGGGAATTTTTTTTAAGGTATATGTATGGATTGATTCCTATAACTTTAAGATGTCTAGTGAAGCATGGATCCCCTATACATGTACAAACTATGATTTTTAAAAAACAAAATTTGCACCCCCACCATAGTGTGTGGTACTATAATGATGTAAGACAAAATTTTATTCCCCTTCACATGAATCTGTTATATACAGAACAATCCTCACAAGAACTATGTATGGATCATTAAAATAATAATATATACTAGGTTTAAGTTATATTTATATATAGATCATGGTATATATTTATCTTTTAAATATATTACTAAAATGACTCATCTCTTATGTATGAGCTAGATCTACATAGGATCCTTTATCATGGAGTTCTATATTTGTGAACCTATGCTACAAAATGTGCTCCCCCCTATTCAAGAGTTTAACCTTTATAGAGAACACTATATAATAACTACATGTGGTTTGATTCTTTTTTTGTATCATATTTAGTGACTCTTGGATTTTTTATACTATGATTGACAAAAAATCCCCCAAAAATCACCTTTTGTTCATTTTCTGGTCATTCTAAACACTCAACACCAGGATGAAGTTGTTTTATATTGGGAAAAAATAGATCTTCACAATGTAAACAACACAATTTCATCTTTGTCTCATGATGGAAAACTATATGAAATATAGTCTACTCTATATAAAATTAAACTATGTGGAGTGGTATATTTCTTTTGACCCTAAACTACTGGAAATGGTCTATTCCATATGATCCAGATCATAAAATTCCCATTCCATGGGTAAGAACATGATCTAAATATAAGATATTTTTCCATCCCCTAAAGATTTAGTGGTTTTGGATATATTATCCAATCTTGATATCATGTTTCACATTTCCTATTATATAAAATTTCCTTTTAATCTAATAACATTGTGTGGATTTATTTTTGTTAATTTAGGATAAACAATGATTTCAAGTTATCATATCCTAGGAAAAATCATAATTTCCAATAAATTATATATGAAGTACCAATGTTTGAAATTATTTATCCACAATAGGTCATTACCCCATGTTTTTATCACTAAGATGAATCCATGACAATTTTATATAAGATAAAGATATGTAAAAACCCCGTATAAAGGTCTTCATAACATGAATTTAAACTGTATGTCAACTGAGTATTTCTTTCATGATGTTAAACTTCCTTAAATATATTCAACCTAGAATAAAATTAAATTTCATATAGATTACTATTTATACAACCCAATTTCCCTACCTGAGATACAAATTTATTCATGGATTCTTGATGTGTGGTTGAATCTAAAAAAACATCAAGATCAAATATTCATTTCTTATTATTACATCCTAATTCTTAGAGTTTACTTTATCATAAAATAACTATGATTGGATTAATTCCCACAACCTTAGGATATGAAGTAACTTATAAATAACATATTCAATAAACAACCATTATTCATCACCAATTTCCCATCATTTCAAGGAAATCTTATGATCCTAGTTATATAAAAATCATATTTTAAATTTACCTATTACATTTTTGGACATATTATTTCCTAAATCTCAATTAATACATTGAGTTTCTCAGATCACTACATAATGTTCACAGGGATCAGTGGAAAGAATACTGAAATCTAAAGAAAAACTATAATTCAATATGCATACATTCCCCAGATGTGTCTCTATATTTGTACCATGATATGGCTCTTCATATTCAACCTTAGTATGGAATATCACCTCGAGGCAGGTGTATCCTATTGGGAGGATAATATAATCTCTTTAAGTCCACAAATCATCTTAATAGGTCCCTTTATTCAAATTTGACCCATCGTCTTCCCTTTCATATGTGTTTTACATCATTACTTCTGATCCAACAACCTAATGTTGTGGTTTATGATGTCACCCCTCCCTATTTGAATGTTTTTGTGAAATTATTAGTCGTTGACCCCCATTTGGGTTTTTATCTTGAACCCTAATGACCATGCATCATGAAATTTAATTGGGTTCACCTTCTTTAAGATAGTTTATAGTGACATCCCACATTAGTCTAGACCAAAAGACCCTAACAAGTAGGTGAAAACATAGAAATAAAATTTTTATTCTGAAAACCAATAAAGGGTAACCCAAGTAAAATCAACTTCCTCACTCACTGAGCCTCCCATTCACATGGCCTAGGAAAAAATAGAGTTAAAAAATAAAAGGGAAAAAGTTTGTAGGGATCATCATATGGCCTGAGAAAAATATGATCTAGGATTTTTTTTGATCCACTAGTTCATGAAATATTAAAAGTGGTGACATACCATATACATTCAACCTGATCACATGTTCCATACATCGTGGTCAAACCATTAAGGTACCAAAACTAGTCTTTAACAGTCCTTCATTCCATGAACCTATTTAATTTCATAAGTATTTAACTCCTCAAAAAATATTTCTCTCCATCAATAATGGCCATTCTCAACTTCAAGGAACACTTCTTCATGACTATGCATACACCCCCAGGATATGGATCTATATATAGGCCCCCACTATATCCTATTAACTAAAGGAATCTACATTCTTAGGGGTTGATCCTATATTATTTCTACAACCATACACCATTATAGTGGAACCTGTCATTGTGGTCCACATTTATCTTCCACATATATCTCTCATATCATAATCCTTGATTAAAACTGTATAATTAATGATTTACACTACCTATAATTCTATTATTCCCATGGATTTGATACCCTCAATGTTACATACTTGTTCATTATGATCACCATCAATGCAGAGATTCAAAATCTTTTACTTAAAATTTTGAACTATCATTATTATGTAAACTTCAACCATATGACACAATTTTCTAAGAGTTTTGGTCATAATCTAAATTCCCCAAAATTCTTTTAATCTCTCTTTTAATGATGAGACCCTAATTCACATTGGGATTTTACATTTTCTTTCTAAAGGGAATATCCTAGCTATTTTGTTAATTATATTAGATCTAAAACAAGAATTTTTTTTCCAACTACTAAGACCTTAAAGTAAGTGTATCTGTCCAGATATATAATGGAATTTGGCCATCATTCAAATTAGGTTTACTAAGCCTAGTTTTCTATGTAGACTCCTTAATTTTTTGGACAAATATATACATATTTAATCCTCAACAACATTATCCCACATTATATAAACTAAAAACGATGAATTAAAGAGACATAAAAATCACCTTCTTGAGGACTTATAAAGGGGTATCAAGCCAAAAATTCACTCTCTACTCGCTAAACCCAAATGTAGTGTGTTTTTTGGAAAAACTGAGCATTTGGAGATGAAAATATGAAAAAAATTGGAAGAAACATATAAATGGAGTCTTAATAAAATATTAGTTTTTTCTGAAAAAGTCTCCCTTACGCGAGGCATAGGGAAATTTAGGGTAATGAAATATAAGAAAAAATGATTTTGGGGTCCACAATATAATTCTAGTGAAACTAAAGTCATGCCTTCTATGATTCTTGGCATTAGAAACACGTAAATCACTCATCCATTCCCTCATCCATGATATATCATTCTAGAGGATCTATGTGATGTCTGTAAATACACGAATTTAGGGTAATGGAAGCCTTTTGACCATGGGAATACCCATTAAAGATTTATCTTTTTTGATGCTTATCACATCTAGGCATCTCACTTCACATCCATATATAGAAAATCATTTTTTACCTTGATGGTATTTTTACTTATACATGTTCGTGAGCCTTGAATAGAAAAAATTCATTCATCCTAGTTGAATAAATCTATTATTATAGTGATGGTATTTCATTCTATACCCATATTTGAGCTGTTATTGGGGGGAAATATTAGGACTGAATTTTTTTTGAACGATAATTGATTTTATTCATTTCCAATTCTATGTTCAAATGGTTTTAATTTTTTTATGTTACTATCTAGGACTTTGTGGGTTACCATGAAATGATAATTAGTATTAATTAAGTGGAAAAAAATTTATAAAAAGATGTGATTTCATTCATTGATAAAAAATGGGATGAACATACATAATATAGAGTCTATACCATGATGATGAGGATGTTTTAACAAGAAACACTTAAAAGACTCTTAATGTTGAATCATTATTTTTCTCAAAATCATGTATATCTTGGAATAGTCTATCTAATGTTTTAACCTCTACCTTTGTATCATATTGAAATGCATCATCCATTAGTGGAATATAGTCCCACAATATATAGATCCTAAAACAATCATTTCTACACATTAGTTTCTCTATCAACACCATATGGTTCTTGATATAGCTGATTGGACTTTGGGAAAATTCAATTTGACTCTAGGCAATACTAATCCACTTTGTCTCGATTCTATGTTATAAGACATTACCACCTAAATACCGCTGTAGTATGTTTAAAGGCTTCATAAAGCTTAAAATTTCTATCCACAACAAAATTGCCAATGGGTTCTGTAGCAAGGATATTTGATTGGAGTTGTGTTATTTTTTCTCAAATGGAAATCAATAATTTACCCTGTAATGAATATCATGGTATTCATGCCCAGCAAATCCCAAGGTGATGAATATATTTTTAAGAAAGTACCATTGGATACTAAGTTCTTCTTGGGGAGTCTTATGGATTAGTTTCAGGATCCCCTTTCATAATTTACACTACACATTTTTTGTAAAAAATATATCCTTAGGGTATATAAAAAAGGGAGTTGATGGAACAAGTTGATATTATTAGACCACATCACTTAGATATGGTATGATATTAAAACATCCCATACACACTGAAAATAGATTAATCTACATCCCTATTGATCCTATTGGTCGAGACATTGAAATAAAAATACTTTGGGTTTTTATTGTTGATAACTAGATTACTAAAATTCATATCCAGAATATGTTAAGGACATGTAAGAAATGGAAAAAATCATAGTATATATGTGATAACATACTCAAATTCATATAAGTATTGAACTATAATGTTTTTTTCCCAGTAAAATGCTCAATAGGTAGGTCCCTCTAAGGAAACTCTTGGATTGTGCTGTAGGATTCTATCTCTATTGTCTTGGGAACTTCATCAACTCCCACTATTGAGGGAATTAAGTCCCTCATTAGAGCTACATTACTAGTGGGAATCTATAGACTAAAAATTCTAGAATTAACATTTTAGAGTGTCTCACATGAAATTTGAAGGAGGTTAAAAAATTTATAAAAATATTGATAAATATCAAGGGTCACAGACTTTTTTGTATGGATGCTTCAACCTATAATGATTTGTGCCCTAAAAATCAACTAGTTATTTAGAACCTATAAGATGATCCACTATACCTTGATGACTAGACGTAATTAAAATGTAATTTATATTAGAGTCCTCTTCAAATCCTCCCATTTTCACTTATTTAGCCACTATAATTTCAATGGGAACCCCTTTTGAAAGCATAGAGGTTGTTTTCTCCTGGGAGGTTTTTAATCTCACAACTAGTTCCCTTGAAGCATCATCTATTGGTACCAACTTGTTTTAAATGATGGATAACATAGTAATGTCTAAACACTCTTTAATGTTACATGATATCACACTCACAAAAATTCCTTTTTAAATTCTATGAACTTTTGGTCTTTGGGGATCTAACACCCCAAAATCTATCCCCTAAATAATGTCTCCCACTAGCCTCAGGTCTATGGGATAACAATTGATGCAATTGTGTCTTTAAATAGTCCCAAAATCATTATTATTTATACCATATTTCTACCATTGGGTTAAATTTTCTATGTAATATAAATTGATAGCTTTTGGGTAGTTGGTATCCTTGAATGTATAGAACATAGGCCTACAATTGAAAAAATTAGTTTTTTAATAAAAACTTATAGGAAAAATACAAAAAGTGTGTGAGAAGGAATAAGACTCACTCTCTATTTATAAGTGGAGTTGTATTATTATATTTTTTTCTTACATCAGACTAGTGATATCTAACAAATTTAATCTCACTATAGGAGTATTTATTGGTGGTAGATGCAAAAACACTATAAAAAAGTCATCAATCACCCCCTTTATATTCTCAAATGTGCTAAATGAGACATCTTCCATGAATCTATCATCAGAAGGGGAATCCACTCTAAGTGTTGTTCAAATTTAAATGTATTTTTAGGAGTGAACAAGATCCCACTCACCCCAGCATTCTAAAAGATTAAAAAAATAATGATTATAATTTTTTTTTTGTGAAAATAGTATCAAAATAGAAATCTATTTCACCACTTATTTAGAATCATTATTTTCTTACACTCTTTATGTTAAAATTTATATCACCAAACTCATTCAAAAATACCCACCGTTGAAATAATTTTTTGAGGCATCTAAATATATAAGTAAAAACCAAAATTACTTAGTATACTCTTGGAAATAGTTATTATTCAGGGTAGTTATGTTCCTAGAACTTGGTAGGAAATTCTCCTCCACTTATAGTATCTTAATAGATTTCTCAAAAAAACAAACCTTTTTCCAAGCATCCCATTATTTCTAGGCATATGGAAAATATGTCATCAAAATAATGGATAATGAAGAATTATTCACAGTCATTTAGGGGGTAGGATCCAAAATTCTTATTTATTTCCATGGAATCATTGTTATAGGAATCATCCTTGAAAGAAGGAATTTACTAGGACTTGTTGTTTCTATCTAAGCCCCTACTTCTTTCCTCCTTTGGATTTTGAATATCCCTCATCATTTTTCACTAATTCAGCCATGTTGTTTCTAGGAATGAATAAATACATGTATCATAATAATAAGATTTGATCAAGGAGGAAACATATGATGATGGAAAGATCACCTAAATACCCATCTATTCTCTCAACATAATTTACAAAAACTAATGTTCTATAATCAGGTGCTATTAAATCAATACACTATAAGTAGGTTCATGGAATTTCCTCTTCATGAATTTTAATTACCCACTAACTCTGTAAGATATATATCCTTCACAAATGACCTCCCAATATATTCTATTGTTCTTGATGTCCTGTCAAATAGATATCAGATATGAACGTACTTTGGGAATGAATGTAGAATTATCAATGATAATACCAACTTATAATCCAAAGAGTGTATAAATAAATTGTTCATGATGGTTCATCTTGTTCTTTATTTCTTTGCTATATAAAGAACATGGCTATAAATCACTGTATCTTTAGAGATACGGCTTGAATTGAGCTCCCAAAAACTATTCGGTGTTGACAAAATCATATCCACCTATATGAGCCACTATTAATAAGCATAAAACATGTTAAGAGATAATAATTCTTAAGGGTTTTATCCATTATAAACATAAACTTGTTCATGATATAATTTCACCGAAACTGTAATAGCCATGTTAATCTACATACCATTCCCATTTACACCACCAATATAAATGTGATAATTATCACTTCGGTTTTCAATCAAAGGACTAGGGGAAAGTATAAAATTGTATATATTTACAAAAGGTTTCAAATATTACCAAATAATCATCTTAAGAAGTGTACTTCCATCCCCATTTGTTGAATTGGCCTTCTTCCTTGGTGGTTTAATAGCTGCCTTCAGTGCCATCCCATTTATGGTTTGGGAAATTTATTAACCTATTCACAATAGGTTATTTCATTATTCATCTTGATAAACTATTGTTCCCATTATATAAAATTAATGTCCACTCTTGGATGGAAATTGTCTCCCAGGATTCCATTCTACATATCAAGTAACTCCACCCCAATAAAATGGATCATCTTAGAGTTGTCCCATTTAAAAACAATGGGAATGTATTTATCATTAATTTCTTTGATCATATGATCCCCACTAATCATTTTACTATTCCAAAGTATTACTCTAACCTCTACATGAATTTTGTGAAAGGTGTCAGTATCTGTACTCCATATACTAATAAGTTCTATGATAAGATACTTATTACTATAAGAAAGGGTTTTCAAGACCAAGGTAACTTAATAAAAACCGATTTTCTTTTGTTAATTCAAAAATTACCTATATCATTATTGCTCTTAGAAGGTCCAACCCCAGTCTAGGACTAATTATCCACTGAATATGAAGTAAAAAATCAACTACATACAAATTTTTTAATTATATGATGATTGATTCATAATAAATTTATAGACATGAGTCCAAGGATTCATGGAACATTTTTCTTCTGCTACATTCAGATGGGTGTAACCTAATATATATATATCTTTCCCGGTGTTTTTACTCTATTAAATGACCCACTAATGATATATTTTCCTAATTCAAATCTCGATTCTTAATTATGAAAAGTTGTGTATGATTCCCTTCTTTGGGGCCATAATTGGATCATAATTCAGTAGTTATAATCCATGTAGAGGAATCTAGTCAGATAATAGTTAATATTGGATCATAGTTACCTTTAGGATGGTGAGAAAGGTAGGTGATGAGTTAGTACTTTAGCATTGGATAGAACATACATGGATGATAATTTTCAATAAGCACACTATTGCCTCTATGGACTCTCATTTTAAAGTGATATTTGTAAGAAAACAATAAGATTAAGAGAAGGAGTTAATGTAATAAAAATGAAAAAACCCAGATAAGTAAATACAACCATGTGATAAATATACACGCTCTATGTGATTATTACATGATTGTGTGATAAGAACACTAGATCAGTTTATGAAATCATGTGAATAGTGGCCAATAAACACTTTTCACTGAAAATATAATCCTTGTGAACTCAGGATTCGATATTTTTTCTAACAATGTTTTGTTATGTAGTTCAGTATTGTGGTTCAGCTACATAGATAAATCACCCAGTACAATTGCGTGGTTTGATTATTAAGGAAAAACATATGAAAATATGAAAAATATAAAAATTATATTACAAGAGCTCAAGATTTAGAAGTGATAATGAAAGAAGCACTACTAGAATATTTATAGGGGTATACCTCTATTTGAGAGTGAAAACATCATGCAGCGATGAGATACTCCAAAATGAGTCTTTTCCCTACTGATTAGACCTAGTTTTTGAGTGGTGGCATTTATTGATAATAACTTAGTCATTGATGAACCGAAATAAGAATAAATAAAGAATAAAATAAGTTTGGAATGTATTCTTACATTTTTCATGAAGTTATTATGGAACTATAAAAGTCTCCAATGAGAAACAATCTTCTTTCATGAGAAAATCACATGGACCACTTAAGTGGCCCATCATTTTCATATCAATGACAGAATAATTAGTAAACCATGTAATTCACTCATCATTCATGAAATGAAGGTGGAATGACAACATGAAAATGAAATACCCCCATCATTCATGTTCATAGATAGAGGTATCGGGAAACAACTTGATACATCCATCTTATGTGAAACTCTCATTCATGCCTTCAGGAAAATATCATTTAATCTATGGTTACTCATCTATATCACCCATATTTCCTATAAATACTTTTTTTAAATTTTAGTAACATCATGGAGGAGACCGAGAGGAGATGGAATGAAAGGGATAATTCTATATGGGAAATAATGCTCAAACTATTCCCATATTTTGAAACTCTAACAATTTACACTAGTAAATTGAGATTAAAAAATAACATTGAAGAACAAAAAATCCCTCGAGATACGGTTTCATAATCAAATCTCATTAGATATTCCCATATGATTATACCCCATTAAATAATTTTTTGTGATCAAACGTCTTGATATATGTCTATGTGATTTTATCTTAGCAACATGATTCATATTACCAACATGTGGTTACATATTATCAAAGTCATTCATGAATGAAAGAATGATTCATCATTCAGTTTACTTTTAAAGATTTCATACAAGGGATCACCTCACCATTAGAGGATTCAACAAGATATATCATCCCCAAAACATGGGGTTCTCTAATACTTCATGTATCCTCCGATATTTATTCATTCACTCTTAGTATATGAATACCCTATGTAATTTTGAGGGATTGGGAATACTAAGTATGGTACCTTCACCCAGGTCAAATACAAAGGTTATTTCAACTCAAAATACGATTATGAATTTCTTCCACTAAATCCAAAATCACATAAATCCAAATTTATACCTATTCTAAAAACATTATACATACATGATTAGGTTATTGGGCATTCGAAAGCGAATCACATTTGATCATGCATTCCCTTGATAAAAGGTATCTAATAATTGTCAAACCTAACTAAAAGATAAAGTTTTAAATTTTAAATCATTAATTACCTTGATAATGAGGGTCCCCTACATAAATAAACTGATGATACCATCCTTGAGACATGAAATATAATCTATCCATCCATGACCCAAATCCAAATATACTGTGGATTTGGTGGATGCTTGAGTCCACTCAGTGAGGTAGGTAACCAAACCTAGTATACTACCTGAATTTACCCTTCCATTCCCCTAATATTTAGTGGTTCAAACTATTTTCCCCCTACCCATCAATAGAAAGGAATATGGGAGGATGAGGGCGAGCTTCATTTTAGGTTTAAGTCTCGATTTTTAGCTCAATAATGGATTTATTATCCTCTGAATGAGTCATTCCCCCAAAGAGAAGCTCAAATGTATAAGACTTAATTAAATATATATTTTCACACCTTTCATTACATATAAATCTATATATTTTAAATTTAAATTTCATGGAAAACATCCTTAGCGCATGATGTTAATCATCATGGTATGGTCCTCTGAAATGACTTAAGAATGTGTACATAAATGTACATGGGCTTCAATTCCTTCCAGGAAAGATATGTAGAATTCCTCATAGATTTTCAAACCCAATATAACCAATATTATATTATATAACATCAAAATATTTTAAAATAACACTATGTTTGATTGCATATACGACGTGCAACACTATGGTAGAATGCACAACAAAATACTTTTATTTTGATGTTACAATTATAATATATTTTTTGAATTGGTGGGATTGAATATTATTAATAGTATTATGAAAAATTTGTAAATTTGATAATCAATAAAAATTTATTGATTAATTATTAAGAAACAATCACGTAATTTTTAGTAGTCATTTTTTTAAAAAAAATCCATTTTCATCAAAAAAATGTTTAGTATTTCTTTTTGTGAGTGAATATTGCAATTATTGTTTGGAAAATTTACTAACTATATTTAGTAAAAACAATAATATTTTTCAAATTAAAATATAAAAGTTATCTTAGCATTAATTTTTGATATTTTTCTGAAAAGATTGATTTTTAGTGAATATTGAAAAATATTAATTTATGTAAAATAGTTATTTATTTTCATTAAATCAAACAATTTAAAGTTAGATATTATTTTATATTTGGTAATAAATTGAAATAGGATCCATTATATTTATTATAATCTAATTAAATTCATTTGGATTAGTAAATTTAATTATTTTTGTATAAATATATCTTTATGTTTAATTTTTTTTCTAGAATGAAGAATTATTTAAGTAAATTTTATAGATTAAGTATCTATATATATTAATTTAAATTTATATAATAAATATTATCAGTATTTGAGTTAATGTAAAATCTTATTTTCTTTGAAAAATTCATTTTCATGAAAAACTGCGCTTCAACATGCTTAGGGAGATTTTTCTAAATTATCACTATCCAGTTTTGTGAATTTCATATTGGAAAATGTATTCCATATTTTTAATCTAGTGGTCCTAATTTTCAAATAGGTTGATTTTTATTTTCATTCACTATTAATAGTAATTATAGTAAACAATTACCACTATGGTAAGGGTAAATAGGGAAACTGAGGATAAAAATAATATCACATGGACTAACTATTTACCCTAGAAGATTAATTTATCATATTTTATCAGTTTATTTCTTCTATTTACATCTATTTATCAAATATATATCGATTTGGTTCCATATTTATTTTCATTGGACCTTTATAATACTTAAGTGAAAGATAAAGAAAAAAATGTCAATTTATTGCTTATAATAACTATAATATTTTGTGAATGGTCTAAAAAATAATGTTTTATTCTAAAAATTAATTTTGAAGATAAATTATTTTTTATCCTGGTAATTTTTTTCGTATTTTTAGTGACTAAATAATTACCTTTAATACTTATACATCATTGACACATTATTAGTTAAATTAATAAAAAAATAAATAAAATGATTTTTCTAATTTAAAATGCATGAATTATTGTGTTCCATAAAATTTTTTGATAAAAAAAACATTTAATTTATGTGTGAAAATATCATATTCAAAATCCATTATTGTCATGTTGTTTTCAAAATCAAATTAAAAAAATAGTTCCAAAAATGACATTAATAATATTTTTAAATTAATAATAATTAGCTAAATGATTAAAAATTCCTAAAAATATTATCTTCAGCCAATTGATTGAGATATAGTTGAAAATATTAGTCCTGTTTCATTTAGTATCCAATTATCTTTTTATAGTAATAATCTTAACCCAAAAAGTGTAAAAAATATGTTATCATTATAATTTTCCAAACACTGTTAATGCAATTTATAACAAAAGGATATATGTAAAGTCATAATCCGAACATATAAAAATTTTATTTTATGATAGTGTTTATACTCATCAAAATCATATATCCTAATTATAATAGTATTTATCATTTTATACATGCTGGTTAAACATATTAATTTAATATGTTATGAAATTACAAAAGTACACCTCCTCACCCTTATAAATAGAAACCTCCTCTCATCTTTTATTCACACATAAAAAACCATTTGTTTCATAAAATACCTATCAAAATAACATAATTAATTCCCTTTATAATTCACAGAGACCTTGTATTGATTAAAAAACCCTTCCAGGAATTCTTTTTGGGTAAACCTAAAAAGGTTATTTGAAGAAAATTTATCATTCTAAACTGAGACATTTTATTTTATTTTTTATTCCACCTCCATAAAATATAACATGACCATTTTGATATAATAAAATCAATATATCTGATATAATTATATATTTTTATGTTAATTTCATACCCCATAACCATATCATCTTCCATTAAATGTGAAACAAAACCATTGTTCTTTTGTACGACAATCTATATCTTCAAGAACCAATGTAATTCGTTTTACATCACTACCACTCATAGTAGGTCTTAATGAAAGATTACATATATATATATATATTATATTACTATCATATTTATAATTCTAGAAATATAATATATCATACAATTTCTTACCTTCATATTCATTCAAAAATGATAACGTCATTTATGCATATGTGTGGATTACAATGTCCACGATGCGATATGGTTCATTTTTCGTAACAAAATAAAATTAATTATATATCTAAGTATTTTTAAATAAATAATATGATATTTATTTTCTAAATATAATTCTTTAACAAAAAATAATATTTATTTTTTTTCCATTAGGATCGTTTAAAAATGGAAACGTTACTCATACTCATGTATGGCTCACCATCTCAATGATTATAACGTAGTTCATTTTTCAATACCATTTTTGATGGTTAGATTAAAAAATTTAATGTATGTATAAAATTTTTAACTATTTAGTTATTATTATTCTAGAGATGATAAAACATTTACAAATATTACTGTAGATAAAATACTGAATTCATTTTGGACATATGAATTGAATATCATCAAAATGTACTACATGAGATTAATTGATTAAAAAATTATATATAATATGTTGTTTAATATAATAAAAGGATTAATAAAAAAGAAAATGGTTCTTAATAAAATTTATAATCAATAGAATTTTTTCTATGAAGATAAACAATGTATGTGAGGATTCAGACCTATGGTAAGAGGTTTTATAGCTTAATTTTTTTTATAGGGTTGTAACACTTATCCTTTGATTATATTATGTAAATATTACACATGAAATGGATTTTTATTTTTTCATGTTTGATTTTCAATTATATTTTATGTATTTAAATTTTTACAAATATTTTATTCCTTAACTAATTCTCATTTCAATGATATAGCAATATAAGGCATTTTATAACTTAATTTCGTATCATTGGTTTATATAACTTCTCCATTGATTCTGTTATGTCAAATTATGTGTGAAATGATATTTCATTGTTTGATGTTTTATTTAAAAATATATTTATGGATTTATATTTTCCACACACAATCCATTTATTTATTAATTCTCATTTAAATGATTAGATCTTTCTATAGGGTTACATAAATAAATTTTTTCATTGGGTTATATTAGTTGTTCATTGTATTTGATATTTCAAGATTATGAGTGTGATAAATTTTGATTATTTTACTTTGTATTTTTAATTTTTTTCCTTTTATATAATATACATAATCAATTTATTGATCAATTCTTACTTCAATGGTATGATCTTTATAATAGATTAATTATAAATTTCATCTCCATTGATATATATTTGGTATTATGAAAACATTTATTTTTATGGGGTGTCTCTAGTGCCCCTTTGATATGTTATATCAGGAATTTATGTATATTCAAGGTATTTAATGTTTCATTTTCAGTAGTTCCTTTCCTAGGGGTTATTATTCAAAAGTTACATAAGTAGTAAATGATTATTTTACAACCTCTACATTATTTGAGATTATTAATTTTTTAGTCAACGATGGGGGAATTATTTGATAATTTTTTCCTAAAAACAAACCATTTTACACAAATATGGCCACTTTTGGAAATAATTTTTTTTAATTTTATTTTAAACTCTTTATGTAATCAAGATACTGAAATCATGTTTTTATATAAATATGACTAGTTTTTATACCCTCTAAAGGATCATTTTATTTTTATGGAAAATAATAAGGTAATTACTCTTTTAAAATATCTTTTAGTTATTTCATATAATATTATTCCAAGTGGTTCATTTTTATTCTTTCTCATCCATATATTTCTCATAAATTTTGTACAATTGAACACCATGTTCAAGATCTGTGTTACTTTTTAAGTTATAAAAGTTCAAAATGGTTTAATCCATTATTTTCTTTGAAGTCCTTAGGATTTATTGTTCAATTGTTATATGAATCATGATTATGAATCCCACTTCCTTATTATGTAATTGATCTGGATTGTGATTTAGGTATGATGTATTTTCCTTATGTGGGTCACATATGTATGACTTTAATTTATCTGTTAGGTGGCTATATTTTTATATTTCCCCCCAATGCCCTGGTTTAGGTTTTATATTTCATGATATATTATGTAAGGAATAAGTGGGTGACCCTAATCAACAACAAGACTTTATCCAAATTATGAAAACAATCTTGGGAGTTACCATTGACTAATGTTAATGATATCATGTTATATATTGTTTCCAAATATTTATGTTCCTATAAATTTATGATATCGTTACCTTATTCCATGTTTTCATTATTATTATTATTCACCTTATGATATCATATTTTACCTCTTGATGCTCTTTTTATTCTTTATTTGCAAGTTTATTATCATACAAGGATTTCTATCATGCCTTTTTCTATATGTATTTCCTAGGGTATCGTTCATAGTTTTAGTATATATATAAGATTTAGAAGAACTATGCAGTGTTTCAAATAAATATTTTTTTATCTTTTATATGTTTTATTTATGTATTTAATTATCCAAATACATTATATCTCTTGATCCTTAGATACTATTTTTTAGAAAAATTGGTTTTGAATCATGAAATAATATGTGTTTAAGGATTGGGTTTCCTTAATCCAACTATGTAATGCAATTTCATACATAACTGGAAATAACTGGAACAAAATGAATAGAGACTATATAGCCACCAAAATACACCAACAGATCAAAAAAAACCACTCCATGCTAGCAGCACCCACCGATCGTCTCCTGTAAACCTGAAAATTATTTATGAATACATGGGGGGTATATAAGTATTCATAGTTGGATCCTACATTGATATTATTATGAAAATTTTAAATAATCAAACTAAATATCAATAAATAAATAGATGAATCCAACTATGTACCAAAAAAAGTAAAACTTTATCTCATCCCCACTATGGATCTCTCACTATGTAACCGATACAAATAAGAATATCAATATCAAAACATATATATAATAATGGTCCCCCACATCCACTTCCCCACTAGTTTTTCAGTATCATTCCCCAACACCAAATGACCTATGCTCCCATGCTATTCATAAATTATATTTCACCCCATGGATACATTTCACACCTCATAAAATCACATCCATAACCAATAGTAATTTTGGAATCCATTACCACTCATGTACCATGTATAATACCTCAAGACACTAAAACCTATACAAATAGACATATGAGAAACCATAGTCACCATAATTGGATATAAGTATGTGCTATATCTTTAAGTTCTTACATCCTAAACTAAGATGTAATGTAAAATCATTAGCTGTCATTCCCCATGAAAACACATATACTATACACTAATACTCTACATCCCAGATACATCTACAAATCATTATATGTCTAAAGAGTTAGTGGGGAATATATAGAATAAAAACACCCATTCCTTAACTAACATGGATGTTGAAAAACATATAGCACCTAAAAGCCTTGGGCATCGAATTTTAACCCAACTCGGGTTATAGAGGATATTAATTTATAAAATATATGAAAATATCATGCTCAAAAATAGTATGGTAAACTACCTACCCTTATATCAAACTAAAACTATCATCCCACATGAAACCTATATACCACTACTAAGGCCCAAAAAAATAGATTTCATATGAGTGAAAAAGCACTAAGATTCAACACCATTAAACATATTCACTTAGTAATCTATACTTACTTAGTCACTAAATTTTAGAACCATTATGAAATCCTATTTAATCAATTCATTTCATTAAAATACAACATGATTTAGAATCCCCAATTCAATTTCCATATTTCCATCCCATTATCTGTGATCATTAGTTCCAACCATCCCATTATTTCCATTAATCCACATTTCTAAGTACAACACCCATCCGTTTATTTCATTATTAAATCATTTAGCATTTAATAATCTATATATTCTAGGATTTGAACATAAATACCATAATAAAGATGCACTTGGAGTGCATAGTCCAACTGCAATAAGAATCCAAAAACCATCCATAAAAAACATCAAGAATGATGGAAAATACAAACTCTTAGCCCAAACCAAACAGCCATAAATATATTGAAAATGGGAAATCCAAAATCCCATCGTTCCCTATCAAACCCAAGATCAATCTCACCTCAATGAGTTAACAACAATTAATCCCCTATCTTATACTTTTCCAAACACACATTCCATAACATCTTAACCAGATTAGGTTCACAATAATTCACAACATGTTCTCAATAAGCTAACCACAACCATAATAATATATTATTTTTAGAATAAAAATTTGAGGGGTAACTAACGCCATAAAACTCAAAGGTATAAAATCCCTTAATAAACAAGGATAGGATCATTAAGCCCCAAAAATTTATACTCTGAAATTTTTTAATTATTATATTAAATTAACTAATTAATTATGCATAGGTTTAATCATAAAATCATCCTATAATGATTATATTACAATAATTAATAATTAAACATAAACATGATTCAATTATTACTTTAATATTCAATAAATTTACGGAATAATTGTAATGACATGACCCCAATTTCATAGAGATAGTGTCATATTTTATTACATTATCATGATTACAATAAATCCATATCCCTAATGAACAAATAATTTTATAGATTTGGATAACCGGGTAAATAAAAAAGTTTAACAATATAAATCGAAATGAAAAACAACATAAAATTTACATTGAGAACATCTACCACTCCTAGATTATCCTTGTAAGTCAATCATAATATACCTCTTCACGTCAAGGAAAAAATGAAACATAAGAAGGGGTGTGATGAGATTCTCAATAGGGGTAAAAAATACATCAGAATATATCATAAACTTAAACCTTAAGCATGGTTAATAATTAAAAACACATTCTTTTAAAAATAAACATGAACATAATATGGTTGGAAGTTGAGATGAGAAAATATCACTATAATAAAACATAATCATAGGTATTATACTAGTTGAATAACCTCATGATCTATGAATTTATTGATTAATAATGAAAAAATTCATATGATGGACATTTTGAAATATACCATCAAGACATCAGCCAAAACCGTATCTAAAAAATGGGAAAGGCCTCAACAAAGTCCATATCTATTGTTCTCATGACACCTACAAATGCATCGAGGGGCTATAGTGGGCCCCAGACATCACATGATAAGTACATTTCATTATTATTATGTACAATTATAAACATAAACAACATATACATTTGTATTGAAACAAATATATGAAACGAAAATAACTTTCACTAAACATTAAACACAAACACTAACCATTCAGAATAATTTGGTAAAGGGTATCATAAAATAATATGTACCATAAAACTAATCATAAACCATTCAATAAAATATTGTGTATGATATTGTTGAAAATTTAACCATATTTAAACATATGAATCAATAAGAGTGTTGTAATAGGTGAAAATACGCTGATAAAATCATTGAGTATTTGTTTTGAGATAAATAACCTTTACTTCGAAAAGAAGTGATATTTTGGAAAAATATTTGTATAAAACCAGAAGATAATTAAGGTTTTCTTTATCAAAATAAAATTATATTTTTAATAAGATAATTTTTCTGGAAAATATATTATAGTGTAACCATGATAATAGTTTAAATTTTGATTAATTCCCCTTAATCAGGCTTGAATTTCAGAAATAATTTTGAATTTTCCTTTTAAAATGTGTAACTACCCATAAAAAAAAGTATAATGGTTGGTAAACATATATAAAACACTAAAACCTATTTTTTTAGGATTATATAATAATACATAAGAATTTAATTGAGGTAAGTAGACAATAAAAATAACCTGAATTAAAATGGAGGTTCGGATTGAAAACCCTTACCTTTTGTCTGAAGGTGTTCCTCACTTGATCTTAATGACCTCAATAATAGTATTTAGGTTAATAAATTAATTATTACATAACCTCCTATCAATTTAATTTATTTATTACAACCCTTTTAGGTTCATTCAAGGAATTTTTATGGGTTAAGATATTTAATTACATTGTTTGGGAGATTTTTCTTCCTCGTTTTTCATTATTGGTTTACTTATATTGATTTACTGATAACCATGTAGAATTAGAATGGTTCTTTAGAATTGAGGATTTATGTGATTATTTAACATAAATAATAATAAATATTTATAAAATTCATTTGGTTATTTTGAGTGAAGATGAATCATTATATAAATCTTTAATGACAGTTGTTTGGGTTATTTGATGATTTTTGATCACAACAAACTCATTTTGATCTATAAATTAATAAAAATTGTAAAAATGGATTAAAAAAACATACATTGGATATATTACCTATATAATAATATGGTTCAAACATAAAAATGGTATCATGACTAGAATGTAAGATGTTAATAGAAATCGAAAACTTGTTGTCCATGAATGTGATAAATTAACACATCCCGGATGGTGTTTTCACTTCTAATATAAATGAAAATGAAAAGAGAGACTATGATGAATTATTACATTATAATAAAAACATTATAGTACATGTAAGATATTTTAGTTATCATAAAATATAGATTATGGAGGTGGGGAAGGAAAAAAAGGAACCCGAAATAAAATAAATGAGAAGAGGAATTTACCTCTTGAAGTTATATTCCTTTAGAGCCTCTTTAGGAGAGAGGGTTTGGTCTTTTTATGAGACCAAGCGATAACAGACATGGGGGAGGATCTTGGCGGTATATTTGGTAAGAACGTAGGCAAGGAACATGGATTTATAGGAGGGAATAGAAGAGGGAGTGTGTGTGTGTGTGGGGGGGGGGGGGTTATAGTGGAGGAGAGGAGGATCTTAACTAAGGTCTTATTAAATTATTATAAGAAAACAAACTATTTATTTAGGATTAAATTTTATGAAAAATAATTTTCTTTTAAATAGATTTATTTATTTAAAATTTTAATTAAATATTTATTAATCACAAAAATACCTACACTTAATTATTAATTTCTAAAATAACCTATTTCATTTATAAGGTGTCTAACATTATTGGGCGTGGGAACTATTCATATGGATTATATTACAATTCATAATTGTATGTTACTATTCATAAGGGTCATGTTACTAGTCACAAAAATTTAAGTTGATCTCATCAAACTCTAAATATCTAACTGAATGCAACTGTGTACATCAGTTTTTTGAAATTCAAATCACAGAGGTGGAAAAAATATGTTTTCTTGTTAGGTTATATCAATGTGGTGTTTTGTAGAGACTATGTGTTTCAGGAATTCAATAATAAATTTATTTCTAAATCCTTATGGTGTAACATGAATTGAAATTGTGTTCAAATGCCAGTTCTATTATTCATTTCAACTTTCCATCTTTATATTATTTAAAAAAACTCCATCATATAAATCATGCTAATCACTGATAATAATTACAAGAAATAGAAATTAATATATATATATATATATATATATGTATAATATCAAGAGGCATCATAGAGAAATCATCACCACCTGAAATCACAACATCCCTTCCATTTCATTATTATTTTTATTATTTTCATTCTTTAGGTAATTTCCACCATTACCCAAAAAAATCACAACACTTTCACATCAATATATAAAATTAGGACAATTAATGAATCCCCTACCATGATTCAAATAATTGTACATTCTTTATAGAATAGTTGAATAAAAATCAATAAACCAACTAAACTCAATGGAATCCCCAATAGAACCAATCCATAACAATTTATCTTCAATACTTGCTTTAATATCGACCCCAACAAGATAAATTTCACCAAAATGAATCTATAAAGGGAAATAAATATGTTATATGAGGAGAAGAGAGTACCTTGAATTGATAGAAGTTGATCCGAAAAAATTGTAGGTAAATCCTTCAAGAGAAACACCTATAGAGAGATTAAAGGGTTTGGAGTTTGGATGGAGTTAAAAGGAAGAGAATAAAAATTGAACCAAGGAATTTTAGAAGATATATTTTTAAGGGAAACTACAATGTCCTCCACCATGCAACGGTTAGTCACACCACTCTCATAGAACCTTTTAGTAAAATTTGTTCTGGTTTTTTAGTGTTTTAACTATTGGGTTTCATTCACCTTAAAAACTACATTAACTAAAATTTCAATACCACCATTTTATGAACCATGGGTTGGAATATTACATTTCATCCTCCCTAACCACCACCACAATGAACCTTTGAGATATAGGAGAAAACCACACACCCTTTAAACTCACCATGGCCAAAATTATGGAATGTTATGTAACTGTTTCCTCACACCCTCATGTGGATTAGCCTCACTCACCATCCAACTTAAATCACCACCATGCCCCAACCAACCTAGGAGTTTTGTTATTGATTTCCATTTCCAATAAGGAAATTCCTTAAGACATCTAGAAACAGAATTAAATCTACCATCGAAATGATACCAACCCTATTTCCAATACGGAAATTTTTTATGAAAAATTCCTTCCAAAACCGACACTCGAAGAATTTCTATCCCAATGATGCCCAAAAATCAAATGTCTAGATCAAAATAACCAATATCCAAAATGACTAACACAAAATGGATCCAAACTATGCACATAACCCCCAAATAAGCTTCAGTATGTCCAACACCATGCCCACTATCATGACATGGTGTCCCTCAAGATGGAAAAGAACCCCACTATAATAACTAGAACTCCTCTAAGCTCCCCCTCAACACCTCTATGCCTCAGGAAAACACACAGAGGGTGATTCATAAAACCGGTCCCTTACAAGCTTCCTTAAAAATTAATATCCAAGAACTATGATAAACAACTCATGTAAGTTCATTCCTTGGGATCTTCCTCTATAGACAAACGCATGTTGACTATCGGTTTACATACAAAAAACAAATACATTCATCACAATTCATTGAGCACTTTAATATCCCCCTTTTAATTTTTGGTCAATACTCTCAACCCAATCACACAAATCTATATTAATATTTCCTTATTAGTTATACTTTTGTCTACCATTACTTAGGATAAATACAAATACTCAATAGTAAATGGTAGTCATACACATATCATGATTAGATTAAATATCATATTACCTCCTTGGAAAAAACTTATCCACCTCAGATAGGGGTGGAGTCAATTTTCCTTAAGAAAGGAGTCATAAATTAATCAAATTTGTCTCAATATGAGATATATTAATGCAAAAATCATGTGAGATTAACTAAGGAAAGAAGTTGTATATAAGACTATCCAACATGTGGAACTAAATTAGATACACATTCCTTGGTGATATATTATAATTTTTATAAATAAACACCTTTACTTATGTTAAAAAAAAACAATAAAACATTCAATTAAAATAATATCATCTCTTAAAAGATAAATTTATATTAATCATACTCCCCATTAATAATAACTTTTCATTCAAATAAAAACAATTAAATAAAAGCGATTGTCATAAATCAACATTAAATTTTTCTAGAAACTAAAGATTCCCATGAAATGGTTGTTTTTTGGTATCTTCTCAACAATTTTCTTCCTTAAGAGGTATACACCACAAATTTTCATCATGGTTGATTTTATTCAAATTGAGCTATAAGAATTCCCTTTTGATGTCACATAAAAGTTGGCAAGAAAGAATCATGGTACCAATTTATGCAATCTATGATAGTTATCTCTTCTAGTTGTAATCCTAACATATCTTTAATTTTCTTCCTTTACATAAATCACCCTAAATTCCATGAATATAAATTTCAAAACAACATATATATTAAAAAATTGTGGGCTTGTTTTTCTTCTCAATGAGAGAAAAAATGATAATATTTTCTTCTCAAACTAGAAACCTTATTATTTAAAGGTCTAGATTTATGAAAAATATTTATGATTACCATTTCATTTATTTTTTAGTATTTAAAATCATTAATAAGCATGGTATTTTTTATATTTTACTTTCTTATTGTATGTAATTGTACTTTACACATTGGATAACATGGAAAATTAATCTTTTTTAATTTCTCCATTTTCTAGGACAATTCCATCTATACAGGATATAGGATTATGTTTTCCTCATAAAAATGATGATATTTTATTTTTTTTGGATATTCATTTTTCACAATAATACCCATAGCACAATAAGTAAATAGTGATTTTCATTTATTTTTCATAATATTATTTCATCGGGTGAGATATGTGAACAATTTGTTAGGATTATATCCAAGTTGTTCACACCTTACACATTTTTTCTTAATATTTTTTGGTTCACCCTTATTCGGTAACCTCTCATGAAATTAATATTCTTCATCTTTATTTTCATCCACTAAAATAATACTTTTTTTCTTTCTTGGATTGATTCACATAATTATTCCAAGTAACATTATTTTTTATTATGATTTATTACTTTTTATAATTATCCATGATGTGGATTTCTCTTCAACAATATATACATCTCTACCTCAGTGTATCACCCTTCTCTAACTTCTTCATGGGTGTGCTTTGTTCAACACCCTTTTATTTTTTACACTCCAAGGATGACTCACATTCTTTTATTACATGGTTATTCATATTTTGTTTTATTTGATTCTAATAATCATATTTTTCATTCTTGGTTGGGATAAACCATCACTCATCAAAACATATATCACACATATTTCAAATACTACGCAATTTTTTAAGACATTTAAATATGTTCTCAGTGAATATATTTATATTTTCCTCTTGAATTTTCCTATACTTATCCACTATCACCTTAATGTAGGAATTAAAGAATAAAATAAATTTAAATATTGTTCCGAATATCAATTTTTTTATACCATAACCTTCCCTAAAACAAATATTTACCAATAAATTTTTTTCTGTTACCTTTAGTTTCAATATGTTCAAGAATAAAACCATTATGGTTTTGAGTGACAAATATATCCGTTTGTGAACATATTTAGGATATAATCCTTTTAGACTTGCCTAAATCTACACATGATGTAGTGGTTGATTTTTAAATATTTTTATTATCCCATATATTTCCATAATTTTATTTTTTACCTGAAATTTAAAATGAAACAACATTAGAACAAATATAATTTTCTAGAACATGGGTAACATTTTCCCATGATCTTGTAGAAGATAAATATTTATATGATGTCAAAATATTTTTGAACTGAATTTGTGAATTTTTTGGGAGAAGAATATTTCAAAAACCATTCATTAAAAACTTTATCTTCTCAATAGATTGGGAAGATTCAACCTATGTTGATTCAATATTTCTTAATTTAAATTATAAATGAAAAAAGTTGATGTTGTGGGAAATATTATCACCGTCAACTAATTTCATGATTTATTATAATTAAATTTTCATGTAATAAATTTAATTGTTATTAATTTTCTACTTTCTTACAATGAATTTACATCATCCTAAATTCTATTTGCTTTAATCTATATTTGGAAATCCTGGACACGAATAATTTATTGTTCAATTTCTTCGAATACAAAGATTATATCTTTATAGTCTCTAGTAATAATATATTTTCCATCAATGTTATAATACCATATTTCCTTAGCAATGGAGAATTTTTATTTATTGATTAATTTTTATTATTCTATGAATTTCACTTTTTTGATATGACTATGTAACTTTTGTAACATCATACTCCATCATCTTTCCGTATCATCCTCCTCAATCTCTAGCTATTATTTTTCATCTAGTATATCCTTGATGCAAGCATATATAAAATTGATAACTTAAACATGATCATTTTTCATGAAATCCATTAGTTTAGAGTAAAAAAAATAAGTAACTCATTCTCCATATAATTTTCACTACCTAACCATGATTCTTGAAGAGGATCGTAATAAAAATATTTAATATAAAAAACACCACTTTGATAACCTTTAACAGGTGGTGTTACCTTCTCCATTGAGATCTTTATCAATTTCTATAGATATTTCTTCAATATGTTCTTTATGGTTTTAACCAAATCCTTCATGTTAGTATTGAAATAAGTGGGAATAATAATTTTGATCTCCACAAATCACATATATCTGAGAAACAACATTGATAAAGTAAGTACATTAAATCATAGGTAATCTATATTAGCTCTAATACCTCTAGTAGTTCCCCAAAAAGATTATACAGTTACACTAGTATGAGGTGAATCAGTATAGACCAATGTCACTTAAATAATTCCACTTTAAACTTTTACCCCATTTTTAGTATTAAACCCTCTATATAATTTAAGATTTATGACACTACTTATGAATTACCTAGAACATAATTATTATATAAAATTTAATAAATAAATAAAGAGAATAAAAACATAGTATTTTTTCAAGGGTTGACTCAAATGTTGGAATCCAAACTATGTTGTGTTTGGGTCAGGAATGAGACACATATATCCATTATATAATTTATATAAATGGTAAAGGTTATATAAAAAAATCCTTAACTATTTACCAAAAAATTTACAATATCTCATCCAGTTATTCATAACTTATTCAACCAGTTTACAATTATTCCTCCAAACTAACTTATTTAAAAAAATCTTCAAGTTACACTTAGATGTAACTACATACCAATAATAATATTTTCTTCCTCATGAATAGGTATTCAACTACCAATTTTTCTTCTAGGCCAGTAGCATATGTGCCATTCTTGTTCTTCAAAAATAAACTGTGAAATTATGAACATGGATACACAATACATTTCTTTAAATTTCCCCAATTATTATTATTAATTTTCTTTGAAACATAGGCCATTAACATGTGATGGTAGTAGTGTCTTCCTACCTCAACTCTATTCTTCTTCCTTCTTCTTTGAATTGTATCTTCTCCTTTGACTTTGATGATAATGGGTTTTCTATTACAATACAGGGTCGAACTCCACCTACTCCACATACAATTTTTATTTAGACTATGTAATATAGAGATATCATAATATAGTTCTCAACATATTCATATTCATTGATACAACAGATATAATATAAAATACTTTGCATCGACTCTATCCTGCTTTTTATATTTTTTCTCTTGTTGAGCTTTGAGATTCATTTTTCAAGAAGAAAGAAATTTAAGATATTTGGGAGGTTAAAATATAGTGGCCTTATTTCCAATGACTATATGTATATAGAGAAACAATGGTTGTGTGTAACTTCAATAAAAGATTAATGTTGGTGCAAGATGGGCCAATCTATCCAAAAAGATTTAACAATAAGAAAGCATCCTATTTTAATCTCACAATAGGTGGAATTCATCCTATGATGTTGGGATAATATTTGTAAATAGAACCAACAAAAGGATACTAATATAAAATTAGTTTTGGTAACCGGTGATCTGTATATAGTTTTGAAAAAATTATTATTATAATAGTCATCTTGATTATTTGAGCAAAAGATAATGATTATTACCTTACGAATTAAGGAACAAGCCTAAAACACATAATCATTTAGTTTTGTTATATTCATTTTAAGTTTTCTTTCAATCATTGATTCTATTATTTATTTTCTTCTTCTTCCCATAGTTTTACATTACAATGTGGTAACTTGGGTGCACTTGTCTTCCATGTTTTGGACGTCATATGTGGGATCTATTCTAGATCCTTTACTTTCATATTCTATATTTTGGTGGAGAATCTTTTGGTGATTTAATAATGATCTGGTCATGGAGCTAACTAGTGGTATTAGAACTCTTGTTTTAAGTGACTCTAGGGGACCATTCCCTAGTGAAGGTGTTTCAAGTCTTGTTTTTGTATAATTTATCCACACTCTCCCATATCGGAAAATATCATTAAGAAATTCACTATATATTATTTTATATTGAATGGAAGTAGTGGGAGTTTAAAATTTATAGTGGGCTGGAATTAAATGAGAGTATGTCTCAGCTGGAGAAGTTTTATGGAACATATTTTTATTTTTTAAAAATAAAAAAGGGTTTTAAACTAAAAAAAAGGTATTGATCTTACGTTGACCAGAACTAAGTTATAAGTAATAAAAACGGATATTGTGAGAGTATAGATAATAAATAACATAGAATGATGCTAATTTCACTTTCGTTGAACATGGTGTTTAACATCAATGAAGTGAAGATCATATCAGAAATCATAAAGTCCTTCTCTGACTTGCATGAGAATCCCATTGCAACAACAAAAAAGTTTTTACTATGGATACAATTAAAAATAATAATTTTAGAAATAATGTTTATAGGTGATCATATGATTGAATTTAATGTAATTAAATATTAGAAACAATTAGTAATGGTGGAATTTGAGATTTGGATTGGGAATTGTTGCTACTTTTCTCACTTTGAGAGTCATAGGACATGATGGTGAGACCTGTGAGTAATTATAGAAGGGAGATAGATTTGATGTTCATGGTTGTTTTCAACCAGATTTTTTATATTTAACTTTATTAGAAGGAGATCTAGTTTACTTATATAAATGGTTACAATATTGAAGGAATGTGGAGAATTTCAATAGATAGGTAATGTTTGGAAGTGTTTGAGAAGAATTATCTCAGTATATGTTTCTCTCATGTGTTGTAATTATGACTTTAAATATCATGTAAAAATGGATTATTGTTATCATAGGTAGAACATTGATAGATATGCATCTGGTATTGGTTTTCTAAACCCTTCTTCAGAGGAGAAGAGTGGTTATATTTTATGTTCTACTAAATTACTTTATTATTGGATGATATAATCTAGATCTTCATTCTATTAAACATTTATGCGGGGGTGGGGGGTTGATGGACTACATATCTAGATAATACATGTAGCATCACAACTAAACTGACCACTAGAACAGTAGTCAAGTTGGAGGGACACATGGCCTCAAGAGCGTCTCCATGTATGCCAGAGGATGCTGACTAATAACAAGGGTCTAAAGTAGTGACGACTGGGAGACTTTACCCTCATGATCAGAGTAGCACATAATTTTATTAGAAACTAAATAACATACAAATAGGTAAGAAATAATAAATGAATGATATAATAGTGGTGAAATAACATAAAATAAACAAAAAATATTTCCAGTGCCAATATAAAATAATTAATGCATATCTAGGTGTTGATAAATAAAATAAAATAGTAAAAATACATTAGGAAAAGAGATATAATACAATACAAGAATAATGAAAAGAAGAAAAAGACCAAAGGGAAATCTCCATGAGAATCCAAAACTACAACTACACCTTGTGCTCCTAACGCCTAGGTACATGCCAAGCAACACATGCAATGGTCTATGGTCCTGCAACATAAGATCTACTTGGGTACCCTAGTGGAATATCGGCCTAAGTAGGGTGTGATATATAAATCCCACTATGTTACCACCCATTAAGTCTACAACTAATAACTATCCATGATTATAAAGACAAATGTGTTGATGTAAATGAAATTATAACTGTAATAATTTCTTTATAGATAAATAAATACTAGTCAACATAGATTTAAATTGGGTACCTGGCCAAACCTACCTACTTTATCTCATGTCCAGAAAGATTATCTAACTATTAACCACAAGTATATGGTAATAATATATACATAGAATAGATATATATATATATATATTTAATCCACCTATATGAACCAAGTTCATATAGAATTTAGAAACCATATACATAGAATAGTAGTTGCTGGTTAGACTAGGGCATAACTCAATCATCCATAACCAATTTAAATTATTTTATAAGATCTATAAATTAGTTACAATCCATATTTCCCAATAGAGTGTTAGACATCATGAATGACACTCATATTGTTGAGTGATTCATCATGAAAACACTCTAAACTCGGAGCATGGTGCCTGATACCAACTTCCAACTTAGTATCAATGGTGTGAGACATCATGAATAGACACACTATATAAGGGATCATGATTTTACACCATGCTCAATAGATACCATACCATCATTCCATGACCTATATCAATGTTTAATTTTAGAATAATTACACTAATAACAACTATATCCATGATTAATTAACTCTCATGCTCTCTATTTATTAAAACCAAATAACATTAGGGGCATAAAATTTTAATTATAGAATGTATAAAACATGCATTGAATGGTGTAACATGTCCACGCTTTTTAATTCATTTGCATAAAACCATTTAATTTATTCAAGGCATGAAAACCATCATTAATCAAGTAATTTAACATAACCAAGACACATCCTTTAAAACAGTTAAAACATTCAACGAAGGAAATCCATTATATGAATCCATTCCACTTATATCAAACCACTTATTTGAAGAAAACAATCCATCTTGAATAAGCTTTTAAATTAAAACACGCCACATAATACATTTAATTACATAGGTGAAATTCCATTATTAACCGAATACAAACACTTAAGAGGAATCCCAATCATTTATTCATTTAATTAAAAAGGGTTCAATTGATCCGGCACACCCAAGGGGTGTCTGTGATCAAGGTTTACAACCTATATTTATGAAAAATACTCAATAGGTTAATAACAGGGTGAGTAAACCATTTTAGAATGAAATTTTTTTTAAAGGAAATACAGGAAAAAGGATGTAAAGCATTAAAATAGTTTTATTTATAAAATGATGTAAAAATTAAGTAAAAATTCAAATACCACCTACCTTTTGCTTTGAATTATTCACTCATCCAATAACAAGTTCTGAATAAGTTTGGTTGGGAATAAATTGATGTAAGGGAAATTTTCACTAAAAATAGGGTAAATGATGTCACAATAAAATAGTTCAATAAATTGAAAGATAAACTGAAAATGGATTCAAGAGGAATTGAGAGCTTTCTGATGATGATCCAGAGAGAATGGTGAAATTCAATTCAGACTTCATATGTATGAGGTCAGGCCATGCCTAGAATTGGGAGGAGGAGGAACCCATGTCACCTAGAAAAGCCTCACACAACAAGAGATAGATAAAGTAAAAACTGAAAAGGGTTTTAAAAAATAGAAAGGTTATTTGGTAATTTTACCATGAAAACTAAGTTGCATAGTTTAGCCACACAGTTTGGCCAAACCATGCACTAACTATATGACTCATACCGCTTATGAACCCACCTTACATGGTTTGTTTGGTATGGTTACACTAACCATGTGCCAACTAAGGTATTAATCGTGATTAAGTAGTGAATAAGTGGATCAAAATATGAGGGAGATTTACATGGTTTGGGTAAGCTGTGAATGGCCCATGAAACATTGTTTGTTCCTCTAAAAAAGGCCACACTGTTTTCTATTGGGGGATGCACAGTTTGAGGCATACTATATTCCCTATAAATACCTCCATACATTGAATTTTGAGGGTTGACCCTCAAAAAACCCAATAATAATTTTTCAGGACCTTTTGGTCCTTTAACAAATTCTAAAAACAAAACTTTGTAGTCTTCAATGTCTCAGAATTATGTTCTGAATCTCAATTCAAAGAACAACCCATCCACCAAAAACCAAAAATTCAAATTAAATTATATTTTCTCTTGGTTCTAAAACACGGGTCATTAAAAAATTGAATAGTTCTTATCAAATATGGTAAGGTACTTTAGATTTTTATCCTTTTAGATGTTTCTATCTATATAAGGAAAAAAAGTATGTTGAACCTGCAATATGTGCGACACATCATTGGATTAAGGAAGAAATTAATTTCCTTGTGGAAACAAAATGAATTGGGTTTCTATATAATTTCAATGGATAAAACACTGAATATTTCACTTGGATATATGATTGTATCAAAAGGTATTGAATTAAAAGATCATGTATCATATAGTTTCATTCAAAGTATTGATGCATGTTGGAGAAGTTACTTTGACTAAAATTTTGGCATAAAAATATAAGCCACTTTTTTAATGTCATGTAACCAGACATTAGGTACATTTATCCCCTTTCTTTGATAAAATTTTAATTTGGAATCATTTCATTGTTGTTCATTAGTTTTTAGAATATTTTGGATGTTTTTAAGAATGTTCATGGTTGGAAAAATGTTACAGAAAACCATGAACTTCATCCCAAAAAATTATTTCCTAGTTTTGATACACTAAAGTGTGGTACATGGTTAATTCAAACCATGAAACCTCACCCATAAAACACGAGGAAGATTTCTGTAGGGAGAGAATAGTTGGAACATAGTTTCAAACCATCTAGATAAATTATGAAACCATTTTTAGTATCCCAGGAGGGGGTGCATAGTTGGAGATCAATTTTTATAATCTTGTTGTGAAACCGTGTAACCCTTTATAGAATCCTAGAAAAGGTGTATAATTAAGCATATGGTTAGATCTAACCATGAATCCTCACCCAAGAAACTATTTGAAAATATTTTAAATCGTATGAAAATAATAATAAAATCATTGAACCCCCTATAATAATTTCTATCCATGTACTAGTAAAACATAATTCAACCCTTTCGATTGCAGAGTATCTCTAGAGAGTATTTTAGATCTTGTGACATCTTCTCTTCAGGGATCAAAGTTCTAGTGGATGTGATCAATCTCCCTCTAGTACGTGGAACATATTTTGACTGGGAATCCATATTATCTTACTTTATATCATTCTTTGATAGCAATTATCCTTATTATATTGATGGATTGGGACCTTAATTTAATATATTTTTACTATAGGGATTATTATTTGACCTTCCTATCCTTCATATCTCCATTAGTGGTACTCATTTTATGTGTTTGGTTATCTATTGGACAAAACATAGATTGTACCGTAAGGATTTTACTAATATTTAAAACCTTGATTATTTTCTTGATTTAAAATTTATTTTCAATTTATTTTGAACCCCTAAATAGAGATGATTTTTATGATTGATTTTATAAGGAATATTTTTTTTAAATAAAACACTTTTTGAATGAATTTGAAAATATTGGGTGGAATTTTTTTGAAAATAAAACTTTTGATGAAAATTGTTTTAATGAAGAATTATTTGGAAAAATTCCCTTAAATGAAATATGATTTTTAATGACTTAAACTTAATTGAAAACAAAAATTTGGTTTTCGAATTGAATTGGAATGTTGAAACTTGGGATTGGACTATTGAACTGTGAATTATGAATTAGATGAAAAAGAAATATTTAGATATGATTTTTTGATTAACTGATTGAAACAGCATTTGAGATTGAGTAGTGAGTGGGTGACTGGGATAAGCGTGGCAGTACTGTAACCCCATAGGATTGGATTGAAGATGACCACTCTATGTTGACCATGTTCGGAATGATTTTAAGAAATGGGGTATTGATTGACTATATCATAATGGCCTGAGCGTCAGAGACATGTCCCCAAATTGATACATGATTGATTAACCAAGTAGTTCAAGGATCATAGTGTTAGGAACTAATGAATCTCAAGGATAATTAACATGGATCTTTGATTAGATTTTATTATTACATTCCACTCTTTATGTAATTAATTTATTCGCTTCCATTTATTATAAGAAGAAGTTTATTTAATATTTATTTATATACTGTAAAAATACATGATTTGTAATTTTTTTTGAATGTTATGTGAAAATGATTTTCAATTCCATTTATTTATTAAAATTGTAGAATAAATGGTTTATTTGTATTGAAATTACTGTAGAATGTTTCATGAAAATCTTCTGGTTTGTTTTTTATCATGAAATAAATTTACCATTAAGATTATTTAGATTATTCTATTCTAGTTCTAAAAGCAAGGAATGTTCTATTTAGAGGTGGAAGTTGTTATTGATTGGAAAGACCTTGGGTGTTGACAATGACTGATGGAGCTATGATCCACTATTTATACAAACTTTCTGATACTTCATCTTGAAGGATGTTATGTTGTTTATTAGATGATATATTGTTATGAGATCATTCCTTTTCTACTTGTGGTACATTTATTCTTGAGGAGTGTCTAGTATAGAAAATTTTCTATTTTTTATGTTCTATTGATCTATATATATTGTTTGTTCTTGTGAAAAAGTCATTCACTTTGACTCTTAGTTGATGCAATAAACTAGTTACAAAGCCACGAGGTTTAATAATTCCCTTCGGTCCATATCAGTACCAGAATGGATATGGGTGTACCCGGGAATTTTGGTTTGGTTCATGAAAACATTATATCAATGGTAGGTTGTTCATCTCAACTTGATGTCATTATATAATCTAGGATTTCCAAGTAGATAATAAATAGTATTTCTAGAGCATGAGGTGTAGTTTACGAGCGATTTTTTAACCAACACTCATCGTAGAGAGCCTTGATTCACCATGTGTGTTTGGAGAAGTGTATTTAAAGAATAAATTGATTAGATCCTAGTTTTCTACCAAATTGATCTATGTATTTTGAACTTCAATAAATTGGATTATGTCTAATAGAATTGATATCCCTTTATCCCTTAATTGAGTTATTGATATATTAATCCTTGCCGATGTTTTCGTGCTACTTTTTGATGTTGTGTATTACTATGCCCCCAAGATTTCATTTGACAAAAGTGTATGAGGACGATACTATGGAACCATAGTAAGAATATAATATAGTTGACTAGAACCTTGTTAAATAGTGGTGTATAGTATCTGATCTTTGGGAACGTAGCCACACCAATTCCCATTTAGGAACAAGTAGTGGAACCATAAAGTGGTGATACTACAGATTGTTCATAAGAGTTTCTCCAATAGAAACCCCAACCATCCAAGACTGAATCATCCTCAGTAGGATAAGGGTTGGTTTAAAATTTTTGAGCTACTTTTTGAGTTCTTGGAAATTCCAGATTCAATAAATGTGAAATGTGATACCTTCACACTTGAAATTCCAAGAAGGTGGTGGTCAGATTTTATGGTTACAATGAATAAAAAATAGGTATTGGATTGGAAATGTATTAAATATACTTTCACAGTATAGGTATTTCTAGAATTTTTCTTATTGGAAAAGTCTATAGATATTATCAACTTCTAATAAGGTGATGAAGCTGTGAATTAGTATGTAACCAACATTTCTTAACATGTTAGGTTTTATCCTAAGGTAGTATCAAATGAAAATATGAAGGCTAAAATATTTGAGATGGGTCTTATATATGATAACTAATATCAAGTTTCCATGATAATTCTATCCTCTTATATAGATATTTTGGAGAGATATTTTATGGATGAACTTGACTTGATTGGAAAGTCAAGGTTGACGAGATTTTATCCTTCTCATAGTGGCTATTTTGTTAGTTACTTTAAATGAAAGATGAAACATGATGAATATCATAGTGGTTCATAAAAACATACATCATATAGAACTTATGTTGTGTCTATAATAGTCTTATAGGCTGTTTCCATTGTGGAAATATTAGGCATTCTATGTGATTTTGTATAGAGTCACGAAATATTAGTAGTTCATAAATTCACCAAAGACAAAAATTGAAAGAAATTCATGTATTTTATGAACCTCATTGTGGAACATTCTCATCGTCTGCCAAAATCAATATGGTGTAGTAATTTGATTCTTTTAACGGGTTCCATCTATGCACATCTATAATGAAGTTTCTTTTCATAGTGGATGAGTCTCAAGAGGAATCTAATGTAAGTCCATTGATAGTGAGAGGTACTATCACTGTAGCTTCATTTTTAGTGACTACTCTATTTTAAAGGAGTGGGAATCATTATTTTGTATCAAATTTCATTGTGAATCTATTAATCCTTCCTATAAATATTATTTCTTATGTAATGAATATTACTAAAACCCTTGTAATGTAGAAAGATAAATGTATTTGACACCTTTCTTGTGCCTTCTCTGTATTATAGATTGAACACATATAGGTTTTTTTATCATTGATATGATACATATGAATTTTATTCTTGGGATGGATGGGATAATTCCTATAAATTATAGATTGATTATTATCTTCGGAAGATATATTTTTCTACCCCTGATGAGGTGTGCCATGTATTCCATGGAGAATTGGACCTGAGGTATAGTAGATCTAGGAAACCACTTCCAAAGTTAGATATGGTGATATTTTTGTTTTATTTTTTCTTAGAGTAGGAATGTTTGAGTGGTGATATTCATCCAGTGGTCATTGAGTTTCATGATGTATTTCCATTTAAATTTTCTAGTTTTCCACAAGTAAGTGAGTTAGAATTTTATATATACTTGGTACTAGGTTCCCGATCATTTTCTATACCCTCATACCATATGGAACCTAGTGAATTAAAGGATTTAATAACCTAATTAGATATTTTTTATGGGTAAATTATTCATTCTCTTGTGTATGTTTCCCTGAGTGGTGCCAAAGATTTTTGCAATGAAAACTAACTGGACCCTTTACCTTTATGTTGATTAATTAAAACTCATTTGAGTCATTGTAAAGAAAAAGTATGTAATTACTTTGATTTTTTATTTGTTTGATTATTTAATGAGTTTAAGTGGTTCATCAATATTGAAGTTTGGTTCAGTTATCAAAATATTAGAATCAATTATTTCGACATCCTGAAGACTGCCTTCTGAATCAATTATAGCCACTATGTGTACTTTGTTATGCCTTTTAATCTAACCAATGATCTGGATGTTTTTATGGCGTTGATGAATATTAAATTACATAAGTTCATTGATTCATTTGTGGTGGTTTATATGGATGAAATTCATGTTTAATCTAAAACCAAGGAAGATCATGTGTGTCATCTGAGAGTAGTTCTAAAATATTTGAGTGATCACCAACTATACAACAATCTATTAGAATATAATGTCTATAATAGGTAAATGAATTTATTAGGGAACATGATCTCAAAAAATGGTATTTATGTGGAGATGATTCTAGTTTTTAGGTATTATAAGAGATATGGATGACATTGTTTCTAATTGATATACTTGTCAATTGGTCAAGGTTGTTCACTAGAAACATTTATGTTTTATTCAAATGCTTTTAATACCAAAATGGATGTGGAATGAGATTTTGATATATTGTTTGGTTAGGTTTCCACATACCCCACAAGGAATAATGATATATTGTTATTTACTGATTGTATAACCAAATAGGTACACAATATACCCATTTATGATATAACAAATGTTGAGTACATGGGAAGTCTATATGAAGAAGTGATCATGATTCTTCATGGAGTTCCATATTTTGTAGTTTCTTATAGGGATCCTTGTCTCACATCAAGTTTCGGATGGAGGTACTAGGATCATTGGTTATATGGATAAGAACGTATCATCCTCATGCATATGGATAGATAAAATTAGCTATAAAAATTATTAAACACATTGTTTTCTCTAATGTTGTAGAATTTGGAGGATCTTGGGATGACCCTTTGGTGCTGGTAAAATTTTAATATAATAATAGTTATAATTAAACCATCACGATGAAACCATTTGATTCCTTGTATGGATATCCATTTAGATCTCCTATTTATTGGAAAGAGATTAGTGAAGCTTATCTATTTGGAGCTGGTCTATTCCTAGAGATGGCAATAATGATTTAGTTCATTAATCAAATAACGGTGATGGTTCAAAGCTAGTGTAAATCATATGTTGATCATCATTGATGTTCTCTAGATTTTTCTCTAGGTGGTTAGTTTTTTTTGTTTTCACCATTATTGTCCCACCGAAGGATTGGAAAATAGTTAAATATTACATCAAAATATTTGGGATCATTTAGGGGTTTGTAATGATGGAAAAGTGGCTTACCGTTTGGCTTTTCCACCTTAGTTGATATCGATTCATAATTTGTTTCGTATGTCGGAGCTCAAAAAGTATATATTTGGCCTCAATCATTTATTGATCATGGAATAAATTTATATGGAAACTAATTTATCAGTGTCTGAGAAGAGAGTTCAAATTATTGAATCTAAGAAAAAGGTTCTTTATATAATTTTTATACCCATGTTATGAGTGCTTTGGTTGCATGGTTCAGATTCAAATGGAACATGGGAGTGTGAGGTGATGATGACAGAGTAGTGGTCTCATCTATTTTACATGAAGTGTTCTTGATATGTTATTTAGGGGTAGATAGTGTTTATGGCGGGGGGGGGGGGGTGGAGTTAAAACATCATATTACAATTTTATAGGTAGTTCTATCCCCTCTCATTTGTCACATTTTTTGGGTATCATTTAGAGATATTTCTAGAGTTTTTTTGAGGATTTTAGAAGTCATTAGGCTAAAAAGGTTTTAATATGGTTCTGAAAAATCATTTAGTTTAGACTAGGAGATCTTATTTCTAGTATTGAGTATATAGAGGTTGGGACACTATTAATTCAAACCATGTGTCCTCCCCCACAAACCATATGCAATGTGATAGCTGGTAGAGCACATGTTCTTCACATTTTCAAATTGTGTGGACATTTCATGCACCCATTATTATTAACTCAAGATGTATTTAATGGTTGGGGAAGGGGTTTTCTAACCATGTGTCAAAAATGCACACCTCTTACTAGAATCCCATTAATGGTGCATGGTTAGTAACATGGTTAGTTTCAATCATGTAGCCTAACCTAGGAAATCATGTGATGAGATTTTTATTCCTTTAAATATCTTAAGAGATGTTCTAAACCCCATTTAAAAAATTATAATAACTAATAAATCGATACTAATTCAACACTTTGGATTCCAGATCCTTTCTACAGAGGATTTTGGATCCTTCAACCTCATCTATTCTTGGATAAAAGTGTTAGTGGATGCGATTGGTCTCCCTATGGAACGTGAAACCTCTTTTGATTTTTAATCCCCCATATTTTCATTTCTAAATTTTTATAGTGATTGATCGTCATGATTTTGATGGTTTGGAACCTTGATTTGGTGGATTTTGATTTTATATATTTTTCTTTGACCATCCTCACCTTTGGATACCTGTTAAAGATGTCCATTTCAAGAGTTTTACTTACCCTAGAAAAATAGGTTGGTGTTTCTATAAGGGTTACCCTTAAATTTAAAGCATTTACTACTCACCTGATTTAAAATTTATTTTAAATTCATTTTGAACCCTCGTATTGATATGATTTTGACGATTGATTTCAGAAGCCATGTTTTTGTAAAATTAGATATTTTTTAAAGTAATTTAATATATTAGGTTGATTTTTTATAAAATGTTGATTACGATTAAAATTATTTTCTGGAATGATTCGAAAATTGTTTCTTGAGAAAATATATTTAAATGAAAGAAGATTTTGAACAACATGAACTTTCTAAAAAAATCAAGATTTGGTTTTGAAATTTAAGTGGCATGATAAAACATGAGATTTGTAATTTGAATTGTGAATGATAAATTAAATTGAAAACAATGATTTTATCATGATTTATAAATAGATTAATTGAAAGAACATGCAAGACTGATTAGTTAATGGGTAACATGGAGAAGAATGTGAAGACATTGACCCCATTGTAGTGGATTGGAGAAGACAAATCTAACTAAAAAATCTTCAACATTATTTTAACTGATGGGTTGTTGACTAAAATTATCTCAATAGATTGAGCCTTAGGGTAATTATCATACATTGAGTCATGATTGACTTACTGTGTAGTGTGTGGACCCTAGAAAGAGTAACTCACAAACTTTAGGTCTTATGACCTTAGTGCTTTGATTTTTTTATAATTACATGCCACTATTAATTAAATTTGATTATTCATTTATTTTTAATTTATGGTAACTTCCATTTAATTATATTATTGATATAATTTCCATCAACTATATTTTAAGGTTTTCTGGACTGAAATGTGAAAAGGATTTTCCATGCCTTGTCTTTAGTCAAATTAAAGCACAAATGGTTTATTGGTATTGAAATTTATTATGGAAATTTTGGTAAAATCCTACCATAATGGGAAATTTTTTCTCCGACCATACCTTTCCCCTTTAGAATTTATAGATTACATTATACTAGTTCCAAGAAATGGGAAATCACTACTAGGAGCTGGTTGGTGTTATTGAATAGCTGGGTCTTCGGTGATGTTGATGAACAGTGGAGTTTTTATCCAATCATCATACATAATTTATGAGACTTTATATTGATGAATGTTATGTCATTTATTAGATGACATACAATTTTTAGATATTTTTCTATAATCTTGTGGTACATTTATCATTTAAGAGTGTTTGGTATATCGACATTTCATTATTTTATCATCTGATGTTCTATATCGATTATTTTTTTAGAGAAAAACCATTCCCTTAAAAACTAATTTGATACTAAGAACTAGTCTCCCACCTTTGGGAATCAGAAATACCCTTTTTTCATGTAAGTTCTTGCACATATACTGGTCTACCAGGGTATTTGGGATAGTTTGTGATGACTATATTAAGAAGGTAATGAAGGTTATACCTACTAAGGTATTAATGATGACACAATTCATGGAGTAAGGAATGCGAGAGGATTGAATAATTTGAAATTAGTTGAATGTGTATTTATAAAAATAAGATAAAATTCTAAAGCATGAAAAGTTTTAGTTGTTTCCCAAAAATATTTAGGGTCATCTCTTGTGAATTCTCACAGAAGTTTACTATACTATAAGAATTTCATCAATGACTACCAATGTGATGTGTGGGTGTACATCACCAAGAAAATTCTAGGTGTTTATAGATTCATTCAATTGAGGTTCATGGGGGAGAAGGAGACTAGAATCTTGTTAAGGTGCTTATGTCTAGGCATTTAGGGTGAGTACACAAGTAGGGATTTATAATGTTTCTATTAGTGGGAGGGGATTCATTTTGATAAAACCATTCTAGGAATACTAGAACACAAAAATGTTATGGAAAAGATAAAGCATAATATTTTTGAAAATTTTAAGAGAATGGGGATTCAAATACGGTTTACTAAGGTGTTTTTTAAGAGGTTATGAACTACATAGCTTACATAGTCCATCAGAGTCCATCATCTTATATAAGGAAGAAAATTTCAAAGAACGTTGGGTATAGAAGATAGTTTGGTTTGAAACACCTCAAAATATTTAATGCACTCACCTATTCCCACATTGATACCAATGAATGAGACATGTATGAGGCTATGTATCAAGTATGAAACTTTTTTGGTTATGAAAATGATTAATTTTTTTTAACTCTGGTATAATGATTCTTAAAAAGTCATTAGAAGATGAAGTTTGATATTAAATTAAGAGATCTTGTGGAAGGATTGAAACCTAGAGGAAATTATGATGAAATGAAATCATTATCAAAAGATAAGGTTCAATTGTATGGATCATCTAAGGATACATATATTCCAAAAAAGACTAGAAAGAATGAAAATTTAGGAAATACCAGACTACATAGTGAAGTTTCCATAAGAAATAGGACAAGTTTTAATGGTGTTTACTAGGCCTAAAGTACCATAGATTCCAATGACCATTGTTTATTGGGAATAAAAAATTTAAACCCTCATAGTTATAATACATAAATGATCAATACTGTATGGATAACTACATAGATTTAATAGGAGAAAATCCAAGTTAAAATATATGTTTGTAATTCTAATTATGCACTTCCAACAGATGATGAAGAGTTTAATTACTAGAAGCGGAATGAATTTTGAAGGATTTGAAGTTGTTGGAGTCAGGAAAGAGGTTTAAAATTGTGTCCCTCCATATATCCAAAATAAGGGTGATGATAGAGAGACTCGATTAGATGAAAATTATTCAAAATAAATGGGTTTATTAGCTTAAGGAAGAGGAATATAGTTGAATGTTGTACAATGTCTGGATAGTTATGAAGGTATTTTAATAAAATTGATTGTATTTCTATGAAATATATTATTTTTTAATTAATAACACAACTATCCAAATAGTTTTATGTATGTTTGTAATGGAAAATTTTCCTCTGGAGTATATTAATGTGAATATAACTTTCCTTCAAAGGGATTTTGTTTAAGAGGTATATTTGAAGAAACTGGATAATTTTATGGATTAGAAAAACTAAGAAATGGTGGGTCATCTTAAATGTAGCCTTTATGGTTTTAAACAGGTTATAAGGAATTATAATAACAATTTCAATGATTTCATTATGGAATATAGGTTTCCCCAAATCAATGATGACTAATGTTGTAAGCGGAAGGTGTTTTATGATGGTATTTTCATAACTATTCATCTTTATGTGGATGACATTCTGATAGTAGGTCTAGTGAAAGATGGTATCAACAAGATAAATGTTGAGTTACCCAAAGGATTCAATATGAATGATCTTAGTGTGAAAAGGATAATTTAATGTATAAGGTTTATATGCGACCAAAACTTTCATACCCTATAACTCACTTAAGATGACTACATTCAAAAGGTGGTGGGATCATTCTAAATGTTGGAATCAAATCCTATGAATATACACATGGATTGGAATTCAAAAATATGTAAGGATAAGTCACCTTGAATGGAATTTGGCATAAATTATGTAGAAATGTTTTCATCACTAAATGAAAATTACACATTGGGGTTGGTTTATTAGCGATGATTTCATTTAACCCCTAATAAATAATGATTGTTTAATATTCATCATTTTTAGTGGTGTTTTAAATTTCACCTCCACCAAATATGTATCTCATGAAAATTTATTATACAAAAAATTCTTGTAGTTACTAAATATCATAGTAATTCCCGCATTCTTCCTCTTATCATGAACGATTCCATAACTCATTCACCAATGATAAGGAATCCACCCCTCCAGCATGTCTTCTACATAAGGAACTCCTCACTTGAATGTCATCATCACTGTGTGACTCTTTCGCATCCACCAATCATTAACCTTATCACCTTATGATTAAACTAAGAATAATAAATCCCCTCTTATTGTAAAAAATATTTAGGTAAAACAACATTTTTTTAATTTATAATTTTTCTTTTAAATACAATTTTTATTGGACAGAATATGGATTTAGTTTTAATGATATGTTGGCTACAACAGGACTTTAGTTTTGTAATGTCCCGGATCTGGGTGCCTACCAAAGGTGCCCCGTACCCGGTTTGTCACATGGCCTTAAGCACATTTTATTGAACACCCGCGGCTATTGATTAGCCTTGACGGCCTTGTTTTTGATAGTGGGGGAACTATGCCCTCATAGGAAGTGTAACACAATAAAAACAAATACTTAACAATAGAAAAAATAGTAATAACTTGATACAAGAGTAAATAACAGAAGACTGATAGTATAAACATCTACATCCTATATAAATTATTGATGCATGTCATATCTATCTTGGAAATCATCAAAAAAAGTTAGAATTCTGGGAAAAAAATACTGAAACCAAAGTACATAAAATAGTAAACTCCAACAGCATCGCAAGCCCCAGCTTTGTCCCATGCTCTCTAGTTCCAACAACAATCATGTACCTATTGAAGAAGGGTTATTTCTCTTATCTATACCTAAAAAAATATAATATATTTGGGTAGAAAATCATGACCCAAATAGGGTGTGTGATAAATCCCAGAAGGCAACCACCCAAAGATATGTACCTACCTGTTAGGGAACACATATAGATGTTAATATGAAAAATGAACCAATAATCAAGAAAGTACTGAAAATTAAACAATCCTACAGTTTTAAATTACATTCATTTTCATTTATTAATTATTCCAATGATTGAATAATGTAACCTCAGTATCTATCCTATGCTCTGTATCCCCCTATAAAATATAACAAATAGATTTCTCAAAAAGACCATCTAAAAGTCATGTAAGATCGGGTCCAAGCTCGTCGTTTGGCTTGGTAGAATCGTCCAAGTCATTCAATCAATCAAAAGAAACCCTCAAAGAAATTTCTCATAGTCTAACCCCTCTGGTTAAACATATCATCAATTCAATAAAATAATAACCTTATCAGAAAGATCACACAATCTAACCCCTTTGGTCCTGCATAACACTAATCATTTACAAATGAACACCTCATTAGCTCTCAAAGTCAGTACCCTTTGGTCTGTATAGAAACAATGAATTATAATGACCCCCAAGAAGCTCTCACATTCAATTCCCTATGGTCCTAAATTCATTTAATATTGACCCACTGGGTTACTCTCATGGTCTAACCCCTCTGGTCAATGAACAACCTACAACTATCAAAATCAATACCTCTTGGACAACATAACAACAATTAATACATAAACAACTCTACCTCAGGAAGCTCTCATAGTCAATTACCCTTGTCCATAATTTTATAATGAGAATCACATGCATCTCAAAAAAACTGCAACTCCATACTAACAACATGAGGTATGGAAAAAAATAATTCCTAATATGCAATTCTAGACCAAATAGAAACAAACAATTGAATATGGGAAACACATCCATAAACAAGGTATTACATTTTATTCCTCAGCAATAAATCTTTATCAATCAAAAAAATCATAACAGGTATTAAACAGGGTAAAATTACAAACTATGCAATACCGTAAACATGGTCACTCATCACTTTTAGCATATATAATCCAAAGACAACCAAATAAATGCACAAACCACCTACCTCAATATTTTACAGTGGGAACTCATGATTGTAAACACTAGAATCAACCTAGAATGACGTAGATCTAAAAACATGGTAGAAATGATCAACCCTCAATAATTAATGAGAGAGGATAAGTCCGAAAGAGAAGCTCTAGAGAAAGAGATAACTCATCGGTTGGAATCCAACACACTCAAAAATATCTCAATCGGAGATCAGACAATGGAACGAGAGGAGATTGAAGATATTCAGTCATACGTTGCTCTCCTATAGAATAAACATGAATAAGAATAGTATTATGGAGATTTGACATGACCTCACAATGATATAAAAAAAAATTACACATCATGTTTATTTAATATACACGCTTTCTACATGTCTCAACCAACCCCCACTTTAGACCATCAACTAGGTCAACTACATTGCCATGTACTCGGCTGTTACCTGTCCAGTACACGGCTACCCACAGTAATTGGGTACATGATGTGTGCTCTTGGGTACACAACATGTAATTAGAAAACTACCCTCTATTTCTTTATTCTAAAAAACCATAAATAAAGATCTATACTTGATAAGTAGATATGGGTTTTATAAACTTCCACCCTTAAAGAAATTCATCCTCGGATTTCCCATCCAAGGGTAGTGAAGAAGAATCTTCAAGTATTGTCTTGTACTCACCCGTGCTCCAATAAAACCTATACAAAAGGAACAAACTAGCCACAGAGAACCTTTGTGTTGTGATCCTCAATACAAATGGGGTTCTCCTTGAAGGATTCATACACATCTGATTCAACCTCCTCTAGTTGAAAAACATGGGACGTGTTCGAAAAGTAACACCATAGCTGAGAAACATGGAAGAAGTTGTGCATTGACCGGTACCTCTGAGGTAACTACAACAGATAGGCAACTGGCCCGACTCTTTCCAAAACCTCAAATGGAGTGACATATCTCTAGTAAAGATTACCATATCTCATAATCCTCTTATGTACCAACATCAGTGTAACACATAAGAAAACCAAATATATGACCTCAAACTCTTGATGTCGTCTCTGTCGATCAGTATAATATTTTTTCTGAGACTCTACAGTATCCATCCTCTTCCGAATCAACTCCACCTTCTCAGTGGTATCCAAGAAAAGATGAGGTCCCAGTAAAGCTTCCTCTCCTACCTCCATAAAATATAGGGGTGATCACCATGGCCTATGGCACAATGCCTCATAATGTGTCATCTAAATTGTCTCATGAAAACATTTATTGTGGGAAACCCCCACTAGGAGTATGTGTCTCTCCTAATAACCCCGAAAGTCAAGGTCTCATGCTCGTAGCATGTCCTCCAGAACCTGAATTGTACACTTGGACTGACCATCTGTTTGGGTATGGTAAGTTTTACTCAGAAGTACATGTGTAAAAAATGCCTTCTGTAGTCCCTACTAGACACGAGAAGTAAACCGAGCATCCCTTTTTGAAATGATAGAGTGAGTAACCCTGTGAAAATGTATAATCTCTCGGACGTACAACCTTCTAATATCATTGACATTGATGGTTTCCTTAATCTACAGGAAGTGTGTTACTTTCATAATCCCATTGATAATAACCCAAACTACATCATTCCCTCGAGACAAACTTTGTAAACCTGCCATGAAATCCATCATGACGTCATTATACTTCCACTCAGGAATGGGTAACAACAATAAAATCCATGTCGGTCGTCGATGTGACACCTTTACCTACTGAAACCAATACGTTCTCATGTAAATGCATGATATCATCATAGACTATGGTCTACATTGGATTAGGGTCCTCACCTGAGACACTATCTTGTAGGAGTAGCTCTTCAACATCTGATATCTGCTTAATTCTCACTCGATCTAGAAGAGTTGAGGTAAAATATATAGAATAAAAAAATATCTTCCCCTATTTTTCTTGAACCTATAAATTAATATCAGAGAACAGAGACATAAGCTATCACTCCATTAGTGGCCTCCTAAACTGCCTATATCTGAGTCCTCCTTCTCGACACATTATCCACTGTGATGCCTTTCCCAGCCATGTAGGCAAGCTCCAAGTCAAAGGACTAAAGGTACATAACTGACCTCCACTGTCTGAAATTATGATCATACCAGGTAAAGATATATTTTGGATTTTTTTGTAGATGTATACTATATATTGATTTCCCAATAGATAATGTCTCCAATAGCTTAAATCATGGACAACTACAGTTTACTAGACATCATGTGTCGAGTAATTATTCTCATGTGGTCTCAACTGCCAAGAACTCTAAGAAATGACCCCTTCTCCCTGCATAATCACAATACCCAGTTCGATACCCAATGCATCATAGTAAATGATGTAACTCTTGTCTAGATCTGGAAAAACATGTATCGATGCTAAAGTCAGTCTCCCATTCATGTCCTGAATTGCTAAATCTTAAGAATTTGACCACAGGTAATTTTTACCCTTCTTAGTTTGGCCCGTTAGTGGCACTACTAAGCGTCAAAAGTCTTGTATAATGTGCTTGCAGTAACCAGATAGCCCCAAAAAACTCCGTACCTCAAAGAAGATCTTCGGCTAGTCCCAGGAAACTATTTCTCTCACTTTGTCTAGGTTTACAGATACTCTTCTCTCTGAGGTGACATGACCTAAGAAGTTAATCTAATCTATCCAAAAGTGGAATTTTGAGAGCTTAGCATATAACTGATGGTCTCTCAGTGCACTCAAAACTATCTCAAGATGGGTGGCATGGTCGTTTTGATTGTGAGAGTACATAAAAATATCATCTATGAAGACTACAACAAAATAATCCATGTACTGATTGAAAACTCGGTTCATCAGTTCCACGTAAAATGCCAGGGCATTCCTGAGATTGATTGACAAAACCCCATACTTGTATATTCCATACCTTCTAAAAAAGGATATAAGAGGTATATCTAATGTTCTAATGTAAAACTGATGATAACTAGAACTCAATTAAATATTTGAGGAAGCCTAAGATCCTCGAAGCTAATCAAAGAGATCATCAACCCCTAGAAAGGGATATTGGTTCTTGACTTTCAACTGGTTTAGCTTTCGATAAACCGCCCAAAGTTTGAGGATACTATTTTACTTCTTTTCAAAAATAATAGGCGAAAAAAAGAAGAACTACTAGGTAGGATGAAACCCTTTTCCTGCAACTCCTTTAACTTCTTCTTGAGCTCATATAACTTTGGTGTAGCCATCCTATAAGGAGTAATGGACACTGGTGCCACTCCTGGTAGATGCTCAATAGAAAACATTAACTCACACCATGGAGGTAAACCAGAAATGTTGTCTGTAAAGACATACCTTAAATGACCCACCACTGGAGGAACACCCAATTGTGAAGTGCCCTATTCATCTAGATATAAATTGGAAATCTGGGTTGTAATTCCTCCAATCCCACGATGCTTGGGTCCCGCTCTGCTCGCCTGGACATCCCACTCATCCTTGTATAAAAAATACCCACCCTCTAGTGATGTTAAACTCACTATGTAATAATAGTAGTCAACAAAGGACTAGAAAGAGACTAATCAAGCTACTATGAGAATGATATTGTAACATATCATATCTATGACATAGAGGTCCCATAAGAAGTGACACCCACCAACCTCAAGAGGGAACTCCTTACACTAATGAACAACATCTGTCCTAATTCCCAACTGAGTGTCTATCATCATAACATCCTCTAATGTAAAGATATAGAGACAAATTCTCTACTCAACGACAATAGATATAAAATTATGGGAACCCCCTATATCAAAAAGAGATGAAGTTAAAACTGAGGCAACTGTAATCGTACCTCTAATCGTAGAGGATTTAGGATCCTGATCCTATTGGGTCTGCTCCAATATAAAAGTATGACTTGTACCATGACCCTGTGACCCTACATGACTACCCTGAGTTGATCCACCTTGATGTCACTAAAATATTGTCATCTTGTACCACAACGTCAACCTTCCCCTCAGCCTGAACGACTAGAAGAACTCTGGTTCCCTATCTACAGAGAAACTGGTGGTGATTTTCCTAATCATGGAGTCATAACATAATCCTTATCACTCACTGCTTGTGAGAACACCTAAAAACACTAAAATTGACCCATCTTTCTGCAAGACTGGCACTTCACTGGGTCCGTCGGGCAATGTGGTCTTGTATTCCCACTCTTCCATCACTGGCCGCATACCACCTGGCTACCTGATGAAACATTGCATGATGGCTTCCTGAAATTATTCCAGCTATCTATCTAGGGAGTACCAACCATGGATGATGAACTGTCGTGGACCATAGCTCCCAAATCCCACAGATTATGCTCAGTAATCAATGCTTGTTTCACTATATTTGTCACTGAAGTCAGCCTGAAGGCATTCACCTATAATCAGTTGTTATATCTTAGACCATACTCAAATCGCCTAGCCAAAGCTAACTCATCACCACTAAGAACAGGTGTGATTCATTGAATCTTTGTAAAATGGGATGAGTAATCCATCACTGAAAGAGTGCCCTTCTCCAAATGCATGAACTCTCAGGCTTGATCAGCCCTCAACGTCTTAGGATAGATATTTATATAGAAGATCCTATGAAACTATTTTCAAACCATATCTCGAGGACTTCCTTCCTATGAGATAACATCCCACCATCTCTGGGAAGTATCACATAGCATGTACATAGAAAGATTCATCCTCCTCTTCAAAGGAACCTCCAGATTCTCAAAGACAGAAAACATGGCCTCTAACTATGAATCTAAAGCTTGTGGTCCTCCATCCTATAGAAAAGTGAGAGGATTCTACTGCTGTAACACCCTAATCAACACTACTATAAATGGGGAAGGAGGTAGTTCTCCCTAAAAAGTTTTTAAGATCCTCAAAAATCATCCAAAAAACTATGCATCAGCACATTCTTTCAGTATAATAGCTGGTGTCAAAATGGGCACGATGGGAGGATCTACTTGTAGTCCTTGATATATCCTTTTCGGTGTTAGGTCATTAACCTACACCTGAAATACAACTAGAGGTTGTATTGGCTGTATGAGTCTACAAGGTCAAGCACACATCTTAGTTTATAATTATCAAGGATAAAAACTTAGAAGTTCTAGAAAGGAGAAAGAGAAGAAACATTCTAGTTTAATGAAATAGGGTTTCATGATGTGTATAACACCGACACAACGTGTTCCATTAAGCTTCTAACATGGCGTGTACCTCTTCCAAACCTGGTTGTGTAACACCCACACACACAGCATGTTCCTCCTAAGACATAGCATGTACTTTAATCTTACCTCCTTCCCAAGTTCCTTTATACAGCTAAACCACATGGTTCTATCCTGGGTAACACTACACTATGTGTTCACCCGAGACAAGGAATGTACTGGTAAAGTTCTAACTAAACATGTCGTTAGTCACACAGTTAAAACTACATGGTGAGTACATAAAGTACATGGTGTGTACTTAAGAAATGTTTTTTCTTCCAGAACAAAAGAACAGAAGGCATGTGTTCATAACACCACACACTGTGTTTTTTGGGTTTCTGGACAGTATCCCTCAAAAACTACCCTATAACCCTTGAAAACATATACTTTTGTCCAAGGCATGACAAATTCAGACCCATGAGATCCCATACACCCTCGAACCAAAGTTTGGCATCGCTATTCATATCATAACTTTTCAAAACTAAATTAAATTTCAAACATGATCCACAAAATTCTAATCTAATAGGGCCCATAACACCTCATGGACCAAATGCTGGAATCCATACAAATGAAACATTACATATACCAATACCCTATAAAAATAGTAGGTATTCCATCACAACATAATGCATATATAGCCGAACAACAATCACAACAACATGAAATTAGTAATGAACACTAAATAGAATGAAAAGAATGAATGGAACGTGATCTCTAGAAAGTGGCTATTTGATGCATGAGATGGAATACCCTAATTTCATTGGTTTGAAACAGAATTAGAACCACAATGATATAAACAATTATAGCACAAAACCAATGTGTCACCCAAAGGTAAAATCTAATCAAATGTAGCAATTACAAAACCAGAGAAATTGCAATATTCGAGGTAAGTTGGATTATCCTTTTCCAAGAGTTATCTACTCTTAGGAAAAACTTATTTAAAACTCCTCATTCCTTTCTATCCCTATATATAGGCTCTAAATAGTAAGATGAATTAGAAAAACATTCCTCTAATACCAATTTTTAACGTCCCGGATCCAAGTGCCACCAAAATGTGCCCCATACCAAGTTGGTCACATGGATTAAAGTGCATTTCCCATGAACCAAAGAGGCTTCAGACTAAAAAATAGGGCCATTGAAGTGATAGCGGGGAAAAAAATTCACTCTTAGGTAGAGTAACATAGTGGAAAAATAGTAAACAGTAGCGGAAATAGTAATACCATGAAACAAGAGTAAATAGTGGTAGACTGATAGAATTAACAACTGTGGCATATATAAATAAATGATGAATGTCACATGTATCTACAAAAGAATCCAAACAAGTCACACTGCTTGAAATAGAATAATGAAAAAAAGTATAGAAAATAGTAAACTCCAACAACATCTCAAGCCCCATCTTTATCCCATGCTCTGCAGCTCCAATAGCAATCAAGTTACTGATAAATAAGGGATCATTCCCTTATCTATACCAGAAACAATATAATCTATTTGGGTCCAAAATCATGACCCAAATTGGGTGTGAGATTAATCCTAGTAGGAAACCAACAAGAGATCTATCCCTAACTATCAGTGAACATATATAGTAGGTAATATGAAAAATGAAGCAATAAACCAGGAAGTACTCAAAAGTAAACAATCCTACAGTATTCAATTAAATTCGTTTTCATTTATTAATTATTCAAAATATTGAATAATTTATCCTTAGGATCTATCCTAAGCTCTATAACCCCCTCTATAATATAACAAACAGACATCTCAAAATACCATTTGAACAATCAAGTACGATCGAGTCCAAGATTTTGGTTTGGCATGGAAGACTCATCCCAATCATTCAATCAATCAAAAGAAACCCTCTGGGAACATTCTCACAATCTAACCCCTTTGGTTCATCACATCATAAATTTAATAAAATAATGAACCTCTGTGAAAGCTCACACAATCAAACCCCTTTAGTCCCACATACCAATAATCTGTTACAAATTACCTCCTTGTTATCTCTCATGGTCAATACCCCCTTGGTATGCATAGAAAAATTGAATTATAATGTCCCCCTAGAAGCTCTCATAGTCAATTCCCTATGGTCCAAAATCAGTTTAATAACAACCATGTGTGTATCTCTCACAGTCTAACCCCTCCGGTCAATGAAACCCCAATAACTCTCATAGTCAATACATCTGGGTCAAAATTAAAACAATTCATACATTAATGATCCTACCTCAGGAGGTTCTCACAGTCAATTCCCCATGGACATACTTTCATAGTGTGAATCAGAGACATCTCAAATAAGCAACAACTCCATCCTAATAATACGAGGCATAGAAAAAAAGAACGCCTAAGAGGAAATTCTAGACCAAATAGAAATAATCAATCAAACATGGGAAACACATCCATAAAAAAGGTATTAAACCTTACCCCTATGAAATAACCCTTTCTTAATAAAAATACCATAACACATATTTAATAATGTGAGATTACAAATCCATCAATACCCTAATCATCGGTATTTGGAACTTTTAGTAAATATAATCTAAAGACAACCAAAGAAAGGAACAAAGCACATACCCCGATGTTGTACGATGAACACTCTTGGATATTTTCCCTTGAATCATCCTAGAATGACATAGATCTATGAGAATGTTAAAAATGATCAAACCTCTATAACTGATGGGAGAGGTTAAATTAGGAAGAGAGACTCTAGAGAAACAGAGAACTCACCAGTGGGAGTCCAATGCACTTGGCGGCGTATCAATCAGAGCATAGAAAGAGGAATAAGAGGAGCTCGATGATCATCGACCATACATCACTCTCCTATACGAGACATGGGAAAAAGAAGAGTGTTCAATAGATTAGACACGACCCCGCACCAGTATAACAAATAAAATGAAAAGTACATGGAGTGTTCATTTAATGTACTCACCATGTACATGCCTTAACTAGACCCGAAATTAGGCTATCAACCAGGTCATCTACACAACCTTGTACTTGACAGTTACATGGCCAGTACACAACTACCCATGACAACCAGGTATGTGAAATGTACTCAAGGGTATGTGGCGTGTACTTAGAAAATTTCCCATTCTTCCTTTATTCTCAAAAACATCCTAAAAATGATCAATATCTAAAATGGAGATCCAAGTTCTTACAAGCTTTTGAATTTTAATCTTCCAACTTCATGGATTGAAGACTAAGATGTTTCGAAAATAAACTATTGAATTTTATTATTGTTGAAATTTTAAATGAAATTTTCCCTATATCAAAAACTATGTAAAAAAAGTTTTCAATATTATTTTGGGGAAATAATACTTCCAACATGACAATAATTTGGACAATACATGTATATTTTCATAAATTACTTACATGGATTAAGATTTTAAATGTATTCGAAATTATACATGTCTGTTCTAACTACATTAAAGAAATTTAATATTAAATGAATCCATAATTTTTAATTTTATATAAACAAGTCTATTATGGATGAATAACCTATTCGTATGAATAAAATCTTATACATATAAATAATAACTTTTTATCTACTTGATGAAGCTATAAATTAAAATTTTATTATATGTACTCTAGATCCATGTGTTTTCATTGTTTTACTGGATTATTTCAATTCTATTCAATCATATAAAGGAATCCTTCTAAATAAAATTATTTTAAAAACCCCTATTTTTTTATATAAAAAATATTAGAGGCGTGTTCTTCAATGACCTCTTCAATTCATGGATACAAATCTGCCTCCACTCTATGTCAATCACCCCCTCCTCGACACACACATACAAACACATAGAATAAATATTGGATTTTAAGAACTAAAGTATTATTTTTTCTTATCTCCATCTAGCTTATGATAAATACAATTTAATCCATGAAAAAAATGATGTATTTACCCTGAAAAAAAATTATAGATACCTCCAGATCAATACACCTTGAGAACTCAAATTATATTTAACCTTCAAGCCACTTTTATCAAAATATCATTATAGTAGTCAAATTATATACTTAAATATTTCAATGTTTTACATCCACTCAATTTTAAATACTTATTTTATATCATAATTGTATATTGAAATTTTTTCTTTGTCAAATTTTGTAAAATCTAATATTTTTTTGATTTTATTGTTTTTTTGTTTCATAATATTTTTTAATAATTTTAACATGATTTTATTTAATTGATTAGAGTTATATATATATATATATATATTTATCAAACACAAAAAAATAGATAAAATTTGGATTAATTTACCCAAAATATAGCTCAATATGTTATGGTTTTAGTGGAGTTTTTGATATTTTTCATTTTAAAAAAATCTATATATGGAATCATAAAATGATCATGTCATGATTTTAAATTTAGACAATGGTTGACAAGAGTTTATGTTTATGAGAGAATTATATTGAAACAATTCTTTATTAGATATGTTAGATGGATTTGACATGGGGAATCTGAAATTATATAATGTTTAACATGTGACCATCATCAAAATGAAAACCCTATTTACCTAATAGTGGGGAATGAAATCCAAAACCTAATTAATAATGTTTTCATCCTACATGAGATGAAAAATTCTACAACATATTAGGGTATCCTCTTTTTAATTTTTTAGATATTAATACTAGATACTAGGTAACTAATAAATAAAATGAGGTTTATTTATTAGTAGAATATGGGAATCATGTGTTGTATGAAATATATATCAAATATAAAAAACATTCCTTTTACTAAAGTTACACCACATAAAATTCTTGTTGGGTCAATAAGGATTCTTTATGAATTCTCCATTCCACTTTGTTTTGAAAATAACAAGACATTTCTCTATAGGAAAATTATATTTCTCTAAGGATTATTTTCTTATAGAAAATTTCCTTTCTTTAAGGAATGTTTTATCCTTACCTTGTCTTCTTATTTAACGTCCTCTCAAAACCAGGTTCATTTTTTTACTGAGTAAAATGTTCAGATCCTTATATAAATCCTCTTAATCTTATAGTTCCTTGGATATCGATTCTTATGATATTCAGATTCTGAATTATATGAAATTAAGCCTCTAGGATCTTTGAAATTAAGACTCAGAATTTTTTGAAATTCAAACTCAGAATTCTTGGAAATTAAAACTTTGAATTCCTCAAAATTTAGACTCTGAATTCTCTAAAATTTAGACTCCATTTTTTTTAAAAAAATTCAGTCTCTGAATTCTAAAAATTTAGGCTCTGATTTCCTCATAATTCAGAATTTGAATTCCTCATATTTCAGAATCTGAATTCCTTAGAATATAGACTCCGAATTCTTTGAAAAATATAATCTGAATTCTATATTCCCCTAGATTCTGGATATTCAGATAAATTTAAGCTATTTCATTTTATTTACACATGATTTTATAACAATATAAAAATGTCATACAATTTTTTCCTAAATAACCATTTCTTGAGTGACACCAGTAGATATCCCTACATAATACAAGGAAATGTATGATTGTTGGAAGAGGGATCCTACCATTGAATTATTGCCTATAAATAAAATATCATTTGAATGAGATCGGTATTGATCCATCTATTGACTGATGATCCTAGAGATTACATGCAATGAAGTGATTTATATAGAGATAATGACTCTCATGCCTTGTGTGTTTTATGAATACCGTTTTCAATTGTGAACATCTTGTTCATCTTTCTTTGTGAAATTCAGATTGTTTCTGAGTAAAATCTAGAGATTTTGGGGATTGGTAGACAGAGGTTTTGACTAACATAAATATCAAGGTCATATGGGATAGAAAAAAAAATATGATATTCCAATTGAGGGCTTACCTTGGTGTGGGTAAGATATACTTTATTGAATGTATAAATCATGGGACCTTTAACCATGGTTGTTGGATACCTTACACTTTGGGTTAAATGATTTCCTACCTGTTACTTTTTATTGTTTCAAGTTTTATTCTTGTTTTATTTGGATAAATATTTAATGTATAACATTCTTATACTTTGTAGCTCTTTTACTTTCTCTGATAAATAATATTCTATACACTTTCAGGTTGAATATTTCTCTATGAAAATTGTTCTTACGTTTCTTTTATAGATTCATCTACCTAGACCCTAAGAAAGTTTATTTCTTAGTTAAGGACAAAAGAAGGGTTATAAATCTACATTGTTTAACTTTGTTAAATATAAATTCCCTTAAGGTTAAAAATGAATGTTTTTAAACATAAAATTCACCCCCTCTTATAATTGAGCATCTACATACACTATTTAGATCCTATAATTAGTATCAGATGAATGTATCTAAAATACTTACACTTACATATAAGTTTTATTGCTCAAGTTTTCCCTTGTTCTAAATTATTCTTTCATAACTTTTCTTGTTCAAGTTTTTCTTAACGATTTTTATATTTGTTTATAATCTTTTTATATTAACAAGTTTTGTGGAAAAGATATTTTCTTTTAGAATAGAAGGTATAAATGTTAGTTCTATTGACAACATAAACCCTAAGAAAACACTAATTTTTTAGGATAATCATTATGATAACTAGAGAGAAAGAATGAATACTTTTTTCATTGACACTGGAGTAGAAATTTTTTCAATGATTACTGAAGACTAAAAAATTATAGACAAGGAAGTTAGAACCTTTACAAATGAATAGAAAAAATAATATCAACTAAATTACAAGGTACACAATACTTTATTGTATTCCATGACTCGAAATATATATAGTTAGATATCTTCGTGTGAAGTTTCCAACTTCATTTATAATAAACTTGATGTTATGAATTTTGGAACTTCTAATGTTTTAAAATCTAGAAGAGATATATTAAGAGCTGAATATCATGGATTCTTATTTCCATATGGAGAACATATTTGAAAAGTACAAAAAATATTTATGACCATTTTTAATAGTCTTCAATATATGGGAAAGAAAGGTCTTGATGATGTAGTTCTTGTAAAAAAACTAATTGACATCATACCCAATGAGTGTGACTATAAAAAGGATAGCTATTGATGAAAATAGAAAATATATAACATTACACTTGATGAGTTATTTTGAACTCTTTTTAAGAATGAATCAATAATTAAAAGAGATACTGATTAAAAAAAATGAATAATGGTAATGGAAGTGTAGCTTTCACTACTATAACTAAAGTAAAGACTTTGAAAAGGGTAACTAGATCTTAAGCTAATAAAGTTGTTGTTATATCTGAATCAAGTTACAGTGATCATTCAGAGAATGAATTAGCTAGTATTTCTCTAAGGTTGAACAAGATTATGGGAAAAAATATTTTCAGTATAGATGTAAGAAGAAATATTGAAGAGACAAGAAATATTCTAAAGTAACTTGTTATGAATGTAAAAGGATTGGACATGTCAGGCCTGATTGTCCTATTCTTAAAAGAAATGAAAGGAAGGAAAATAATTTTGAAATAAATTGAAAGAATTATTAAAACTCTATGTCTAAGAAATTTCTAAAAGGAAATGTGACTTGGAGTGCTAGTGGTGGTGATTCTTATGATTAGTCATCAGATTATGAATCTTCTGATTAAAATAATATTGGTTCTATAGCCACAATACCTATTGAATATCATTATCTTATGGCTGAGGTACACACATATTAATCATTAACCAATATTATTTTAAATTCTAATTTTCCAAATGAAAAATATTAGGAATTTTCAAATGATGAATCTTCCCCATCAGAAGACAATACCTTACCTTTATTTGAAGAAGTTTCTAGGGTGGTCAAATTACTTGAAAATGAAATTTGTAAGATAAAAAAGAATTTAGAGAAAGAAAATTCTATAATTTTTGTTTTATCTAAAGAAGTATCAGATCTTTCTAAGGATCTTGATCAAAAAACTTTTGATTATGAAAGTGTTTCTTAAAACCTTATTAAAGTTAATTCTGGGAAGGATAAACATTATAAGGATATTGAAAATGTTATTTCTAAGAAAAATATTTTAGAGGATAACCCAAGATCTAAAACTAATGACTTTGAGGATAATAATTTATTCATTAGACTGAAATCCGAAATTTTTTCCTTAATTAGACTTTTATCAAATTTTACTATAGTGATGTAGGAATTTTATAAAATGTATTCAAAACTTCATCCTATTTGGAATAGTTATATATTTGGTTATACACATTCAAAAACTACTTTTAGCAATAGCTACATTTTCCCCAAAGTGATTCTTTTTATATTGAATGCCAATGTAGTGGAGATTGGGAGAAAAATTGTTTACTAAATAAAACCAAATCATTAGGTTTTCATAAAGCTTATTTTTTTTAGAAAATTTGGATTCTTAAAGTTTTACTTTATAAAATTTCCTAATAAAAAAAGTCTAGATTCATAATGTCTAACTCTTTTATTTATAGGAAAATAATGAAATCACCATAAAAAATACATGGTACATGGATACTGGATGTTCTCGACATATGAATGGTAATGAAAACTTCTTTGAAAATATTATCAAGACGAGAGGTGGAAAAGTAACATTTGAAGATAATGATTAGGGTTAAATTGTTTGAATAAATAAAATTATTCTTCTAGTAAAACATTTAATTTCAAATGATTTATTTGTAAAATTCCTTAATCACAATCTCATTATCTGAATATGTAGTAGTTGGAAGTTGTTGTGGTCAATTGTTGTGGATGCCACACACACTCATAGACTATGACTTCAGTTTTACCAAAACAAAAATAGTGTGTGATAATAGAAGTTCCATTTCCCTAAGAAAGAACCCTACATGTCACTCCCCTTCAAAAACCATAGATATTAGGCATCACTTTATTAGGGATAACGCACTTAAACCAGATATCATTCTTCAATTTATCAGAACGCAAGATCAAATTGCTTATATTTTTAGAAAATCATTACCCTCTAATAGATTTGAATGCAATAAACATAAATTAAGAATGATAACCATAATGTAACTTTCTATGTTAATTTTTTTTAAACATATCTCCTTACATTAAAAAACTAATTTTTATATGTGGAGTACATTTATTATTTAACCAAAACAATTCCATAATCAAATTTTTTCATACCCAAATATTTTTTTAATTTTGTTTCAACTAAAATATCGAGAACCTAAAATTTCCTTTACATAAGAAAATTTTCCATAATATAAAGTTCTTCCAGAGGTTCATTTTTCATTATTGACAATTTTTTTTGGCAATCTGGAATGTTTGGTTTTGTACGTCAAATTTTCTTAATTGAATTTTTTACTTGTTGATATTTTATTCTATTTTAAGATAAATCTATCTAATTCACTTTCCTTAAATAATTTTTTTCTCAGAACCTCAAAATATCATAATCTACCAAATCCTTCTTTAGAATTCATTTCGTCCATCAGATTAGATCATGCTTATTTCAACCATTGGATAAAATTTGGAAATCAAATCGTCACCTCAAATACTACATAAATTCCCCATATTCCTCGTACCACATCGGTTTTCAAGATATTGTGTGCCAAATCTCTACTACTCTTCAAAAAGTTCGTTCATTTTTTCTTAGCATGCTTATACTGCAGATATAACTCAAAGATTCCCCATAGAAAAAGATTTCTTTATTTAAAGAAATCAAGGATTGGAAAATATACATCGAAAGGTTGGTTGACCAGAAATCCATTGTTAATTATAATTAATTGAATACAAAGAATATCAAGCTGAATGGATGGGAGAGTTTTTGTCTTGCTAAGCCCAAGGCTTAGGATCCAATTTACCATAACATACTTATATAATTCTATAACATAGAATGTTTTTTTTAGGAAGGAGGAAGAGACAATTTTTTTTCGAATTCTAGTGGAAAAACTATTCCTTATCTTTAAATACAACAACAAATATTCTTGAAATTCCATATGAAGGTGAGGCAATTTCTGCACTCACAAGTCACGGAATAATTTAGGAATCTTGGAGAAGGAAAAGACAATTGAGTGACTTAGACTCAATGGAGTAAAATCCCTGGATATCAACCATCTGTCAAAGAACTTCATATTTTTAGCTTTATGGGTACATGGTTTCATCATTCTGAGAAAGGGAAATAAGGAATCTTTAAATAAAAGTGATATTTTTATTCTAGAATTTTTGGTTAACCTGAGAAGGGTAAATCACACAATGTAAATCCTTCTAAAAATCACCAATATTAATAATAGAACTCAAAATTATCAGATTATCATGTTTTCGGTGATATTGTCTAATATCATAGTGCTTTGTTTAGAATCATTTTAAATTCAGTGTAGTTCTAAACCAAGAACATTCAATATCATTTTTTTGAGTGTTGAAACCTTGAGGAGGATGAAATTTTTCTTCAATAAATAAATCAAGAGAGTTTTATGATTTGTTAGAAAGTGATGTTCAAGCTTTACTAAAGGAAAAAGAAGTTGGAGAAACTTCGAAGAAATATCTGAAAAAGATAAAAGTGATGGAACTAGAAACCAAAGAAAAATCTATAGTTTCGTAAATCCTATCAGATCCAACAAGGACAAAAAGCAAAAATCTTTCCTAGATGAAGTGTTTTTGATGTGGATGGAACATAAGAAGAATAAGAAATAAGGAGATCCATACTTTGGGCAAGATCCTTCTGAGAAAAATCCTTGAAAATTCCAACTCTTGAAGAGCTTGAAAGGCATGAAAAAGAGAATAATCTAAAAAATAAAATATCTAAAAATGAGATCATTCAAGGAATTCTCAAGGATACTGAGTAATCCTCTAAACATTTTCAGGTACCAGAATCCTTTCTTGAAGAATTAGGTCTTTTAGAAACACTAGGATAGAAAATTTCAATTTTGAAACCTCTTGTGGAAGATGATATAGTTAAAGAAGAAGAATTAGAAGAATAAAATGTGGAAGAAGAGGATGAAAGTGATGGTGTGATAAAGAAAGTGGAAGAGTAACATGAGAAGGACATTTCTTCAGATACGATATCAAACCGCACTTCCCTGGTTGAGTCAACTAAAATTATTTCTTAGGGAAAAGATGGTGAGGAACAAAAAGAGGTTAATAAACCATCTGATGATAAGAGTATCAACCATGATTTCATAAATCCATATGATTTAAAAGAGGCTATTGAGAAATAAGATTTTGTTCAATATAAGATAGTCCAAATTTATGATAGTGAGCATGACTCTCTAATGGATGAGAAGGTTATTTCCAAAGAGGAAAAAGGGAAACAGGTGGTTCTTGATATGCCTAATAAGGCATTGATTTTAAAAGACAATAAGGATATTGGTGGATTATCCAAGATAAAATACGAAGAGAGAAAAATTATCCTCTCCTAGAAGGAAAATAGATTCTGAATCTTCATCTTCCTTGGGTAAGGATTTTATTGTTCAATCTTTGAAGAATTTAGTGAACACAAAACATTTGATCCCTAGTATTTATCTGAGATGTCAGTTGCTTCAAAATTATGTCAATTAGAATTCAGACTTATTAATAATGGTGATGGAATAGTTTATCAAGATGGAGGAAAATTTCATAGCATTTCATATTGAATATGATTATCATAGGAGATCATGCAAGGAAATAACATAATGCTCTAAAATAATGATTTATGACTAGATAATCTTGAATGAATTCAATGATTTAGTAAAATATTATTTAGATATGTCAGATGATAAATAAAAAACCTTACAATAAGTTTTTCATAAAATATAAATCTTGAACTAGTAGTCTAGAAACAAGAGGACAATGATTTGAATGGGAAGTAAAATTAAGTTTCTTTAAAATTTAAGAGAGAAAGGAAAATAAGAGAATTGTTTCAAGAAAAATTAAATCCCCAAGGAGAAGTAGTGATGTCTCAGGAAAAATTCCTAATGTATTAAGATTAAGAAATTATGGCTCTTTAAAAGAAGAATCATCATCATGAACTATTTATTAATTGGTTTGAGGATGAACATAAAGAGCTCAAGAAGTTAAAAGCTACAATTAGGAAGATCATGCTGAAGGGAAATAAGTGTGAGTGATTTACATGTCATTCTGATCTCTTGTTGTATTTTTTTACCCTGTAATAATTTTTCTCATCATAATTAAAAATTTTATTATCCTTCATTTTTTTTTGTTTTGTATAGTTATAATATTTTAGGTACCAATTTTAATTATCTCTATTCCTTTTGGAAAATCACAAAGGGACATAAAAAATGATCAAAAGAATGTTCAGAAAAAAGAATAGAATACCTTATTCAAGGGGGAGTATACTTAAAAAATAATTTATTATACAAGAAAAAGTAACTTCTCTTGGGAAGAGAAGAATATTATACTTTGGAGTTTCAAAACCTAAGGGGGAATTAGTCGTATTCATCATGGTTTATGAGAAAAGGGGGATAGGTTTTTTTCTAACATTAAATAAATATAAATTCTTATTAATTATATTCTTCTTCGAAATGAAGTTTCTTCTTCCAAAAAGGGGGACATTGTAGTGTCAATACATTTTCGTTATGAATTTTCTATTCCTATATGTTTTGAAAATGACAAACAATTTTTCTTAAGGACAATTATCTTTCTCTATGGATTATTTTCTTAAGGAAAATTGCCATTCTACAAGGAATGTTTTATCCTTACCTTGTCTTACTATTTTTTGTCCTCTTAAAAATATTTTCACTTTACTACTAAGTAATTTTTTTTGATCCTTATATAAATTCTCAGAATATTATAGTTCGTTAGATATTGAGTCTTCTAAAATTCAGATTCTGGATTTTCTTGAAATTAGGACTCTATATTATCTAAAATTCAGACTCAGAATTCTTTGAAATTCAGACTCTGAATTCTATGAAATTCTGACTCTGAACTCAATAAAATTCACGCTCCATATTCCCATAATTCAGACTCTAAATTCTATAGAATTCATCTTCTTAATTCCTCAGAATTCAGACTCCAAATTAATTAGAATTCACACTCCAGAATCTATAGAATTCAGATTCTAAATTCTTTGAAAAACATAATTCTCAAATCCATGCTTCTAGAATTCAGTTTTTTATATTTTTAGTCTCCAAATTCTATTTTTACCAAGATTGAAGATATTTAGATTTAGTCAATATATTTAATTTCACTTAATCATGCTTTTATAAAAATAAAAATATGTTATAAATTTTTTTTCTAACTAACCGTTGTTAGAGTGACACATGTACGGGTCCCTCTGAGATTCAAAAAAAATGTAACTTTTGGAGGAAGAAGACTACCATAGAAGTCCTTCCTATAAATAGGAGATAAATTGAATGATATTGGTATCGATCCATCTATTAACAGATGATACAAGAGATTACATGTTGTGTAGTGATTTCTAAAGAGGGAAATTCTCTCTTGACTTTTACATTTTATGAATACCTTGTTCAATAGTGAACATCTTGTTCAGCTTACTTCATGAGATTCTAATTTTTGCTGAGTACAATCGAGTGCTTTCATGGATAGAAAGACATAGGTTCTAACTACCTTAAAGATCGATGGCTTGCGAGGATAGCAAGGCATATTTCAATATTCCTATCAAGGGATTACCCTGGTGGGGGTAAGACAGAATTTCTTGAAAGTATAAATCAAGGGACATTTATCCAGGGTTTTTGTATACCCTACTCTTTTGGTTAAAAAATTACCTACTTGTTACTTGTTCTTGTTTCAGGTTTTATTTCCACTGTATTTTGATAACGAAATATATTATAACATTCTTAAAATTTCTAGTTCTTTTATTTACTCTGATAAATATGATTCTATATGATTTACAGTATAATATTTCTCTAAGAAAATTGTTCTTAAGTTTCATTTTCAGATTCATCTTTTCGGACCCCAATCATGTTTTTTTCTTAGTTACAGAAAAAAGAGGTTTTGTGAATTTACCTTGTCTCGCTTTGTTAAACATATATTTACTTATTGTTAAAAAAATGTTTTTAAACCTACAATTCACCCCCGATAATAATGGAGCATCCACATACACTATTTCGATGCTAAAATTGGTATCATAGGTAGGTCTCTAAAATTCTTATACTTACATATAAGTTTTCTTCCTCAATTTTCATTGTTTTAAATTCTTCTTCACTATCTTTTCTTATTCATCTTTTTCTTAAATATTTTTATGTTTATTTATAAATAATTTATATTAAAACGTTTTGTGGAAAATATATTTTCTTACAGAATGATAGGTATAAATGTTGGTTCTATTGACAACTTACACCCAAGCAGACCACAAATTTTTCATGGTAATGATTATGAGTACTAGAGAGATAGAATGAAGTATTTTTTATTATCACGAGTGTGTAAAATTTTGTAATGCTTACTAGAGACTACAAAATTCTAGAAAAGGAATTCAGAACAATCACCAATCAAGGGAAACCAAAATATAGACTAAACTAAAAGGTACTCAATGCTTTGTTGGGTTTAATGAATATTAATATATATAGTCTATTATCTTCATGTGTATCCAGCAACTCCATTTGAAAGAAACATTAAGTTTCAAATTTTTGAACTTATAAAGTGATAGAAACTAGAAGATCCACTACTAGAAAAACAGGTATTTGCGACGGGCTATTTGCGACGGGGTCCCGTCGCAAATAGCCCGTTGCTGAAAACGCCGTCGCAACTACACTTATTTGCGACGGGCCCGTCGCTAAAGCTTTTTTTTTGCGAAGGACATTCTCCCCGTCGCAAATAGTATTCCGTATTTTTGTAAAAAACTTTTATAATAGTTTTTTGCGACGGGACCCGTCGCAATAGCTTTTGCGACGGTTCCGTCGCAAAATCTATTTTTTAAAAAAATAAAAAAAATTAATAATACTAGTATTTGCGACGGGAGTAGTATCCCGTCGCAAATACTATTTTAAAAAAAATAAAAAACTATTAATAATACTAGTATTTGCGACGGGCCTAGTATCCCGTCGCAAATACTATAAAAAAAATAATAAAAAATAAATTATTAATAAATTATTTTAATTAATATAATAATAGAATTATAATTTAGAAATGAAAATAATAAATTATTTTAATTACTATAATAATAGTAGAATTATAATTCAAAAATAAAAAATAATAGAATATTAATAAATGATTTAATTAATATAATAATATTACAATTATAATTTATAAATAAAAAAAATATTAATAAGTTATTTTAATTAATATAAAAATAATAGAATTATTTTATATTCAAATATTAAAATAATTCAAGTATTACAAAAAAAAATAATTAAATTTTAATATTATAAAATTTTAATATATATATAAAATTTTAATATATATATAAAATTTAATATTATAAAATATAAATAATATTATTATTCATATTAATATTGTTATTTAAAAATATAATATTATTAATATTTTATAATGAGACAGAAACTACGAATAGAAAAAAAAAATTTTGATTTCACAAATTTCATAACAGAAATACAAACTCTAATCTGAAGGATGGGGGGAGGGGGGAGGTGGGGGATCTGCAGATGGTGGTGGAGGAAACTCCATCCCTAAAGCATGAGTGAGTCGGCGCATGTACTCCATCTGCTCCTGATGCTGCTGCTGCCACCGACTCGTCTGCTCCTCGTACAGCTGCTGCTGGCGTCGACGCTCCTCCTCATGCTGCTGACGCATCTGCTCCTGCTCCTGTCGGAGACTCTCTATCTGTGCAGTCTGAGATCGCAACTGATCCTCATACTGTGTAGAAGAAGATGCACGAGCTCCTCTCGAGCTGGACGCCGACATCGCAGCACTGCCATAATAATCTCTGGGAGTCAGTCGAGAGCCGATACCAACTACCCGGCCCTTCTCGAAGGCATACTGGGTGGCCTGCATCCATGCCGCCTCATCAAACTGACGGGCAGTGGTCTGATCTGATGACTCGGCCTGACTCTCAGGTCGGGCCTGTGCCTCTGCGGCCTCATATGACTCCTATAGTTGCAATTTAAAATTAAAATTGTGAATATATTATATGCAGTTAATTTTTAAACTTGAAAAAAAATAATACTGACCACGATGTGATGCTGACGATCACCTCTGAGCTCCCCAGTAGCAGGATCACTATACATCCTCTGATATACGTCGTACTCTGTAATATCGGGGTGCTCGACAGCCTATAAGAATAAAAAATAAACTGTTAATATTTATAGTTATATAAAATATTTATAAATAATGTACGTACCAGATGCTATCTATGAGTACTGAAAGAACGACTCCCAGCTCGATGAGTCACCTCCTGTCTCCCCCGATTCTGCCTGCCCACCGATGATCTCCTCTGAAAGGCACCACTCAACCAGTGCGCACATAATCCATCCCATACATGGGATGAAATATACTCTGGTCGGTGTGCTCTACATGACTCCTCAAAATCTGACACTCCTGCTTTATTCATCGCAGCTTTTCTTAAATTGTGCAAAAACTGACGAAGGCGATCACGCATTGCCACCTCCCATGCCTCGTGGATGGCGTCACGCATGGTATCCTCGATCGGATACCATAAACCCTACAAATAAATCAAAATATCAAGTTAGAAATGAAATAATTTTCAAAATAAAAATTATTTATTTACGTACGTACCAACCAATGGCCGAACATGGCCTGCTGCACATCAATGGGAATCTGCTCCCATGTGGTCCACGACTGAGAGAAATAGTTGCGAAAAATAGCGCTGCCCTATCGGACTGCTATATGCGGAAAACTGAGAAAATAATAAACATTTATTATGTGAATAGATTAATGAAATCTTAGTAAAATCCACAGGTTATCACACAGGTTATCACACCTCCGCGTGCGTGGATCAAACCCAAGACGTGGACGTCGCTCGGGGACGGGGTCAGGAATCATCAATCGTGCAAGACCGCGCCCCCTCCGCGTACTCCCTGGAGCGCCTGCAGGCTGAGGGTCATCTGTCAGCAACTCATCCGCATCAAAAGTCAGGTCAGCATCCGCCAACGCACGAAATGTGGCGTCGTCCATCTGAAACAGAAAATGTTAATGTTAGCAAATAATTGATAATTACTATTATATATACATATATACATATTATGATTGTATATAAATACCATGGAATGCTATCAGTGTTCATCTTCATCATCATCTTCATATATGTCAATGTCAACTTCATATTCCTCCTCAACATCATCGATATCCATTCGAGTTACAGTTGCTTCATCTCTTACCGTTTCAAATTCATATGTGACATCATTAACATCATTGTCATCACCGACTCTTAAATGTGGGGTGTCTTCATCGATACTCATGTCTCTTTGTAAAAAAGATTGATTTTGAGTACTCTCTTGAAAAACTTCAATTCTTTGCACATCAGTGAAAGCACATTCACTTTGACTAAACTGATTGTCTCGAATTTTTATTTTTATTACACTCCACCAATAAGTCAAGTCTCTTGATGTTGCACAGTACTTTGCATAATAAACTTGATATGCCTGTTGAGCCAATAAGAATGGTTCATTTACTGCGAGAACACTTTTACATTTAATATCGATGATTCCATGAGTCGGATGAACACGCACGCCTCTCTCTGTATCCAACCACCGACATTTGAACATGGTTATGTAATGTTTTCCAAGATAACAGAGTTCAATGATTTCATCAAGTATGCCATAAAAGTCAACTTAATTTTCTCGATGATGAGATCCTCTCAAGCTAACTCCAATGTTAATTGTTTTTTTCGATTCCCCATATGCATGTGTGTGGAATCGAAATCCATTCACCACATATGCATTATAAGTTTTAACAAGTTTGGATGGTGGGTTACTCAATACACACAGCTGTTTGTCAATTTTATCAGCATGTTGAGACACCTGAAAATTTGTGAAATAACTATCAATATAGTAAACTATACATTGGATGAGTTGCTAGAAGATAAAGAATTTATGTTACCAGTTTTTGAAACCACTGAGAGAAATTTTTCAGTCGACGTTCTTCGAGAGCAGCTGCTGTAATTTGTGAAATTTGTTTCTTGATATGATTTTCATACAACCTATAAAAACCAAAGTTATTTACTGTAACATAAATGAGAGAATAAGTGATATAAACACTTACAGTACAACTGATGTCATCTCTTCACAGTTGAGCAGAACATACGTATGATCTCTATGATGTTCATCATCTGAAAGCCAGCGTTCAGAAACTCCACCAAAACCAAGCTCTAACTTGTTGAAAATAGATAATTGATTTTCGATTTCATCAATATTCCTCTCATTCCATCCCATTCGGTTGTGTTTTGAAGGATACTCAGATTCAAAATAATGGGAGCAGAAAAAAGATATTTCCTATTGCAAATAAGCTTCTGCAATAGATCCTTCAACAGATGCTTTGTTGCGTACTTTTCTTTTCAAATTTTGCATGCATCTTTCAAATGGGTACATCCATCGAAACTGTACCGGACCTCCACATTTGGCTTCATATGGAAAATGTAACATCAAATGTTCCATTGAGTCGAAGAAAGACGGCGGAAATATTTTTTCCAGTTTACATATAATTACAACAACAACTTTTTCAAGTTTGCCTAGATCATCATAATCTGCCGTAGCCGCACAAATTTCCCGAAAAAAATGAGACATGTCTGTTATGGAATCCCAAATCACAGAATTCAAGAGACCTCTTAATCCAATGGGTAGAAGTCTCTCCATTATAACATGACAATCATGACTTTTTAATACATTAATATGACCATTCTTTACACATCTACCCAAATTGGAAGCACAGCCATCTGGAAGTCTCAAATATGCAATCCACTAACAAAATAATAAACGGTTTTCTTTAGAAAGTGTATAAGCTGCTTTTGGTTTCAGTAACCTTTCTGTTCTGACATTCTCAAATAGTTCCAATTCTGGACGCCTGCAAATTTGGGCAAGATCTAAACGTGCATTTACATTGTCTTTGCTCTTTCCTGGCGTATCCAAAACTGTATGAAACAAATTATCAAAACAGTTCTTCTCAATATGCATGACATCTAACATGTGTCAGACCAACAAATCAGACCAATATGGAAAATCCCAAAATATGCTACGTTTAATCCAATTGTGTTCTTTCCCAAAACCAGAAATTTTCTGTTGATTTATTGTGGGACCAAAAGTGATGGGAGGTAATGAAAATACAACTGATTTTAACTCCGAACCTGATAGCATTTTTGGAAGTCCATCCCTTTCAACTGTTCCTTTTCTGAAATGAGATCTGTTTCTGCGAAAAGGATGATCATATGTAAGAAATCTGCGATGACAGTCAAAATAACAAGGTTTCTTTCCATGAATGAGCATAAATGCTTTGTTCTCTCCCATACAGTAAGGACATGATTTCTGACCATGTGTACTCTAGCCAGATAACATCCCATAAGCCGGGAAGTCACTTATTGTCCACATCAATGCTGCTCTCAGTATGAAATTCTGTTTCGTTGCAACATCATATGTACTGACACCAGTACTCCACAATAAATTTAATTAATCAATCAATGACTTCAAATAAACATCAATATTTTTCTTCGGATGTCCTGGAATTTGTAAAGTCAAAAAGATATATGGCTCCTTCATCAACATCCATGGAGGTAAATTGTACGGAGTTAAAAAAACAGGCCAACATGAATATTGACTACCATAAGATCCAAACGGACAGAAACCATCAGTGGAAAGGCCCAGTCGAACATTTCTAGCTTCTAAAGCAAATGATGGATGCACTCTATAAAAATGTTTCCATGAATCACCATCGGCTGGATGATTCAAGCTTTTATAGGTTGAAATATTCTCTTTATGCCATGACATCATTGTCGATGTATTCTTAGACATGAATAAACGCTGAAGTCTGGATGTAAGCGGAAAATATCTCAACTGTTTTACAGGAATCAAACCAGACTTCCCGTGTTGTCCTTCTTTATATCTCAGTTGCCCACATGTAGGACAACTATCCAACGACTCATTTTCCCCAGAATATAAAATGCAGTCATTTGAACATGCATGAATCTTCTGACAAGTAAGTCCCAAATTTCGAACCAGCCTCTTACTCTCATAGTAATTTGCAGGTAAAACATTTCCTTCGGGTAACAGTGTTTTCAGCAAAGAAAATATCTGGTCAAAACAGGTGTTTGACATTCCGTTATCTGATTTGATAGCCATAAATTTTGCAACTGCTTCTAATTTTCTCATCTTGCAGCCAGGATATAATGCATCCTCAGCAGATTTCAACAACTTATAAAATTCAGACGGTGCCAACTCAGGATTTGAAGCTATATCAGCCGGAGTTTCTGTATGTTGAACAGATGAACCTGCAACATCATGTACTAAATCTTGAAACTGGGATGGATTCGGAATCAAGTTGGTATCACCTGCTCTGGAACTGCGTTCACCGTGTTGATACCAAAAAACATAATCTGGTTGAAAACCAAAACGCAAGAGATGTTCTCCCACTTTGTCAAACGTGTCAAACGTTCTCAATGCACATTTTCTGCAAGGGCATTTTATTTTTCCTTCTGAAAAAAATTCTGAATTTGATTCCGCAAATGATAAAAAAGTCTCCACACCCTCAACATATACTGGATTTAAACCAGAACCGTTTGGATTTCTACGTTGATTTATCCATATGCGGTCACCTAATAATGATTGTTGACGACCTCGGTGTTCCATATTTCTCTATAAAATATAAAAGCATTACTGGTTTTGAATAATTTGTTAGAAAAAACACTCAAGTAAAGATTGAATATATTGAGAATAAAGCAAAACATGTTACAAATATTGATAATTTTAATATTATATTGATTTTTTATTATTTTAATAATACTAATATAATTTTTTCATAAACATTAATTATATAATAATAACATTATTACATTATTAGTATATTTTATTATTAATATTAAAATAACATAATTTTTTATATTATATACAATTCTCCTTTCATCTGTGTGTTTAACATTCTGTCTCCACATGTAATATTCGCATTCACTTTCACCTCTCCATTGGCGAGTAGGTTGATAATTTTGAAAAAGAATGCGAATATTACATGTGGAGACAGAAAACACACAGATGAAAAGAGAATTGTATATAATATAGAAAATTATATTATTTTAATATTAATAATAAAATATACAAATAATGTACTAATTATTGGTAATTATTAATAATTATTACTAATTATTGGTAATTATTACTAATTATTACTAATTAGTGGTAATTATTACTAATTATTACTAATTATTGGTAATTATTACTAATTATTGGTATTTATTACTAATTATTGGTAGTTATTACTAATTATTACTAATTATTACTAAATACTGGTAATTATTACTAATTACTGGTAATTATTCCTAATTATTACCAATTATTACTAATTATTACTATTTACCGGTAATTATTTCTAATTATTGGTAATTACTACTAATTATTGGTAATTATTACTAATTATTGGTAATTATTACTAATTATTGGTAATTATTACTAATTATTGGTAATTATTACTAATTGTTACTATTTATTACTAATTATTACTATTTACCGGTATTTATTCCTAATTATTGGTAATTATTAATAATTATTGGTAATTATTACTAATTATTGGTAATTATTACTAATTATTGGTAATTATTACTAATTATTGGTAATTATTACTAATTATTGGTAATTATTACTAATTATTGGTAATTAATACTAATTATTGGTAATTAATACTAATTATTACTAATTATTGTTAATTATTACTAATTATTACTAATTATTGGTAATTGTTGTTAATTATCCCTAATTATTGGTAATTATCCCTAATTATTTGTAATTATTACGAATTATTGGTAATTATTACTAATTATTACTAATTATTACTAATTATTACGAATTATTGGTAATTATTACTAATTATTAGTAATTATTCCTAATTATTGGTAATTATTACTTATTATTGGTAATTATTACTAATTATTCCAAATTATTGGTAATTATTAATAATTATTGGGAATTATTACTAATTATTACTAATTATTGGTAATTATTACTATTTATTGCTAATTAATACTAATTATTGCTAATTAATACTAATTATTGCTAATTAATACTAATTATTGGTAATTAATACTAATTATTGGTAATTAATACTAATTATTGGTAATTAATACTAATTATTGGTAATTAATACTAATTATTACTAATAATTGGTAATTACTGGTAATTATTACTAATTACTGGTAATTATTACTAATTACTGGTAATTATTACTAATTATTACTAATTATTACTAATTACTGGTAATTATTACTAATTACTGGTAATTATTCCTAATTATTACTAATTATTACTATTTACCGGTAATTATTACTAATTATTACTATTTATTACTAATTATTGGTAATTATTACTAATTATTGGTAATTATTACTAATTATTGGTAATTATTACTAATTATTGGTAATTAATACTAATTATTGGTAATTAATACTAATTATTGGTAATTAATACTAATTATTGGTAATTAATACTAATTATTGGTAATTAATACTAATTATTGGTAATTAATACTAATTATTGGTAATTAATACTAATTATTACTAATTATTGGTAATTATTACTAATTATTGGTAATTATTACTAATTATTGGTAATTAATACTAATTGTTACTAATTATTTGTAATTATTACTAATTATTGGTAATTATTACTAATTATTCCTAATTATTGGTAATTATTAATAATTATTGGTAATTATTACTAATTATTACTAATTATTGGTAATTATTACTAATTATTGGTAATTAATACTAATTATTGGTAATTAATACTAATTATTGGTAATTAATACTAATTATTGGTAATTAATACTAATTATTACTAATTATTGGTAATTACTGGTAATTATTACTAATTACTGGTAATTATTACTAATTACTGGTAATTATTACTAATTACTGGTAATTATTACTAATTATTGGTAATTATTACTAATTATTACTAATTATTATTAATTACTGGTAATTATTACTAATTACTGGTAATTATTCCTAATTATTACTAATTGTTACTATTTATTACTAATTATTACTATTTATTACTATTTACCGGTAATTATTACTAATTATTACTATTTATTACTAATTATTATTAATTATTACTAATTATTGGTAATTATTACTAATTATTGGTAATTATTACTAATTATTGGTAATTATTACTAATTATTGGTAATTATTACGAATTATTGGTAATTAATACTAATTATTGGTAATTAATACTAATTATTACTAATTATTGGTAATTATTGGTAATTATTACTAATTATTGGTAATTATTACTATTTATTGGTAATTATTACTATTTATTGTTAATTATTACTAATTATGGGTAATTATTACTAATTATTAGTAATTATTACTAATTATTCCTAATTATTGATAATTATTGGTAATTGTTCCTAATTATTAGTAATTAAATGAATAATTACTAATAATTAGGAAGAATTACCAATAATTACAAATAATAACATTATTAGTATATTTTATTATTAATATTAAAATAATATAATTTTCTAATTTATATACAGTTCTCCTTTCATCTGTGCGTTTTCTATCTCCACATACAAATAATACATGTGAAGACAGCAAACACACAGATGAAAAGAGAACTGTATATATATAAAAAATTATATTATTTTAATATTAATAATAAAATAGACTAATAATGTAATAATGTTATTATCCCTAATTATTGGTATTTATTACTAATTATTAATATTTATTCTTAATTATTAAAAATTATTAGTAATTATTCCTAATTACCATTAACTATGAACAATACTAATAATTTAAATTTATTAAGTAATAAAACAATATAAACATAATTAAAGTACAACTAATTAAGAATAATTGAAACTAATAAAAAATTAAAAATAAATATTAAATTAAATTGAACATAAATACCTTGAAAATTGATCTGCTCTGATCGTTCTTCAAAACTTTAATATCAGCTCCGGAGAAAAAAATTAAACTGAAGAAAAACTCAAATTTAGAAACGCAAGTTTGAGAGCAGGAGAAGATAGAGAATGAGAATGATTTGAAAAAAACAGATGGGGGTATTTATAGGTTAGATTATTTGCGACGGGTCCATTTGCGACGGGATTCCCGTCGCAAATAGTGTTATTTGCGCGGTACCCGTCGCAAATACCTTAGCCAACATTTATTACGGTCAACGGTTAAATAGTTATTTGCGACGGGTCCCGTCGCAAATAACCACCTGCCGACATACTATTTGCGACGGGGGAATATTCCCGTCGCAAATACCTTTTACCGCCGCCGGTTATTTGCGACGGGAAAATATTCCCATCGCAAATAGTTTTCCCGCGATTTGGCGCACATCGCGGGAAAACTATTTGCGACGGGGAAAGCAATCCCGTCGCAAAAGCCTAATTATTTGCGACGGGTAAATACCCCCGTCGCAAATAAGTTTTTAACGGGACTATTTGCGACGGGAATAAATCCCGTCGCAAATACGCATTTTTCCCGTAGTGAGCTATGTTAAGAGCTGAATATCATGGATTCTTATTTCTTTATGGAGAACCAGTTTGTAGTGTACTAGAAAGATTTATGACCATTGTCAACAATTCTCAATCAAAGGGAGAGAAAGTTCTTGATGATGAAGTTCTTGTAGATAATATAATAGACATCATTCCAAATGAGTGTGAATAAAAAATGATAGATATTGATAAAAACAGAAAAGTTTCTAACATTACTATTGATGATTTATTTAGAGATCTTCTTCAGCATGAAACTAGAATTAAGAGAGATTCTGATTACAAAAAAAAAGAATGGCAATGGAAGTGTAGAATTCAGTAATACAACTAAAGTTAATACTACAGAAAGGGTAACTATATCTAAATCTAAGAAAGCTACTGTTATATCTGAATCATGTGACAATGATAATTTAAATAATGAATTATCCAATCTTTCTCAAATGATGAGCGAGATTGTGGGTAAGAATTTTTTACAGTATAGATATAAGAAGACAGATAGAAAAGACAAGAAAGATTATGAAGTAACCTGTTATGAATGTAAAAGGACTTTAAAAATCTAACCTAATTATACTATGATTAAGAGAAAGTATAACAAAAAAAGAATTCTGAATGAAACAGAAAGAATTATTACAAGTATATGGCTAAGAATGTCCTGAAAAAAAATGAAACTTTGAGTGCCAGTGGTTTTGTTTCCTCATATGAATCAGCATATTAGTAATCTTCTGGTCTGAATAATATTGTCCTTATAGCCGGAGTACCTATTGAAAACTATTATCTTATGGCTAAGGTACAGAAATATTAATCATTAACCAATATTTCTTTAAATGATAATTTTCATAGTGAATAATATTATAAATCTTTGTATGACGAATCTTCCTCATCAAAGGACAATACCTTCCATTAATTTGAAGAAGTTTCTATTTTTTCTAAATTACATTTAAATGAAAACTGTAAGACAAAAAGGAAGATAGAGAAAAAAAATTACAGAATTTTTGTTTTAAATAAATAAGTATCAGATTTTTCTAAGGATCTTGATTAGAAAAAATTTTATTTTTAAAGTGTTTCTAAAACCCTTATAAAAGTTTATTCTTAGAAGGATAAATATTCTTAGGATCTTGAAAATTTTATTTCTAAGAAAAATATTTTTGAGGATAAAACATGTTCTAAAACTAATGAATTTTACGATAAGAATCTATTCATTATACTAAAATACAATTTTTTTCCTTAAATAAACATTTTCAAATTTTATTTTAGGAAGGAACTAATTTATTAAAATGCATTGAAAACTTTTTCCTCTTATGAACAGTTCATGATTTGGTTATACTCATTCCAAACCTATTTTAAGTAATAATTACTTTTTTGACAAAACGATCCCTTTTCTGCTAAATGTAAATGTGGTGGACATTTGGGAGAAAAGTTTTTCAATAATAAAACCAAATATTTAGGTTTTCATTGAGTTTTTGTTTTCAAAGAAAATTTGGATTCCAAAAAATTTATTTTATGAAATTTTCGGATCAAAGAGTGTTTGGATTCAGAAAGTCTACCTATTTTATTTTCTCAAAAATAAATAAATTATCAAAAATAATACATAGTACATGGATTGTGGATGTTCTCAGCATATGACTGGTAACAAAAAATTCTTTGAAAATATTATAAAGACAAAATAAGGAAAAGTATCTTTCAGAGATAATGCTAAGGAAGAAATAGTTTGTATAGGTAACATTTTTCATTATAAAAAACTTTTAATTTAAAATGTTTTATTTCTAAAAGTACTTAAGAAAAACCTCATAAGCATAAGTAAATTATGTGATAAATTTTACCTTGTAAATTTTAGGAATGATAAAGGCTTAGTTCACAATTACAAGGAAGAGTTTATTCTCTCCGGCCATAGGCATGAGAATGTTTAACCACTAAACATAGAAGACCATATGAGCTAGGACCTAGCTTGACTTAGTTCCATGGTAGATCTACATTGGTTATGGAATAAAAGGTTAGGACATTGTAACCTTAGGAACCAATGAAAACTCTCAATGAAAAGACTTGTTAAGGATCTATTAGAGATAAGATTTTATTCTTAAAAAGTTGGGGATCCTTATCAATATGGCATGAAACATAAATAAAGTTTTAAATAAATCCTTGAAGTCATCAATTCAAATGAATTATAGATAGTGTATATGGATATTTGTGACCCAACACAAATTGGATGTATTGGAGGAAAACACTATATATTTGTTTTAGGGGTTGATTACACCAGATATACATGGGTTTATTTTCTAGAAAATAAATCTTTTAATTTTTCTTATTTCAAAACATTTAGATCCCAAGTTAAAAACAAGAAAAACCTTTCACTGAAAACTATTCATAGTGATCATGGAAGAGAATTTCAAAATTCATAATTTAAACCATTTATAGTAAGAATGGAATTACTCATAACATAACTTCTCTAAAAACTCCTCAACAGAATGGTGTTGTTGAAAGAAGAAATAGAATTCTCTAAGAGATAACAATAACTATGTTGAGTGAATATTCTATTGCTAATATTTTTTGGGCTGAAGCTATTAGTATGGCTTGTTATACTATAAATCGAGTTTTAATTAGACCTTTTCTTAACAAAACACCTTATGAATTGTGGACTGCTCAAAAACCTAGACATTATGACTTCAATGTTTTTGGATGAAAAGTATTCATTCTAAATACTAAAGATAACAAACATAATTTTTCACTAAAATATAATAAAGGAATTTTACTAGGCTATTCCACTACTTCAATGGATTATAGCATTTTCCTAAAAAATACTTGTACAATTGATGAAACAGTGCATGTTAAATTTGGTGGAACTGATCATTTTATTTTTAAACAAACCCAACCTATATCCTTAGATGTTTTTTCAAAGACTGATTATTATCCATTTATAGAAGATTATTTTAATAAGGAAAATTTTCAATAAACTATTTCTAAATAATTTACCCCAGAATAATTTCTACCATATGTTCATGAATTAGTTTTAAAAAACCGAAATTAGTTGTTTCTTAAGAATCATCCTAGTTGTAGTATTATTGGTGAAGTAAATTAACCTGGAAGGACTTGAAGTTCCTTATGAAATAACTTATAACATCTAGTATTGTTTTCCAAATTAGAAAAAAATAACAGATGATGCTTTAGGTTTTGATGATTGGATTAAGTTAAGCTAAATGAATTTTAAAGAAACAATGTCTGGACCTTGGTTGAAAGACCTAAGGAACGTTCTGTAATTGGAGTAAAATGGTACTTCATAAATAAATGTGATGAAAGTGGAATCATATTAAGAAATATATTTAAATTAGTTTCTAATGGATATAATCAACAAGAAGGAATATACTATGATGATACCTATACTCTAGTAGCTAGACCTGAATCTATTCAAATTTTTCTTTCCTTTATTGCATTCTTTAATTTTAAACTCTTTCAAATGGATGAAAAGTGTTCTTTCCTTAAAGGATTTGTTCATGATGATGTTTTTGTAGAAAACACTCTTGGATTTGACGGAAAAAATATCCCAATCATATTTTTAAACCTACCAAACCATTATATGGACTTAAACAAGCCCCTAGAGCTGAGTATGATAGACTTAACTGATTCTTATTAAAAAACAATTATGTTAAGGGAACTGCTGATCTAAATATTTTTGTAAAGAAAGATAAGAAATTTTTTTTGATGGTATAAATTTATGTTGATGACATCATATTCAGATTGAATCACAAGACTTTAACTCATTTATTTAAAAATTTCATGAATCTAAGTATGAAATTTGTATGATGGGTGAGTAAACATTTTTCCTAGGATTTCAAATTTCTCCAAAACAAGAAGGAACCAATATATCTCAACATAATTATACTAAATATATTCATAAATAAGTATGGATATGGCAATACTAAAAGTATATATACTCTAATCAGCACATCAAATTCTCTTTATCTTGATGAAACTGAGAAACCAGTAGATCAAACATCATTTTGAGGTATGTTAAGAAGTTTATTATACATAATAGCCAGTCATCCAGACAAAATGTTTTCAATATTCTTATGTGAAAGATATCAACGTAATCAAATGGAATCTCATTTAAAACCAGTAAAAAGATTTTTTTTTATATTTAAACGGAACCATGGATTTAGGACTTTTCTATACTTCAAGAAATGATTTTGTTTTAAAAGTATTATCGGATTCTGATTTTGGCGGATGTATAATGGATTGAAAAAGTACATAAAGACAATTTCATTTATTAAGAGGTTTATTAGTTTTGTATTCTTTCAAGAAGCACACTCATTAGCACTTTATACTACTAAAGCTAAATATGTAGGAGTTGGAAGTTTTTGTGGTCAAGTGTTGTGTATGCAACACACACTGACAGACTATGGAATGGGTTTAACCCAAAAATAGATATTGTGTGATAATACAAGTTCCATTTCCCTAAGAAAAAAATCCAACACATCACTCCCGTGAAAAACACATAGATATGAGGCATCAATTTCATAGGAATCACATAGTTAAAGGATATATCATTCTCCAATTTATCCTAATGCTGGATAAAATTGATAATATTTTCAAAAAATATTTACCATCCGATAGATTTGAATACGTTAAAAAAAATAAAGGAATGATAATTGTAAGGTAATAATCCATGTAAACTTTTGGTTAAAACCTATCTCCTTACATTAATAAACTGATTTTCATAGTGGGGGGGGTACATTTATTATGTAACCAATTTTTTTAAATCATATTTTTTAGTAATCAATTTTTTATTAAATTTTTTCTAAACTCAAATTTTGAAAGCCTAAAATTTCATTTACTTAAGAAAGATTTCTTGAATCTAATGTTCTTCAAGAATAATATGTTCTGTTTCAGACAATTATTCTTGGAAATCTAGAAAGTAGGTTTCCTTAAATAAAATTTTCATAATTAAATTTTTTACTTGTTGATAATTTTTTTCTATTTTAGGAAAACAGTATCAGATTCAGTTTCCTTAAGTCAATTTTTTAAGCCTCAAAAGACCAGAATCTACCAAATCCTTATTTGGAATTCATCTCAACTGTTAGACAATATCATGGTTATTTCAATACTAGGATAAAATCGAGAATTTTAATGGTCACCTCGAAGCCTATAAAAAGTCCCCCTATTACTTTTCCCACATCAGTTTTCAAGACATTGTCTGCCAAAGCTCTTCTCCTCTTCAAAAATGTTATTCAATTTTCTTGGATTTCATACACTACGGATGTCACTGGAAGATTCCCTACAGAAACTGATTTCTTTAACCAGTGAAATCAAGGATTTTAAAATCTATAGGTAAAGGTTAGTTGACCATAAATTATTTGTCAATTATAATTCTTTTATTACGATGAATATCAAGCTGAATGGATTGATGTGTTTTTGGGTTTTAAATCCCAAGGCTCAGGATCCGGTTTACCCTAACATACTTATAGAATTATATGAAAAAATATGTTTTTATAAGGAAAGTGGAAATGAAAAGTTTTTGTTCAAAAGGATTGGGAAAACTTATTCTCTATCTTTCAATATGTCATTAAATATTCTTGTAATTCCATATGAGGGTGAGGCACTATTTTGCACTCACAAGTTTTTAGATCAGTCAGAAATCTTTGAGAAGAAAAAGGTATTGAGTTCCTTGGACTCAAGGGGGTAAAATAACTAAAGATCAACCATCTTTCAATGAACTTCAGATTTTTATATTTATGGGTACATGGTTTCCTTATTCTGAGAAAGGGAGAGAATGAATATTTAAATAAAAGGGATGTTTGTATTCTAGACTTTTCATTTTACCTAAGAAAGTTAAATATCCTAAAGTATATCCTTAAGAAAATCACCAAAATTAATAATGGAACTCTAAAGTCTCATATTATCGTGTATCTAGTTATATTTTCAAAGATCATAGTTCTTTGTTAAGAATCCTTTAGAATTCCATGAAATTATAAACCAAGAACATTTAAGATCATGTTACTGAATGATGGTACCTCGAGGAGGATGAAAATATGATTCAATACTAAATCTAGACAGTTTTATGATTTGTCATAATGTGAAGATCAAGATTTAGACAAGAAATAAGAAGTATGAGAAACTTACAAGAAATCATAGAAGTATATAAAAGAGTAGGATCTTGAAACCAAAGAAAAATCTACAATTCTAAAAATGTAGGAAGCTCTTTAAATGCCAAAAAACCAAGAAAACGTCCCCGGTGACGTGCTAGAAATGTGGAGGGAATAGAAGAAGAACAAGAAATAAGAAGATCCAATCTTTTCCTAGCTCTTACTGAGGTAAATTCCTTTGAAAATTCAAGATGCTGAAGAGCTTGAAAGGCACAAAAAATAGAAGAATCGGAAAAAGAAAATGTATGAAGTTGAGACTGTTGATAAACTTCTCAAGGACACTGAGAAAGAATCTGAAATGGTTAAGGTACTAGAAAAATTTCTCCAAGAAATAGTTCTTTTAGAAACACCAGGAAAGAAAATGATAATTCTAGAACCTATTTTGGAAGAAGTTTTAGTTCAAGAAGAAGAATTAGAAGAATGTAATAAGAAGAATAACGAGATGATATGATAAAGTAAGAAGAAGAATACAATGAGAAGAAAATTCCTTAAGATAAGATATCAATCTGCACTTCACAGGTCGAGTTAAAAAAAATTATTTCTCTGGGAGAAGATGATTATAGACAGTTAGAGGTTAATTACCCTTCTGATGATGAGCGTAGAAACCATGATTTCATACATCCTAATGATTTTAAGGATTATACTGAGAAAGAAGAGGTTTTGGATGGCAATATTGTCTAACTTTATGATGGTGAGAATGAGTATCCAAAGGTTGAGAAGGTTATTCCCAAAGTGGAAAAAGGAAAATAGGTGATTCTTGATATTCTTAAGAAGGATTTGATTGTAAAAGACCAGAAGGATGTAGGTGAATCATCCAAGAGAAAAGATGTAGAGCTACAATGTATCCTCTCCTACAAGGGAATCCGATTCTGAATCTTCATCTTCTATGGGCTAGGATGTTATTTTTTAGCCTTTCAAAAAGTTAGTGAACACAACACCTTTTATCCCAAGTATTTATTTGAGATGTCAGTTGCTTCAACACTTTATGAAACATCAGACTCGTTAAGCATGGTGATGGAAATTTTTATAAAGTTGGAGGAAGATTTCAAAACATTTCATGTTGGTTATGATGCTCATTAGAGATCATGCAAGGAAATAAAAAAAAGTTCTCAAAGAATGATTTAAGAATTGATAGTCCTTGATGTCTTTTAAGATTTAGTAAAAAATGATTTTTATAAGTTATATTATAGAATAAAAAACCGTGCAACATGTTTTTCAAAAAAGATGAATCATGAGCAAGTTTCCCGGAAGTAAGAGGATACAGATTTGAATGGTAAGTAAAATTTAGTTGTATTAAATTAAAAGATGGAAATGGAACTAAGAGATGAGTTGCAAGAAAAATTAAATTACTAATAAGAAGTTGTGAAGTATCAAGAATAAATTCAGAAGCCTCATGATGAAAAAATCATGGCTCTGGAAATGAAGAATTGGGATCAAGAACAGTTTCTCAAGAAATTTGAGGATGATCATAAATAATCCAAGAAGTTAAATGCTACCTTTAGGGAGATCACGCTAAAGGAAAATAAGGAAGAGTGATTTACATGTCATTCTGATCGTTTTTTATTTTTTATACCTTTTAAATATTTTTCTATCATAATAAATTTTTTGTTATCCTTCATTTTTTATTTTATTATAGTTATAAGCTTTTAGGTAATATTTTTTTCATTATCTTTATTCCTTCTTTAAAATCACAAAGGGGGAGAAAAGAATAATGAAAAGAATATTATGTAAAAAGAAGATAATTTCTTATCTAAGGGGGAGTACACATAAAGAAGACTTTGTTATACAAGAACAAGTAACTTATATAAGAAAGACAAGAATACGTTCCTTAGGGATTTCAAAACCTAAGTGGGGTGTAATTCGTATCCATCATGGTTTATAAGTAAAGAGAGATAAGTTTTTTTTTCTAATTTTCAAAAAAGAAAAATCCTTATTCCTTATATTATTTTTTGAAATGATGTTTGTGATTTCTAAAAAGGGGGTGATTGTTGAGTCAATAAGTATTCTATATAAATTTTCAATTCCTCTATGTTTGTAAAATCCAAAACACATTTTCTAAATAAAAATTACAATTCTCTAAGGATTTTTTTTAAGGAAAATTTCCTTTCTCAATGGAATTTTTTTTATTTACCTTTTCTTCTTATTTTATGTACTCTCAATAAAAAGTTCATTTTATTACTAAGTCAAAAATTGATATCCTTATCTAAATCATTGGAATCTTATTGTTCCTTGGATATCAAGTCCTCCCAAATTTAGATTCTAAATTCTCTAAAATTTAGACTATGAATTTCATATAATTTAGGCTTTGATTTATTTAAAATTAAGACATCATATTCTTTGAAATTCAGACTTCGAATTCCTCAAAATTCAGACTATGAATGCTCTAAAATTCAGACTCTTAATTCTCTAGAATCATGACTCTAAATTCATTGAATTCAAAATTAAAATTCCTCAGAATTCAAATTCCGAATTCCCTATAATTCAGACTTTAAATTCCTCAGAGTTCAGGCTCTATATTCCTTAGAATTCATAATCTATATTCATCATAATTAAATCTATAGAATCTATAGAATACAGATTCCCAATTCTTTGAAAAACAGAATCCAAAAAACAATGCTTCATGAATTTGATAATTTTAGGTTTAGACTCTGAATTCTATTTTTTTCTAGATTCTATATTTTTCATACTTAGTTAAGCTATTTTATTTTCCTTTCATAAGATTTTATAACAATTAAACAATGTTGTACAATTTATTTCTAACTAAATGTTAGTAGAGTGACAGGTGTACATGTCCCTTCGAGATTCAAAGAAAATTATGACCATTGAAGGAGGGAGATAACCGTTGAAGTATTTCCTATAAATAAAATATGATTTGAATGATATAAGTATCGATCCATCTATCGACTGATGATCCTAGAGATTACATGTCGTGAAGTGATTTATAGAGAGATAAGGACTCTCGTGCCTTGTGTGTATTATGAACACCTTGTTCTATCGTGAAAATCATGTTCAGCTATCTTCATGCGATTCTGATTGCTGCTAAGTACAATCAAGGGCTTCTATGGATAGGATGACAGAGGTACCGACTATCTTAAATATCAAGGGCTTGCGAGGCTAGCAAGACAGATTCTGATATTCCTATCAAGGGCTTACCCTATTTTGGTAATAAAAAACTCTCTTGAAAGTATAAATCAAGGGACCTATATCCAAACTTGTTGGGGACCCTAATCATTGGGTTAAATTACTTCCTATTTGTTTCTCATTCTTATTTCCAGTTTTATTTCTACTGTATTTTGGTAATGAATGAAATTACAACATTTATATAGTTTCCAGTTCTTTTACTTATACTGATAAATAAGATTCTATAAGCTTTAAGGTAGAATATTTCCCTAAGAAAATTGGTCTTAAGTTTCCTTTTCCAAATCCATCTTTCCATACTCTAAGAAAGTTTGTTTATTATTTAAGGAAAAAAGAGTTTTTTTGAATTTACCTTATTTATCATTGTTAAACATAGATTCCATTAAGGTTAAAAATGAATGTTTTTAACCTAAAATTCAACCCCCACTTTTAATTGAGAATCATCATACACTATTTTGAACCTGAAATCGGTATTATTGAAAGGTCTCGGAAATACTTATTCATACATATATGTTTTCCTGCTCAACTTTTCATTGTTCTAAATTCTTCTTTCTTATCTTTTCTTGTTCAAATTTTTATTAAATATTTTTATCACTATTTATAAACATTTTATATTGACACGTTTTTTAGAAAAAATATTTTCTTATATAATGATATGTATCAATGTTTGTTCAATTGACAAAATTAACCCCACTAGACCACCAATTTTTTATGGCAATGATTATGTGTACTATAGAGATAGAATGAAGACTTTTTTCATTAACACTGAAGTATCCAACTTTGTAATGCTTACTGGAGACTACAAAATTCCAGAAAAGGAATTGAAAACCTTCACAAATAAAGAGAAACAAGAATATCAACTAAATTTCAAGGTATGTAATATTTTGTTGGGTTATATGAACATGAATATATATATTCAGATATCTACATGTGAATCTTCCAACTGAATTTGGAAGAAACTTGATGTTCCATATTTTGGAACTTCTTAAGTGATAAAAACTAGAAGATTTATGTTAAGAGACGAATATCATGGATTCTTATTTCATTATGGAAAACCTGTTTGAAAAGTTCAACAAATATTTATGACCATTATCAACAATATTCAATCTGTAGTAGAGAAAGGTCTTGATGATGATGTTCTTTCATATAATATAACTGACACAGTGCCCAATTATTGGGAATAAAAAAAGAACAGGTATTGATGAAAACAAAAAAGTATCTAACAATAATCTTGATGAGTAATTTGGAATGCTTCTTCAGCATGAAACCAGAATAAAGAGAGATGATTATTACAATAAAAAGAGGAATGGTATTTAAAGTGTAGCTTTCAATACTACAACTAATGGTAAGGCTCCAAAAAGGGTAACTATATCTAAATATATGAATGCTATTTTTATATCTAAATCAAGTGACAGTGATCAATCAGAAAATGAATTAGCCAATATTTCTTGAAGAATGGTGTAAAGACACATAAATTACATATAATTATTTTTATTATATGGAATTTTTAAAAGACTATGAAAATAGACGACATGTGATTCTGAGGTCTGGAGAGCCTGGAATGGAATTTTTAACTTTTTAATGTAATTTCAGTAAACATACACCCGTGTTTTTCTATATTTTGAAATGGTACTCATATTGAGTATCTTAGGGAACCGTTGAATTTTTAGCATTGCGATTCGCTTAGGCAAAGCTTAAATTTTTTCGGCAAGGGTCTGACGGAGAAGTTAATTTATAGAATTTAAAAAAAAACAAAATAACTCTTGAGTTATTTTATTATATTTACGACTATTGAGTGATGGTTGGCAAGACCATAGTATAACCACAATCATTAAATGAGAGTCATTTAATGGTTTGTGACCTTTTATGTGTAATTGCACCTCTCGTGTGTTTAAATGGTTCATTAATTAAGGTTCATTAATGAACCATAAAAGAGGATTAATTCTTCTATTAATCAAACAATTAGTAAGAAAATTTACAAAAAATGGAGGATGCTCTGATGAAACACCAATGATGTAACCCTCCAACGAAGAATGGTGATTGATCGATGACCATTGGGGAACTTGGATATGACATCGACGAACACTAACAAACGACTTAGAACCCCGATTATTTCCATCATTCGCAATAGATTCCACCGAATCTAGTTAGGGGGTTTTATTTTTTTATGTGTTTAACAGACTCCTCTTTCCCATTCATGAATTATATAATGAACGTGGATCAACTGACCAATGGGTTGTTTCATGATTTTTTTACTACAGGTGGTTGTTGTGAGATTATGTTTTGGGGATATCATTATTTACAATGATGATTGATGTTTCCCAACATTAGAACACTAACTCACAGTGATGTAAGAGACCGGTAGGTGCATACAGAAAGGAAAAAGGACTGTAGGAAAATCTCTAATGGCTCGTATATGAAATTGTCAGCATGACACAACCGGCATGGCAGCGCCGACAACTGGCGTCAGCGGTGCAAGAAAATGGCAGCAGCAGCTGGTTTGAGCCAGTTGTGTGGAGACGACGGCGCCCGTACGCCCCACGACAGCAAGAGTCATGACATTTCTCGCCACGATTTGTGGAAACGTAGGTCTGGTGCGCTATATGGGAGAGGAGATGCTTGCTCGACTGGACACAACAGTCGAATCCAGCCGGATGTTTTGGAAGGAGGGGAGGCGTCTCGCTGGCACCACTAGCTGGAAGAAACCAAATGTTTTGCATCTAATCCAGCACAATCGGCCTACATGCGGGCTTGAATTATGGCCATATGGACCCGAAATCTGGTCTGGAAATATAGGCATAATGGGTCGGCAGGTCTGGACACACTGGCCAGGCCGGACCTGTGAACCAAGCCAGACCCCTACCAGACCCAGACCCGACCGGTCTCATTTCACTAAAAATGATATATCTCAAAAAACGTGCATCCGAATAACCTGATATATATGGATTTGGGATCCTTGGGACGGGGTAGACCCTTTCAGATACTCCATTTGGGTTTTGGCAGATGTTGGAGTATGTTCGGATTGGATTGGACTCGAATCCAACCAGACCCTATTTACATTTTTTTCTTATATCTAACAGATCGAGAATCAGATTGATGTGCTGTCTAATGAATTGGAACCCTTATGACAAGGAGGACCTATGGGTTACTTATTCATGTGACTTTGAGGTTGTTGAGGTATGACTGATGGAATTAGTACAGAACCACTTGAACTGAAGTGCACTAAGTGTGGGAATTCAGTGGCTGGCTGTTAAGTGAAGAGAAACCCTTCATGGATCGGCATGAGGGAGACTCTCTATGGATCGAAAACAGCGTGATACTCTATGGATAGACAACAGAGCAACACTCTGTGGATCAGAATGAGAGTGAAACTTTAGGGATCAGTAGCTATGGGATCCTCCGTGGATCGACATTTGTGCGACCCTAAGTGGATCGACAGTAGATAAAGCCTTTTTTGATCAGTAGTACATCGACCTTTCATGGATCAGAAGCAGAACCTCTCGACATAATAAAACTACATAGCTCAAGACTTATCATCTTTATTCCTGTTATCTAAGTCATAAAACCATTTTTAGCTATCTTTTACTATTTTCTTTGTGACTGAGATCTTGCTTTTTGGTTTTTCCATTGGGGAATTCTCGGAGACCTACGGGGGTCTCAGGGTCCATAATGGGTATTTCTATACTCACCCCTACACAGGCTTCACCCGTACGGTGTTTTCTCTTGTGTAGATTACAGAAATCATGACTGAGATTTTTGGATCCAGGACTGGACAATGCTTGGAGTCGATCAATAGACGTGGTGTACAGTAGTGACGAAAGTCGAAAAACTGTACCTACCCTTCCGGTAGTATCCTTGGAGGACATCCTCTGGAGCATGTTTTTTCCCTTTTTGATGTACATTATTTTCATTTGAGTTTGTATAATGGCCGTTTTTTCCAGTTCACACTTTTAATATCAACAGTTATACTTTGTGGTTTTCTTTTGTTAGGTAACTAGTCTCTGTATGTATAGGTTTAAAGGGAATGCCTTCCATTTTTAGGATATGCCTTTCCGGTGCTAGTTTCCAACCTCTAGCCTATGGATGGTGGGTTTGGGGTGGTCACGACATAGGCCATGGGGGACGGGTCATGGCAAAGTGGTATCAGAGGGAAGTTGGTTCTACTAGAAGAAGTAAGAGTCTATGTTTTTAATGGAGAAATTTTGTTAAGTGTCTTGAGTTCAGATTACAGTTTAGGGAGTCTAATGTTGATGTGGTGGATGACTTATCCATACACTAGGACCCTGAATTATAATTTTAGACTCAATACATGAAAACATTTTTTGTGTGTGTTTTGAAAATGTTTTTCTTTTGATCACTTTTGAGTCAGATCACCATATACAACTTATTGACCATGGAACATATTTTCCTTCACAGGATTCCACCATGTAGATAACCCACCAGGATTCTAGGGAGAGATCACAATGATGGCCCACCAAGCGATGAGGCGTCGGTGCAGGGACCTCTTATGGCAATAACACCTTTGGGTTGTCTACCAGCACCACCACCACCTGTAGGGAAGCAGTAGCCACCAATCCCACAAGCAGACCATGCATGATGACTGAGAACGTTACACAAGTTATGGAGATAGAGTTTTATGAGGTTCCATGGTGGGACTGATTCAATGGTAGCTAAGGAATGGATGAAGGCTGTGGAATGAGTTTTCCGCTTGGTCAAGACACCAGCAGATAAGAAGGTGATCCACACTGCTTGTCTCTTTCACAGCACACCTGGGATATGGTGGAGCCTAACGCCCAATACACATGAGAGACGACTCTTTCCTAATTGGGATTTGAGAGACTATTTAGGGAAGATTCCATACCAGTAAATCTACACTCTTTGTATATTCAAGAGCTACACCACTTACAAGAGGGTAGCCTGACAGTGGACCAGTACTTGGCGAGATTTATTAACCTCTCTCTCTACTCCACCGAAATGGTATGAGACACATTCTTTAGGTAAATACATTTGATAAGGATTGACGATGGGAGATTAGAGAGTCGATGATATCACTCAACATCCCGACACAAGCTGTAGTGCTAGGTTGATAACTATTGTTGGAGAGCTTCCTAACTGAGTACGCACCGATGGGGGGAGCTGCCAACAGACCAAAGGCAGTCGAGTCATCTACAGTTGGTATTAATAAGATGACATAGAGGACCAGGCCAGCCATACCTTCCGGAGGATGACCCCAGGATATAGGGTCAAAGGTGTGGATCCGACAAGGTAGAGGAGGTCAGTAGAGGAGCATAATATGCTACACGTACGGTGGGCAGGGTCATATGGATTATGACTTTCCAACCTTCCATATTGATGATTAGTATATGGACAAAGGACCACAGAGGAAGAGGCAATGGTTCATGAAAGGAGGTCTATAGGGTGATAGATTTACAAGAAGAGTAGGCCATGTAGTATGTGGTGGGAAACATGTTGAATTACTATCACCACCACCCCCATTCAGTCCTCCATGACCTAGGGAAACATGAGGATAGGGACAAGTTCTGATTCTGGAGGTAGAGGATTATGACCAGAATGCTTTGGAGATGATTCGAGGTATGATATTTTTCTACTCCACCCTACCTGTAGGTATTTTAGACACAGGTTCAATTCAATAATTCATTTCCACAACTCCCATTATGATCTTGGAGATTCTGGTGGAGCTGTTGGATTGATCCTTATAATTAGAGACTCCTACGGTAGAGGATTAAACGATTACGTACCGGTGCCGCAGTGTGAGATTACACTAGGAGGCGAGCACTTCAGTTGGGATCTCCTAGTAGAAGTGTCGAGCCCTAACAATGTCATATTGGGAATGGACTGGTTTTCCACATTCCATCCTCAGATTAACTTTTTTAATCGCCAAGTGTGTTGTATCCACGAGGATCAGACTAGGTTTTCCTTCATCGGTGAGAAGGGAAACTCTGCAGCAAAGGATGGACTTTCTCATAGTAGGGTGCATCCAATCACTAATCAGATGGTTATTCACACCCTTTGAGTAGTCGATGAGAAGAGTCTAAGCTATACTATAGTGGTGGACCAGTATGGGGATGTCTTTCCTAAGGATGTTCCAGGACTACCTCTTTATAGAGAGGTAGACTTCTACAATGACCTATACACATGGATATGACAACCATGCTTTTATTACAAACTTAATCATGATTTATTACATAAACCATTCACTTGATACAATGTGGATGATCGAGAGGTCTAGTGTCTTTAGGGATTAGGATCATTACATAACAACTTAAAACATTAAGTACAACATCTTTATTGAAAACATCCTTTACATGACCACTACATTCTCTCGTACTTAGCATTGCATGGGATAACCCGAGGACATGCATAAGAAATGGGGTGAGTTATAAAGCCCAGTAAGGGAATAAACTGGGAATACATGAGGAGTACAATTAATGTTAGACAATAGGCATATCAATAGATCACAACAGAAACATGAACAAAAAGGCATGATAAAGCATGATAATCATAACATGGAAATGTAGCAACAAAACTTAACATGGAATTACCAAGAGCCAAGGCTCATTCTACATATAGCATGAGTAAATCCACATTGCTCATGAAGCACGAGTAAACCATCATTGAACTTGAATTAGTATGAGTCAACACTCATTGTACATGACGTATCATGGTACTATACTTTACCCAATTCATTGGAGCGCTATAAGGGCTCACCCTTCTTAAACATTTCATTTCATGCATAAGTGTGCCACATGGATCATAAAACATGGACTCATAAAACATAATAATTTATTCCATGATAAAGGAATGTGGAATTCATACATGAAACTTTATAATCAATAAGTAAATGTGCATAACGGTGAATACCCTTGATGGAGAAATGGGCATGGTATTCACTACACAATGACATTGTCTTAGAAAATCGGTGCGATTTCGACAGTGTAACGGCGCGACATACGAATTCATAAAAATGGTTGATGAGAGAGAAAGGGGTTCCTCATCATATTTACATGTAATGGAAAGTAATGATGTCATATAGATACATGTCCTAACACTTTTAATGGAATTTAGATTCATGATACAAAAGTATTTCCTGAATGTAAAAGAGGAGAGAGAAGTTCCTTTCGGAATTTCGGCACAGTAACGAGTGTACATGGGAGGAATTTAATGAGAGAGAAAGGGGACTCCCATCATTAAAACATAAATATAACAGTATGAGGGAGGTGTGAAACCATACCCCAACATTTATAATTGAAATTAAAAGGGAAAAACAAATTAAAGAAAATTGGACAAAAATGAGAAAGGAAGAAAAACCCCTTACTTGGAAGTGTGCTTCCAAAGGATTGAGAGAGGCTTAAGAGAGGTTTCTTGGGAGCATGGGGCACCTTGAGAGGATTCTAGAGATATTAGTCCAGAGTTTGGACGAACCCCAAAGGCTTTGAGTGAGGAGGAATTTGGATCTTGGGTGTGTTTATACTAATCATCTGTTCACTATTCAACAGCTATAAAAGCAACTGTCACAAATCTTAACATAAAACCAAAGAAGTTGACATTTTATATTAACATTTTACATAAAAAGACATTTAACTAGATTAAGAGGGATTTCCATTTGTGAAACTTTGGGTCGTTACAAGGGAAAACACCAATATGTACACCAGCATATGAGATAGCTCCCATGGAGCTTCATGATTTGGGGGTATAGTTGGAGGACTTGTAGAGAAAGAGGTTCGTAAGGTCTAGTGTTTCTCCTTGGTCAGCCCCAAGTTTGTTCTCCAAGAAGGAAAATGGGATTTTGAGGCTTTGAATGGACTATCGATGCCAAAACCAAGTGAACATGATGAAAAAGTAACCTCTACTGAGGATTGATGATCTCTTTGATAAGGTAAAGTGTGTTGAGTGGTTTTCAAAGATATACATCAAATCAAGATATCATCATCTTCCTGTGCGGGAGGAGGACGTACTGAATACAAACATTTGATGTCGGTATGGCCACTCTGAGTTCTTGGTGATGCCTTTTGGCATGAAAAATTCCCCAGTAGTATTCATGGGACTCAATAATAGGATCATATAGTCTTATATTGATCACTTTGTGGTGGTATTCATTGACAACTTCTTGGTGTACTCAATGTTGGAGGAGGAGCATGCAACACATATGCAGATAGTCCTTGATACACTCTGAGGGCGCCAAATTTATGTACAGATCTTGAAGTGCCAGTTCTGGATTCAGGAGGCCCAATTTCTTGAACATATTATCTCGAAGGCTGGAGTTGGAGTGGATCTATAAATATTAGAGGTATTGCTTTCTTGGGAGCACCTAGGAGTGTGACTGAGGTGTGGAGTTTTCTGGGGTTAGATGGGGACTACCCAATATTTGTAACCAACTTTTCCAGAGTTAAAACACCCTTGTTAGACTTTAAATAGAATCAAAAACCCTTCGTATGGATGGAGAAGTGCCAGCAGAGTTTGTAGGACCTAAGGCAGAGACAGACAAGTGCCCCCATCTTGAGGCTTCTAGAAGAGGGTGTTGGGTATGTAGTCTACTACAATGCATCATGGACTAGAATGGGATGTTCCTAATGTAAGAGTGAGTGGTTATCGCCTACGGCTCATGATATCTAAGGTAACATGAGTAGAACTACACGAACCATGACCTAGGGTTATCCGTAGGGATCTTTGTGTTGAAGATGTGGCGACACTACTTGATGTGTGAACAGTTTACTATCTACATAGATCACTAGAGTCTCAGGCATATCTTCTCATAGAAGGACCTGGACCTAAGACAATGGAAATGGTTTGAGTTCCTTCAGGACTATGACCCTGAGATATTTTACAATCCTATGAAGGGAAACATAGTAGAAGATACACTTGATAGGAGGTCGGGTCTACAACTGCTGAGCGAGGGAACATAGTTGCTTACCGCATTATAGATATCCTTCGTGGATAGTGATGGAGCCAGAAACCTCTAGTCTATGACTTTCACTCCCCCACTCCTTTAGCAAGATTGGGAGTAATACCTTAAGGACATTGACTTTGTGGCCTAACGTGCTCATATATCCTCAGGACAACTCGGATGGATTTTTGATAGGTGGGTAAGAGGTCATTATTATCAAAGAATACACCATGGTACTAGTGATATATCAGGAGGAGGTATTCAAAGAGTTCCATACATCACATTTGGTGGTATATCCTAGAGTTTCTAAGACATACCGAGACTACCAACGTTAGTACTGGTGGCCAGGGATGTATAAAGTTGTGGCGGAGTTTGTTTCAAGATGCCTCACATGTCAGTAAGTGAAGGTCGAGCACCAGGTTCCAGTAGGCATCAATCAGCCACTCGAGGAAAAAAATTGGAAATGGGAGGGTATCTCAATAGACTTCGTGAATAGGTTACCACATACATCTAGGGGCCACGACTCTATCTGGGTGATCGTTGACCGACTCACCAAGTTGGCCCATTTTCAACCCATCTGAGAGTAGGGTTAAGTAGGGGGATTGGGATGCCACTATATCCAGAATATAGTACAGCTTCATGGGGTACCATCGATGATCATTTTAAATTATGAAGATCATTTTACATCCCGGTTCTGGAAGGTATTAAAGGAGGCATTTGGGACTACGCTACGCATGATCACCCCCTTTCACCCTCAGACAGATGGTCAGGTGGAGTGAATGATGTGGCCTTAAAAGAATCATGTTTTTCCGTGTCATTTTAATTTATTTTTAATGATTTAATTGGTAATTATTGTAACATATAATAAATATTGACACATTTTATTTTCTATAAAAAATTATCAATTATTCAATTTTTATAATTAATCATGTATTTTAAGCATTAAATTTGTTAATTTATGTTTTAGTTTTTAGTCTAAAAGCTTTTTATTTAGTTTTTTATTTTTGTTATGCATAATTAATAATTTAACATTAATTAGTTAATTAATTAATTCGTAATTTTCACTTAAATAATGAAGTTTTATTTTAGACTTTCATGTATTAAATATTAATTAATTTTACATAACAGAATCTAAATATTTTCTGTCATTTAACAATTCCTTGATTATTAATTTAATTTTATAATTGTATTACTCTTGATTAATTTCATTAATTTAAATTTTTAATATAATTGTTTAATAATAAAATTATAATATTATTACTTTAATTAATTTAATTTGAAGTAATATCTATTATACACAATTTAAAATTGTTTTATAAATGTTTCAATATTTTATTAACTTTTAATAATTTTATTGTTTTTTTACTTGAAGTTTTAGTATAATTCAAATTTAAGTTTAATTAATTGAAGTTAATAATAATTTAATTTAATTTTTATCTGTTTTGTATATTTTATTTTAGTTTATGAGTAACATAAGGTTTTAGTTGTTTCAATTAATATTTAGTTTTAGTTACCTATCTTATTCATATTATATTTATGTTTTAATCTTCTGTTTCTTTTTCAGCATTTTGGTGCCACTATAAACCTTTATATGGTCTCAACCCTTCATGGTGACAACATTTTACTCCTTACACCATACCCCCTTTACGGTGTCTCCTTTCTTTCCACTGTAACACTATTACGGTGCCACAACAAAATTCCCAAACTGTCTCACCATTTCCAAAGAGTCTCACCATGACTTTCCTCACACCGTCTTCCATTCTGCTCATGGTCTCACCATTCCTTCCATCACCACTTTTCTCACCACCGCACATCCAACACGAGTCACCAGTGCTGCAACTTCCACACCATTCCCCCCTCAAACCCATTCCCAAGAACAAACCAGATCCAATTAAAAAACAAATCTAAAACCACAATTCTTCCAATCTTACCATCTTACAACCATTATTTCAGATCTACGATATCAAACTAATTACCCAAACCAACTACAAATTTAGTTCAATCAAAAATACATAGTCAGGCTTCCATTCATCCCTACTTCATGACTATATTTTCCACCTTGAAAACAAACCACCCCTTGTCCTCCGGTTCAGCTGAGATTTGATGTTCCTTCAAACTGCTGGTACCTAGATCTGGAGAAAGGCCGAGCGGCATCAGTTGACGAGGGATCTTGCAACGCCACTACTGTGGAGGGGGGGGGGGGTCCGCTGGATCCAACTCATGCCGCACCACCCGCTGGAGCCGAGATTGACACTGGTGATGGAGGAAGATGGAGTAGTGAGTCGCGGACCTCCTTCCCAGAGAAGGAATCGAGAAATATCCCCCTCTAGCACCTAATTGGGGGAGGAAAGATAATGCTTTAAAAAATTAAATAAATTTAATGTAAAATTTAATTAAAACATAATTTAAAATAATAACAGTAATAACAATAAGTTAACTTAAATAAAAAATAATTATTGTTTTGAATAAATTATAAATATAAATTTATAAAACAAAATTAATAATAAATCTTAAATTATGATAAATTATTATTTACTTCAACATTAAATTAAAATAAAAAAACAATAATTTTGATGTTACATATTAAATATTTAAAATTATTTAATACTAAATTTATTAATAAAATTATACATATTAAAAATTTAAATTATAACAGACATTTCTAATTAAAAAAATTTAATAGATAATTTACTTTATAAATAATAATAAACTGTTAAATTAGCATTAATAACTTTAATTAATAAAAATCAACATCTTTATAAAATAAATCTTTTAAAAAATTTCATAAACTAATGACTTTAAATATTAATTTATCACCTTATAGTTTTTCATTTTTTAGTGTGTTTTTCTTGTGAAGGTTCATTCAAGGGACTAAAACACATCCATATTCATCTAACCAACTCACTAGGAGTTAGTTACAAGGGTTTTACTAGTGCGATGTGTCAGTCACGAAAAAAACATGTGTGCCATGCACACGTGAAGAACACCTAATGTTAGTGGAAACAAGCGGTGACATGCCGAATATGACAGAGGGTATAGAAACCAAGTCATAATAGAATTTGGGTCGGATTTTTATTGGATGATTCACATCAAAGTAGATCAAGAATCCAGAGTTGACTCTCAGAGCTCTTATCAAAGAACATTTTCCGGGAGTTTTGAGGGCCAGGAGCAGCGGCGATTCAGGCTAGCAAAGGGAGTTATCTTCCACTATTTTCCTTAAATATTATTTCTTTGTAATTGAAGGGTTTTAGTTTTCATTATTGAGACAATGTTAGGCTGAATACTACCAGTTCGGGTTTAAAATCAAGTCTATTGGCTATATTTTTTTCTTCCTTCTCTCTATCATTTTTAACGTGGTCGGTATTGATTGAGGAGGTCAGTTCTGATTTCATTTGATTGCAACATACCACCCACACATAAACTCGGAATTCCACATTTATTTAGTGAGTTTGATTTTGGTTTAATTTTCTTTTACATTAAAATTGAAATAAAAGTCTATAGAACATAAAGAGAGTTTGTTCTATAATATTTTTCAAAGAAGAATTATCAAGTTGATTAATCTATTAGTGTCGAACTCCAAGACTTGTCTACTTGAGTGATTTATCTCATGGAAAGGGAAATAAATCACTCCTTTCTAGTGGTATTAGTTATAATGACTATTGTGAGAAAGAATTATTTCAAAAACCAATAGAATTAATGTATTTCCCTGAGCGTTTTATGAGATTGTTCATTTATCAGTGTTCTAATATCTCTGTTCCCCTTTGATTTCAACTGTTTGTTTCTTCAAATTAGTTTATATATAAGATTCCTAATGTTCATTCACTTCAATGATTAATAAATAATATTTAAAAAAGAAAAAAATAGAAAATTTACCCCGCTGCTGACAACAATGGGGTCTTCTAAAAAATTAGAATATTAGTGGTGAAATTTTCCTTCTCTTTGGGTTTGACCCGACTTTCCACATATACTGTAGTTTGTAATATTATAAATTTTAAACTTTTACCTTCTTCAACAACAGTTTAGGTTATGTTTTGGTATCGTTTCTGGGGAAGGAGCGATCTATTTAGACTAAAAAAACACTTAAAAATTCTTATAAAAAAACTCAAAAAATTGATTGAAAAAAATTGAATTGATAACTGTTATAAAAAAATCTTCTTCTTCTTCTACTGAATTTTTACAATTTTCTATATTGATTGAGTTCATGATTTTTACAACTATTGTGCTACTAAAATTGTTAATATACTTTGTATGACCACAATACACTCTGCTGTTAGTCTAGATCCACTGAGCTTAGAAATAGATAAATATCTCACAACTCTAAGAAAGAAGAACAAAACTAAAATAGAAAACAAAGATAATAGAGTTCATGCACCTAAAAACTATCAAAATCAACCAAAACTCTTAGATTAACATGAAAGGTCTAGGATGAAGTAATTCCAACTCCCATAAGTTTCATGTAACCCATCGTCCATTAGATTAAGTCCTAGAGACATATATTATAAATTGAAACAATCACACATTTTGTTGCTGCCTACATTTAATGGGCTCTGTAATGAGGCCTCCCTTGCATTCAATAAGGGCATCTACAATACTGTGCTGCAATTACCTCTTATAGGACTCACAAAAAATGAACTAATAATGAGATTCTTTCCCTTTTTCCATAAGGGGAATGCTAGGAATTAGTTTCTGATTCTAGATGAGAACATTTTAAAAAACTGGGATCAATTGTATCATTATTTTATAATGAAATTATATCCCCAATGATTAAAACGTGAACTAAGAACAAAGATAAATAGTTTTTATAAAGAGTATGGAGAAGCTTTTCATGAATCTTCAGATAGATCCATGGATATTCTTAGGCAGTTTCCCAATCATCAACTCCCATCACACCTTCTTATGGGTACATTCTATGAAGGGTTTTCCTTCTCTGGATAGAATCTAGTTGAAAAAGATGGTGGGGGTAATTACAATGATAAAATAGATGAATAACTTAGACAAATTTTTAATAATCATTCACTAAATTCACTACATAAAAATTCAATAATAAAAAGAGTCAATAGAAATGTTAACCAAAACACTAGTTCATGGAATGAAACTCAAGCACAACATGCTGAAATCACCAACCAACTGCAATATTTAATGAACCAAAATTCTATTCAAACTATTAAACAAATTGGAGGCCAAAATACCAACCAATATTTAAGGGAATAATGTGTCCAGTGTGGTATGTTTTGGCATACTGAAAACGTTTTTCATATTTTCAATATGCGAGCCCAACAACAATAAAGATAAAACTTTGTTAACTATGGTCCTAGAATGACTCCTCAAGAAGAGACATTTTCAAACAATCATAATCAGCGATATAGGAACTATCCGATTCTTTCCTGGAAAGATAAAGTCCTAATCGAACCATCCATGCCCTTAATTACTCTAATCAACAAAGACCGAAAATTCCAACTCAACAAAGGGGTGAGTCTTAAAAGGAACAAGGGAACAATGATAATCATATGTCTTGTAAACATGATCTAATCTTGAATAAAATCAAATCTCAAGAGGAAAGATACATGACTCAGCTAACCAAACATCAAAATCAATATGAGTCAGATATAATGCAAACTTATGTGAGAATGCAGAACAAGGAAACACAACTTGGACATCATGCTAGAGAGTTTCCATCTCAGAAAGAAGGTAGACTTACTAGTACCAATGAGCTTCACCTTAGAGAGAATTTCATGGATGTTGTCATTAGAAGAGGGCTTAATACTCAAACCGCTACTGAAAAAATCACAGAAAATCCCCAAAATAAAAATCTACTTTAATCAGAAAATTAAAATATGCTTTGCACACATGCTAGAAATTCCTAGAAAAGTCATGAAAATGATCAAAATGTGAATTTATCATCTGAAACTCAAGCTGGAAATTCATCCATAAATAAAAGGAATAAAAAAATGAAAAAGTTGAGGAAGAGGTGAGGGATATTCTTACTGTCCTTAAAAAATTTTCCTCAGCCATCCATTTCCCTAAGAAGCTGAAACCTCCTAGTAACACCGAGGCTGAACTTCTTCAGTTCCTTGGTATTCATTCCAAACATCATGTAAAATTTCATTTTATTCAAGACATTATTCAAATACCATCTTACTCGAAATATCTTAAGAAAATTGTTTCTAACAAAAAGACTCTAGAATAATTTTCTACTTACAGCTTCACTGTAGAGTGCAGTGATGTACTCCAAAAGAATATCCCACCCAAATCAAAAGACCTGGGTAGTTTTTTCATTCTCTATACCTTAGGAAACAATGATCAGCTGAACTGTTTGTGTGATTTCGGTGCTAGAATTAATCTGCTCCCATACTCACTGTTTCAATAGTTGATATTGGGTGACATTCAACCCACCACATTCATACTGCAGTTTGCTGATAGATCTTTCACTCATTCTGTTGGTAGGGTAGATGATTTGCTATTTGGGGTCAGGAAGCTATTTTTAGCTGCATGATTTTTAGTTTTAGATATGGACTATGATCAAGAGGTGCCAGTTATCTTGTATAGGACCTTCTTAGCCACATGTGGTGCTGTTATTGATGTCTTTAAGCATCAAATTATCTTTAAAATTAGAGAACAATAATAATATTTCAATGTGTTTAAAAATGTTAAAGAACCGAACTGAAAATATTGAAAAATATGAAAATCAATCTTTTGTTGAAGAAATTTATTTAGAAGCTGAAAATCATGTTGAATCTGTCCTAGAAGTTGAAAATTCTGCTCAAATACTCACTCTAGAAAATCTTACAGAACTAGACAACTTTTCAGATTCTGCTGTAGAAGAGTCCATTGTTTCTTAACTTATGTGTTTTTTGAGTGAATTTGAGGGTGTTTCTATTAACACCAACCTTTTTGAACACTTTGATGTTATTTTCGGAGAACTTATAATAAAACATGATGATTCTCCTTTGATAATTTGGTTGAATTCTGATTTGGAAAATCTACAAAGTGTGCTGCTCACTTTGGACTACAACATTGTTACTTCTAAATCTGAGCATGAAATTGAAAATACTTCATCATTTATAACTCCTTAAAAGAAATTTTTTGAAGATATTGGACCTCCCATTCATAAGAGTCTTCCATAGGGTGTAGAACCACCCAATCTTAAGCTAAACCCAATTCCTACTCATATTAAATATTCATTTCTGGGTGAGAACTCCACTTTTTCGATAATAATTTCTGGTGAACGTAATGAAAACCAAGAGGAAAGATTGTTAAATGATTTAAATAAGTTGTAATCTACCATAGGCTGGACCATATCTGATATCAAGGTTATTAGTCCCTCATTTTTTATGCATAAAATACCTATGGATCCTGACTATAAACCTAGGGTATAGTGTCAAAGAAGATAAAATCCTAACATGAAAGAAGTTGTGAGAGAGGAAGTGATTAAATTTCTAGACACTAGAATGATATATCACATTTATGATAGTGCTTGGGTCAGACCTATCTAGGTTTTCCCCAAGAAGGGAGGTTTCACTGTAGTTAATAATGAAAAAAATGAAAAATTAAAAGATATGAAATCCACAAAATGGAGAGTCTATAGATATTATAGGAATATTAATGTAGCCACTAGGAAGGTCCATTTTTCAATGCCTTTCATGGATCAAAATATTGACAGGCTTGTTGGAAATGAGTTTTTCTATTTCTTGGATGGGTATTCTGGTAAAACCTAGATTTCTCTTGATCCAGAGGATCAGAAGAAGACCACTTTCACATGCCCCATTGGAACATTTTCCTATAGGAAGATGCCCTTTCGGTTGTGTGGAGCTCCAGCCACCTTTCAAAGGTGTATGGTGGCTATCTCTTCAGATATTATTGAGAAAATTATTGAGTTTTTCATGGATGATTTCTTCATTGTGGTTAAAACATTTGATACATGTCTTGGAAATCTGGAGTTAGCCTTAGAGAGATGCTTTGAAACCAACCTTGTTCTTAATTAGGATAAGTGTCAATTCAAGGCCATAGAACCTATAGTGCTTGGTCACAAGGTGTCCAAGAGAGGTCTAGAAGTTGATACTACTAAGATTTATGTCATTCCAAAATTCCATCCCCATATAAATTTCAAAGGTGTTAGATGTTTACTAGGTCATGCAGGTTTATACCAAAGATTCATAAAAGAATTTTCCAAAATAACTAAGCGCTTATGTTCCTTGCTAGTCAAGGATGCATCCATCGATTTTGATTAAAAATACTTGAGATCATTTAATTTTCTTAAAGAGAAACTCACTACTTCACCCATTATCACTGTACCTGACTGGAAACTAGCTTTTGAACTTATCTATGATGATATTGATATGGCAGTAGGTGTTGTCCTTGGATAGAGGAATGATAGGAAATTACAAGGGGTGTATTATGCTAGCAGACTGTTAGATGAATCCCAAAAGAATTATACCACTTCTGAAAAATAATTGTTAGCTATTGTGTTTGCTCTAGAGAGGTTCATATAGTATTTTTTAGGCTCCAAAGTCATTATTTTCACTAATCATTATGCTTTAAAGTATTTACTATCTAAGAAAGGAACTAAACCCATGCTAATTAGATGGATTTTTTTGCTACAAGTGTTTGATTTAGAGATTAGCGATAAGCAGGGAGCTGAAAATTTATTTGCTGACCACCTATCTAGGCTTTCTCTTACTCAATCTGAATATAAAGATCCTATAGATATTAACCCTTCATTTCCTTATGCAAAACTACTCACTATGTCAATCAGGCAATCCTCTAGGTTTGCAGATTTTTGAAACTTCATGGCAGCGGGTGTGTTTCCCAAGAATTTGTCTATCAATCAAAGAAATAAATTCATTTCAGGTCTTAAGTACTATCTTTGGGATGATCCCTTGTTGTTTAGGAGATATTATGATGGTATCCTTATGAGGTTTGTTCCTTAAGGAAGATATGTTTCCTATCTTAGAATGTTTTCACTCCTCCCCTTGGGGAGGTCACCACAGTGGGGAAATAACTGTTCATAAAGTCTGATAATCTGGTTTCTATTGGCCTTCTCTTTTTAAGGATGCTAGAAACATTTAGATGGTTGTGATAAATGTCATAGTCTAGGTAATGTTGGTAGGAATCAAGAGTTACCCCAAAAATGAATTTGGAAGTTGAGATTTTTGATGTCTGGGGTTTAGATATCATGGGTCTATTTCCATCATCTCATGGGAATGAGTATTTTCTTATTGTTGTTGACTATGTTTCAAAATGGGTTGAGGTAGTGGAACTGACCAAAAATCATTCCAATTCTGTAATTAGGTTTTTCAAGAAAAATATCTTTACAATATTTACAGTCCCAAGATATTTACCACTAATAATGGAACACACTTTATGAACTATAAATTTAAATATTTGATGGGGAAATATGGTTGTGTTCCTAAAACACATACTCTTTATCATCCACAGTCCAGTGGACATGTGGAAATTTCAAATAGGGAACATAAACAAATACTTGAGAGACCTATGTCAACCTCTAGGAAAGACTGGTCTGTTAAATTTGATGAAGTTTTATAGGCATATAAAACTGCCTTCAAGATTCCAATTGGTATGTCTCCTTACAGGATGTTGTTTGGGAAATGTTTTCATCTACCTATGGAGTTGCAACATATGTCATATTGGGCAGTTAAGGCTTCGAACGTTGATTTTAAAAGTGTTGGTGAGATGAGGATACTTGAACTTAGTGAACTATAAGAGATTAGAAGATAAATTTATGATAATTCAAGGATTTATAAATAGGGGACTAAAATACTTCATGATTATATCATACAAACCATAGATTATCATGAATAATGTAGGAAAATTAACAAAAAATTATTTGAAAAAATTATCAAGACTAAAGGAGGAAAATTAAATTTTGGAGATAATTATCAAGGAGAAATTGTTGGTATAGATAACATTATTCATCTTGGAAAAAGATTAATTTCAAATGTATAATTTGTTAAAGGCCTTATGCACAACCTCATTAGCATAATACACTTATGTGATGAAGGTTGCCTTGTGAATTTTAGGAATGATAAATTTTTAGTACACAATTCCAAGGATGGTTTTATTCTCTCTGCCTATAGGCATGAGAAGGTTTATACAGTAAACTTAGAAGTCCTTGGGAGCCAAGACCTACCATGCCTTAGTGCGATGGAAGATCAATATTGGTTATGGAATAGAATGTTTGGACAGTGTAACCTTAGGAACCTATGAAGACTTTAAAAAAAAGACTTTTTAAGGATCTACTGGAGCTTATATTTGATTCTGCAAAAGTTTTTTTTATCCTTATCAATATGGAAAGAAACATAAATCATGTTTTAAATAAATTGGTGAATTCTCGACTTCTGATTCAATACTATTTGTGTATATAGATCCTTTTTTCCCAAAAAAACTAGAATTATTGGAGGAAAAATACTTTGTATTTGTTTTACTTGATGATTATACTAGATTTACATGGTTCTATTTTCTAGAAAAGAAATATGATGCTTTTTATTATTTCAAAACTTTTAGTCCCCATGTTAAAAATTAGAAAAACCTTCCATTGATAAATACTCATAGTGATCATGGTAGAGAATTTGAAAATTCATATTTTGAAACTTTTTATAGTAAGAACGACATTACTCATTACTTCTCTGCTCTAAGAACTCATCAATAGAACAATGTTGTTGAATGATGAAATTGAATTCATTAAGAGATAACTAGAACCATATTGAGTGAGTGTTCTATTACTAAAAATATTTTAGGTGAAGTTGTTAGTACTATTTTTTATAGTATAAATCAAGTTTTTCATCAGAAATTTTCTTAATAATACACCTTATGAATTGTGGACTAGTCAGAAACCTCGACTTTTTTACTTCAATTTTTTTGGATGAAAAGTATTAATTTTGAATACTAAAGATAACTTACATAAATTTGGATCGAAATACGAGGAAGGAATTTTTCTAATAAATCCCACTACTTCTAAGGCTTATTGACTTTTCATAATAAATACTTATACTATTTATGAAATAGTGTATGTTAAATTTGATTAAACTGATCAATTTTTTTTAAATAAACCCAACCTACATCCTCAGTTGTGTTTTCAAAAACTGATTATTAGCCTTTGATAGAAGATTCATATAATAATGAAAATGTTCACAAAAAATAATCCTAAAGCATTAACCCCCATGGATTTTCTACCATATGTTGATGAATAGTTTTTACAAAACCCAAATCTTTTCTTTCTTAATAATCATCCCAGTGATAGTATCATTGGGGATGTAAATCGACCTATAAGTACTATAAGTTCCTTAAGAAATTAAGTAGAACATCTAGCATTAATTTCCCAATTTGGACCAAAAATCACTGAGGAAGCTTTATGTGATGATGATTGGATTAAATCCATGCAATATGAGCTAAATGAATTAGAAAGGAAGAATGATTGGACATTGGTTGAAAGACCTAAGGAATCATTTTTAATTAGAGTAAAACGAGTATTCCAGAATAAATTTGATAAAAATGGAATCATAGTAAGAAATAAATATATATTAGTTGCTACCTGCTATATTCAACAAGAAGTAATTTACTATGAGGAATCCTATGCTCTAGTAGCTAGACCTAAATCTAATCGTACTTTACTTGCCTTTTCTGCATTCTTTAATTTTGAACAATTTAAATGGATGTGAAGTGTTCTTACCTTAATAGAAATGTTTAATATAAATTATATGTAGAACATCCTCCTAGATTTGAAGACACAAAATATCCTGAACATGTTTTTAAACATACAAATTCTTTATATAGACTTAAACAGTCCCCTAGATCCTGGTATGACAGACTTATAAGATATATGTTACAAAACAAATATATTAAGGAAACTGCTAATCCAATTTTTTTATAAATAAAGATAAGAAAAATAATTTGATTGTTCAAATTTATGTATATTAAATCATATTTGGATCAACTTAACAGTATTTAACTAATTCATTTGGAAATATCACAAAATATTAGTTCAATATGAGTATGATGGGTGAGTTAAAAATTTTCCTAGGTTTTCAAATTTCTCAAACACTAAAAGGAAACTATATATGTCCACATAAGTATATTATTGATCATATTATGAAGTATGGATATGAAAATACTGAAATTATAAGTACTCTAATCAGCTCCACAAATTCTATTGACATTGATGTAGCTGAGAAACTAGTAGATAAAACATCTTTTAGAGGTACAATGGGATGTTTATTATAATTAACATCCAGTTGTACAAACGTAATGTTTTTATTATGCTTATGTGAATGATATACATATAATCTAAATGAATCTTATTTAAAAGGATTAATTTTTTTTCTATTTAAAGGGAACAATGGATTTAAGACGTTTTTATACTCTAGAAAATGATTTTGTTTTACTTTTTTTTTCAGATGCTGATTTTAGAAGATGTAGAATGGATTGAAAAGTACATTTGAAACATTTAATTTCCTAGGATATTCATTAGTTTCTTGTTTTTATAAGAATGAAAACTCAGTAGCACTTTCCATAGCTGATGTTCAATATGTAGCACTTGGATGTTGTTGTGGTCAAGTTTTGTGGATGAAACACACACTCAAAGACTGTGGCATGAGTTTAACCAAAACCCATATATTGTGTGATAATAGGAGTTCCATTTCCCTAAGAAAAAACTATACACATCACTCTCATTTAAAACACATAGATATTAGGTATCACTTTCTTAGAGAACACACATTTAAAGTAGATATCATTCTTTATTTTACCAGAATGCAAGATCAACTTGCTGATATTTTTACCAAATATTTACCCTCCGATTGATCTAAATACATAAAAAAATTTAGGAATCATAATTATGGTGTAATATTCCATGTTATATTTTTGTTAAAACCTATCTCCTTACATTAAGAAAATATTTTTTATTATGGTAAACATTTATTATTTAACAATATTTTTTCATAATCAATTTTTTTTTTTTCGTCCCCAAATTTTTTTAAAAAAAAATTGGAACTCAAATTTTGGGAACCTAAAATTTCATTTACATAAAAAAATTTCTAGAGTATAAAGTTCTTCAAGAAGAATATTTTTCATTACTGACATTTTTCTTGGAAACCTAGATGGTATGTTTCCTTATTTTAAATTTTCATAAATAAATTTTTTACTTGTAGTTATATTTTATTTTTTATGAAGACTCTATCAAATTTGTTTTCCTTAAATCCATTTTCCCCTTAAAACCTCAAAAGATAGTAATCTACCAAATCCTTTATTAGTATTAATCAAGACTGTTAAATTGGATTGTGCTTATTTCAACCATTGGATCAAATCAGGAATTAAAACCATCTCCTTGAAGCAGATATGAAGGCACCATATTCATTGTACAACATTAGTTTTCAGGACATTTTTTGCTAAATATTTGCTCCTCTTCAAAAAGTTTATTTAGTTTTCCAAGGTTTTTTACACTCCAAAAGTCACTGTATGCTTCCCAGTAGAAATGGATGTCTTTAAACAAGTAAATCTTGGATTGAAAAATCTATAGGTGAAGGTTGGTTGACCCAAAATTCTTTGTTAAGTATAATTCATTAATTATGAAGAATATCATGTTGAATATATGGGAGAGTAATTTTATTGCTAAGACCAAAAATCAGGATCTAGTTTACCCTGACTTAAATATAAAATTCTATAACATAATAAGTTTTTATGAGGAAGGTAGAGGGGATAACATTTAGTTCAAAATCATTGGGAAAACCCATTCTCTATATTCAAATATGGAAACAAATATTCTTTGCATTATATATGAAGGTGATACAATATTCTACACTCAGAAGTTTCTAGATCAGTTGGGAAGCTTTGAGAAGGAAAATATAATTGAGTGCCTTGGACTCACGGGAGTAAAATCACTGAATATCAACCATCTGTTAACAAAAATAAGATTTTTAGCATTATGCGTACAAGGTTTCCTCATTCTGATAATGGGAGACAAGTACTCTTTAAAGAAAAGTGATATTTTTATTATGGACTTTTTGGTTAGCCTAAGAAAGTAAAATCTTGTAAAGTAAAACCTTTTAACAATCAGAAAAATTTAGAATGGAACTCTAATGTATCATATTATCATGTATTCGGTGATACTTTCAAAGATCATAGTGCTTTGTTTAGAATCCTTCAATGTTTCCTGTAGTTCTAAACCAATAACATTCATGATAATGTTGCTGAATGATGATACCGTGAAGATGATGATAGTAAGCTTTAATAAAAATTCAGGAGAGTTTTATGAGTAGTTATAAAGTGACCTTCTAGAATTATTCAAGAAAGAAGAAGTAAGAGAAACTTCCATGAAAGCAAAGAAGAAGATAAAAGTGAAGGAACAGAAAACCAAATAAAAATCTGTAGTTTCAGAAATCTAGTCAGCTCCAAAAAATCCAGAAAAGAAAAAAAACATCCCTGATGAATTGGTAGAAAAGTGGAGGGAATAGAAGAAGAATAAGAAATAAAGAGATCCAAGATCTATTACATATCATGCTGAGGAAAATTCCTTCAAAATTCATGCTGCTGAAGAGCTTGAAAGGCAATAAAAATAGATGAAGATGAAAAAGAAAATGTCTGAAGCTGAGATCATAAAATAACTTCTCAAGGATACTAAGAAAGTTTTTGAACAGTTTCATGTACCCAGATCCTTTCTCCAAGAATTAGTTCTTTAAAAAACACAGGGAAATAAAATTTCAATTTCATAACCTATTACAGAAGAAGAGATAGTTCAATAAGTAGAATTAGAAGAATAAAAAGGGAAAGAAGAAGTGAAAAGTGATGAGGAGATAAAGTATGAGGAAGAATATCATGAGAAGGAAATTTCTATAGATAAACTATCAATATGCACTTCCTAGGTTGAGTCAACCAAAATTATTTCTCAGGGAAAATATGATTATGGATAGGAATATGTTAAATAACTTTCTGATGATGAGAGTAGAAACTCTGATTTCATCCATCTGGATGATGTTAAGAGTAATCTCTGAAATAAAGGGTTGTTAAAGAAAATAGGGTCAAACTTTCTGATAGTGATCATTAGTCTACAAAAGTAAACAAGGTTATTTCCAAAGGGGACAAAGGTAACATGTGGTTCTTGATATTCCTAAGAAGGTTGTGATTGTAAAAGAAATGAAGGATGTTGGTGGATCATCCAAGAGAAAAGGTGAGGAGATAGAAAAAGTATCTTATCTTGTAAGAGAATTAGAGTCCAAATATTAATCTTCCATGGGTCATGATTTTATAGACCAGTATTTGAAGAGGATAGTGTACACAATACCTTTGATCACCAATATTGATTTGAGATCTCAGTTGGTTCAACACTATGTCAACCAGAAGACAGACTCATTAAGCATAGTGATGGAATATTTTATCATGTTTGAGGTATATTTCAAAACATTTCATATGGGTTATGGTGCTCGTAGGGGATCATTCAAGGAAATAAAAAAATGGACAAAAATAATGATTGAAGACTTGAGAATATTTGATGACTTCCACAATTTAGTAGAAGATGATTTTGATAAGTCCGATGATGGAATAAAAAACATTTCATAAACATTTTAATAAAATCACAATCTTGAAGAAGTATCACAGAAGCAAGAGGATAAAGATATAAATGGGAAGTTAAATTTAATTTCTTTAAATTTTATGAGAGAAATGTAACTCAGAGAAGAGTAGCAAGAAAATTTAAATCAGAAAGAAGAATTAGTGATGTAATGACCCAGAAAATTCTATTTAATTTTTTTTAATTATATGGTAATTTTACGACTCCGTGAAAATTTACGGCACGTGATTCCGAGGCCCGGTGTGCCCAGAATGAATTTATGAAATTTTTTTAGGTACGTTCATTAAACATGCGAACGGGTTTTGTAACATTTGAACCAGTGCTCGGAATTGAAATTCGAGGACACCGTTGAAGTCGCAGCGCTAGTTTTCACTTAAGGATACTTTCACCTCGACCACAGTAGGACGAGGGTGAATGTTAGTTTTCATATTTTTAATGGAAATAAAATAAATTAAAGAACAAACATTAAATTTTATTTTTTAACCTCCCATTTGAATTCATAGTGGTTGGGACTACCCGAGTTGGAAAACCCCCAATTTGAAATTAATGGTGGGGACCACCTAAACCTTGAATGCCCTCTTTAATGATGGAGGTGACACTTGGTTACCTCCTAATTAATTGTGCAACCATCCATTAATTTATTATTCCGACATCATCTTAATTAATGGCCAAATTGAATTAAATTAATAAAACCTTATTTAATAAGTTGGCTATTTCATTTTGATGGAATTTGGGGGGAAGTGTTGGAAAAAGGGGAGAACATAGGGGAAACACCTTTCTCCAATGAAGAACAATTTCTCAAATAAATAATTCCATCTCCAACAAAGAATTCCCTCTCCAATGAGGAACTTCTTCAACGACAATGAACCGATGTCCGTATTTCCCCCATCACCGACGTCAACAATATTTCGAGGTAGGGGTGTGATTTTTATATATATTTGTTAAATTTCGTTAACATTGAATCTCTCCTCATGAGCCGCTTGCTACCGCCCTAATGAAGAGGGCGTGGGCCAAACGAACATGGCCCTACCTCTCCGCAACCATGGTGGTTTATGATGCGATCTTTACGAGGGAGGAGGATGGAAACTGATGCTGGAAATTGGAATTGGTGGGACTCAGGAGTGGCAGCCAGCACAACAGCCATTCATGAAGATGGCGGTGGCACATCCACACCTTCGGGGAAGGTCCGTAGCCCATCAGCTACAGTGAGAAGGAGCCATGGCCTTTTTCAGTGATGATGATGGGAGGGAGGATGACATATTCGGCCGTCGGTGGGGGCACAGTGTGCGACTGCGCCGCGTGGAGGAGGCTGGATATCCAGCTTGCCGCGGAGGACCGCCGCACCATGGGTCGCCGCACCACGGGCCGCCGCACCGCGGGCCACCTCACCATGGGCTGCTACACCACGGGCCACCTCACCCAGGGCCGCCGCACCACGGGAGGTCACACCACGGGCCACCACACCATGTCGGTCTCAGAACAATTTTGACCATTTTCGTTCCTTCAGCCATATGTTGAGCAACATGTGTCTGTTTGATGAACAGTCTGCAGTGCTAGAAACCTTGGATCAAGACGGTCTTTTTGGTATACCCCACTTGAGTTTTTTATAAAGTTGGTGTATAGATAGGTTGGATTGGACATGAATTTAACCAGGCCCTTGGGACTAAAATGCCAATAAATTACAGATCGTGCATCCAATTGACACATCGTTTGTTTCTTGAGACCCCTATCACTTAGCGGTTCTTTAGGATACTTATTCGTGGGACTTCATGGAAGTTGGAGTATCGACCTGTGGCTTGAGGATAAGACCCTCTTGGAATCAAGCAAGCTTAGTGCAGGAACCCTGTAGCTGTCTTTAAAACAATAATGGGATCTTATGTGGGTTTTTGCCTTGGATCCTTTTTGGGTCTATGTTCGAGAGAATCATTTGGATCCACTTTAGTAATCCACATGGGACTACTATATGATCCAATATGGGTCAAATGATTTAGGATCCTACTAGGGTATTCCTCTTAACAGAGTAAGATAATTCATTAGTTACATCTAGTCATCTTTACTACCGTGCATAAGTTATACCCAGTGTGAGGTGAGTCTTTACCTTTTTGGTATTCTTCTCTATGGAATAAATTTGTGGTACATACCTTCATGTGGATACCTTTTTCGTATTATTTTGTATAGTGTTACCTATGTGGTACTTACATTTGTTGCGTTACCATCGAGGTACTTACATTCATGGTGATACCCTTGTGGTATTCTTCGGTATGGAATTACTTATGTGGTACTTACCTTTGTGGTGTTACCTTCATGGTATTATTTCCATCGTGGAACAGTAGTACTTTGGTTAAGGATTTTTCCTTTGAGTTTCCTCATGAATGAGATGGTTATACTTGATAACTTATGTATATATATTGGCATATACCTAAGTATGGTTGTCAGATGTTTTCATGCTTTGTGGTTTATCCTTTGTGGGTTTTTTGAGAACTTTGAGGGGCTTGGGGTACTTATTGATTATCATTATACTCACCCCTACATGGGTTATGCCCGCACCATGTTGTGCTTAGTGTAGACGACAGACAACTTTGACTGAGGATGAGATTACTAGGGCTGTAGGTAGCTCAAAGGTGGACATTAGACAAGGCGTACCGCAAAGATGACCATTAGAGAGCTGTTCCTACCCTTCAGGTAGGATCCTTGGCGGGTGTCCACAGGAGCCTATTTTAGTTTACTTGTACTTTCATCTTTCTTGTACTTTCTAGTTGGTCTTGTATTCTTACCTCTTTTACTTACTGTACACACAAATTTTTTACTTTACAGTTTACTTGTGATCTTATCTTGTTTTGTTCTTGGTTGAGTGTGTTTACAGGATATAATGGCAATTCCTTCTCAATTTTAGGGTTTACACCTTTCGGTGCTAGTCTCGAGTGCCTAGCCTATGGAAGGCAGGATTGGGGTAGTCACGGCATGGGCCTCGCGGTATGAGTTGTGACAAATTGGTATCAGAGGAGTCGGTTTTACCATAGAACATTGGACTATGATCATTTTAACGACAATAGTATTCAGTGTAATGAGTGTGGTTATCAGTTTAGGGAATCTAGTGTTGGTGCGGCGGCCGACGTATCCATACTCCAGGACTTTGAATTCTGATTCTTGACTCAGTGCATGAAAACACTGATTGCGTGCATGTTTTGAAACGTTTTCTTTATAAAATCTTTGAGTGAGATCACCAGGTATAACTTATTGACTATGGAACACCTGTTTCTTTTAAGGATGCCACCAAAAATATATCCAGCTAGGGTTCTGGGTATAGTACGCATTGATATCCCACCAAGGAATGAGGCATCAGTGTATGGCCCTTTATCAGAAGGAGCACCAGCGGAGGCACTAGCGGTACCATTAACCATTTATCCACCGATGCCACCAGCCCCAATAGAAGAGGGTGCATTCTTCTTGAGCATTTTTCATGAGTTCCATCCCTATAGGCCATTTAGGACTTGGGGTGAGACAGACCCACATGCGGATGAAGATTTGTTGGAGGTCGTGGTGAGAGTCCTCTGACTGGTAGGGACACTAACTGATTTGATGGTGATCCTTCCTGCCAATCTTCTACAGGTAGTATCTAGAAGATGGTGGAGCTTGATGCTCTAGGTACATGATGAGGTGACTCTTTTCTGGGAAGACTTTGAGAGTCTATTTCGGGTAGAGTTTGTCCCATCAACCCTTCACGTTGTGAGCATACAATAGTTTCTTCATTTCCCACAGGGAAACATGACAGTGGTATAGTACTCGGCGTGGTTCACCGACCTCTCACGCTACTCCACTGATATGGTGTGGGACCCATTCTTTAGGGCCTGAACCTTCGAGTAGGGACTCAGGTGGGAGATCAGTGCTTCGATGATTTCCCCCAGCATCCTGACGCAGGAGGGGGTGTTAGAGCAAGCCCTCTCAGTGGAGAGTTTTCTTGCTGAGCAGTTACCTGCCACGAGACCCACAAATGGGAATCATCTAGCAGTTTCTTCTACAGCTGGCAGCAGACAGATGTCACAGAGGTCCAAGAGGACCAAACATACTCATGGATGATCGAAAGATTCAGGGTCGGTTGTGCTGGGAATCAGACACAGAGCCAGTCAGTGCCAGAGGATCAACTGAGGAGGTCTGCAAAGAGCACACGGATGTGGAAGAGGTGCTGGCCATGCAGCTGCCGGTGGGCGAAAATTAGAGATATTACCACCACCACTAGGTGGTCCACCCCAACCGCAGGAAGCATGTGGACATGGGCGAGCTAAACTCCGGGCAGTTGAGGCCTATGAACATGGAGCTCTGGAGATGATATGAGGTACGATATATGTCCAATCCACCATAGCTACAGTACTTATAGACACATGATCCAATCATTCTTTTATTTCCACTACCCTAATTCGAAGCACAGAGATTCCGACGGTGCTGTTGGATCAATACTTATGGCTAGAGACTCCTACGGGAGTAGATTCGATGATTATGAACTAGTTCTAGCAGTGTGAGCTTTCGTTGGGAGGAAAGAGCTTTGGATGGGATATCCTAGTAGTGACATAGAGGCCTTGCGATTTCATCTTGGTTATGGATTGGTTATCAACAGTCCATTCCCATATCAACTATATTAGGCATAGAGTTCATTGTTTCCACACTGATGGGACTAGGTTTACCTTCACTGGTGAGAAGGGAGCCTTTACAGCATAGGACGGACTTACCCAGAGGAGAGTGAAGCCGATCACTCGTCTATTTGATAGCCTTACCCTAGGAGCGGTTGATGGGGCGAGTCTGCGTTATCCTATAGTGGTGGAACAGTACACGGATGTCTTCCCTGATGATGTTCCATATCTACCTCCCCATAGATAGGTGGACTTTTACATTTACATGAACCCTGGGATGACATCGATATCTACACCAGCATATCGGATGGATCTTGTGGAGCTTCGTGAGCTGCGGGTACATATGGAGGTCCTACAGGGGAAGGGGTTCAACCAGCCCAGTGTTTCTCCTTGGGCAACCCCAATTTTGTTTGCCATGAAGGTGGATTGGAACTTGAGACTCTGTGTTGACTATCGGCGCCTAAACCAGGTGACCATGAATAAAAAGTACCCACTTCTGAGGATTGACGACCTCTTTGACCAGCTGATGGGAGCACGATGGTTCTTGATGATAGACCTCAGATCACACTATCATAAGCTCAGAGTATGGGAAGAGGATGTGAAAAAAACAGCTTTAAGATGTTGGTCATTCCATTATTTGTTTTTTGTCATGTCTTTCAGTGTGACCAATTCTCTAGCAGAGTTCATGAGACTCATGAACATGATCTTTCAACCATACCTTGATTTCTTTGTAGTAGTCTTCATCTACAACATTCTGATCTACTCGGCTTCCGAGGAGGATCATGGCTATCATTTGCAGATAGTTCTGGACACACTCTGAGAGCACTATATTTATGGTAAGATCCCGAAGTTCCTGTTTTTGATCCGAGAGGTTCACTTTCTGGGATATGTCATCTCAGTGTTTGGATTAGCAGTGGATCCAATGAAGAGTGAGGCGGTACTTGACTGGGACCCCCCTAGGAGTGTGACGGAGGTACAGAGTTTCTGGGGTATGGCTAGATACTACCGGTGGTTTATGACATATTTCTCCAGAGTTGCAGCAGAATTATCAGTGTTGACGAAGAAGGGGCAACCCGTCATGTGGTTGGAAATATTTCATCATATTTTTTAGGAGCTGATTTAGAGGATGACTAGTTCCCCCATCTTGCGGCTTCTGGAGGAGGGCATTGGGTACATAGTCTACTATGATGCATCAGGGACTAGGCTCAGATGTGTCATGATGCAGGAGCTATAAGTTATCACATATGGTTCTTGACAACTAAAATAGCACAAGAAGAACTATTCTACCCATGACATGGATTTAGAAGTAGTGGTCTTCGCCTTGAAGATTTGGTGACATTACTTGATGGGTGAACATTTTATAGTCTACTTTGATCACAAGAGTCACATGTATATATTCTCTCAGAATGACCTAAACCTGAGACAACGGGTTTGGATTGAGTTCCTCCCATACTATGACTTTGAGATAGTCTATACTATAAAAAGGTAACATTTTAGTAGATGCACTCAGCAAGAAGATCTAGTATACAATTCCTTGGTGAGGCAACAAAGAAGATGGACACTTTTCATACATCCTTTATGGATTAAGATGGAGCAGCTTTTCTTTAGTCTATTACAGTCACTCCCCCACTACTTCAGCGAGTCTAGGAGGCATATCATGGGGAAACTGCCTGTGAGACACGACGTGCTCAAATATACCTAGGACAAGTAGCTGATGGATATTCTGAAGGTGGGGAGCACATCATCCTTTTCAGAGGACGTACCATGGTACCAGTGTCACTTCGGGAGGAAGTGTTGAGGGAGTTCAAAACATCCCCTCTAGCAGAACATCCAGAAGTGCCAAAGATGTACAAATATCTCCCATGATAGCACTAGTGGCCGGGAATGAAGAAAGAAGTAGCAGAGTTTGTCTCTGTGTGCATCACTTTTTAGGAATTGAAGGTAGAGCATAAGGTACCAGCAGGCTTAGTTCAGCCTTTAGAGGTCCCAGAGTGGAAGTGGGATGGGATATCCATGGAATTTGTGATAGGACTTCCGTGTACATCCAAGGGCCATGATTCTATCTGGGTGATCTTCGACCCACTGACCATGTCGGCCCACTTTCTACCAATTAGAGAGTAGGGTTCCGTAGTGAGAATATGATGCCTCTATGTGTAGGAGATTTTGCAGCTACATGGAGTACCCTCAATGATTGTCTCCGATCGTGATGCATGTTTCACTTCCCAGCTATGGAAGGGGTTGCCCGAGGCTTTTGGGATGCAGCTTTGTTTGAGCACTGCCTTCCATCCTCATACATATTTTCAAACTGAACGGACCATTCAGACACTCATGGAAATTTTGTGTGATTACGTCCATGACTTCGTTAAAAACTGGGAGGATGTCTTGCCCTTGGTGGAGTTTACATACAACAAAAGATATCACTCTACCCTTGGGATGGCTCATTTCGAGGCGTTGTACAACAGACCTTGCAGATCACCTTTATGCTAGACAGACCTAGGGGAGTCAGCACTCATGGGACCAGATATGGTACGAGCTACTACAGGTAAGGTGCATATCATTCATGATCAGATATAGACTGCATAGAGTAGGAAGAAGTCTTATACTGACAGGAGATGAAGACTTCTGGAGTTCGAGGATGGTGACCCCATCATTCTACGGGTCTCACCCCAATGAGGTTTGTGGAAATTTGGCTAAGGCATCATGTTATCTCCAAGTTTCATCGGACCCTTTCAGGTTGTCAGCTGATTTGGAAAGGTGTATTACTGCTTATCTCTCCCACCTTAGTTGCACTGGGTGCACGATTTCTTCCACATATATCAACTGAGGAGATACGTGCACGTCCGTTCACACATCATTAACCACGGTGAGCGGGACATCAATGATGGGGTGACATTTATGGAGGTTCCAGTGTAGATTGAGGATCGATAAGAGTGGTCCCTTTGTGGGTAGTCGATACCTTTGGTGCACGTATGTTGGAAACACGAGAACCCCCAGGATAGAACATGGGAGCGGGAGGCTCAGATTTGTGCTCAGAACCCCCACCTATTTTCCTAGTTTCTATTTTGGATTCCGGGAAATAAAAACCCTTAAATGGGATGAATTTAAAGACATAGAAAATTAAATGAATTTTTTTTAATTATATGGGAATTTTATGAGTATGTGAAAATTAACGGCACGTGATTCCAAGGCCCGGTGTGCCCGTAATAAATTTCTGATAATTTTTTAGATACATTCAGTAAACATGCGAGCAGGTTATGTAAATTTTGAACACGTGCTTGGAATTGAAATTTGAGGACACCGTTGAACTCCCAGCACCAGTTTTCACATAATGAGACATTCACCTCGACTATAGTATGATGAGGGTGAAAGTTAGTTTTCGTGTATTTCCTGGAAATAAAAATAAATTAAACAATTTTTTTTTAATTTTTAACCTCCCATTTGAATGCTTGGTGGTGGGGACCACCCCATCTGAAAACCCCCCAATTAGAAATTAATGGTGGGGACCACCCAAGCATTGAACACCCACATTAATAAGGGAGGTGACTCTTGGTTCCCTCCTAATTAATTGTGACACCTTCAATTAATTTATTATGCCAAAATCAACTTAATTAATGGAAAAATATAATTAAATTAATAAAAATTAATTTAATAAGTTGGCTATTTCATTTTGATGGAATTTGGGGGGATGTGCTGGAAAAAGGGGAGAACATTGTAGAAACAGCTTTCTCCAACAATGAATGATTTCTCCAACAAAGAACATTATCTCTAATGTAGAACACCCTCTATGATGAGGAACATCTTCAACGAAAGCAAATCGATGTCCATCTTTCCCCCATCAATGATGTCAACGAACATTCAAGGTAGGGGTGTGATTTTGATTTATCTTTGTTATTTTTGTTTTAGGTTGAATCTATCCCCATGAGTTGTATGCTACCGCTCTAACACGTAGGGTGCGGGCCAAACGAAAATGGCCCGACCACTATGTAACCCTTATGGTTTATGATGAGTTCATCGTGATGGATGAGGATGAAGACCAGTGCCAGAAATTGGCACTGGTGGGACTTGAGAGTGGCGGCCAACACCATGGCCAGCTGCGAAGATAGTGGCGGCGCAACCGCGCCACAAGAGAAGGGTCGCGGCCCGTCAGCTGGCCATGTGAAGGGATAGGGGCGGTGCATTTCCACGCCTTCGGGTGATCAGAAGTCATGGACATGTGCCACGATGGTGAAGGGAGGGCAGCCGACAGAGCCGACAGTCGGTGGTGGCACAACGCATGACCGCATCGGGAGAGGAGGCAGGCCGTCCAGCCAGCGACGGCGGGCTGCCGCACCGCAGACGGCCACACCGGGGGCTTCTACACCATGGGTCTATGCACCGAGGGCTACTGCACCATCGGCCACTGCACTGTGTGATGTCGTTTTGTGGGCTGGGCCGAACCCAACAGGCTGTTTTGGGCTGCGTTGGACCGGCCGGGTCAGACATGACCCGGACCAACTTCGACACTTTTCGTTATTTCGGCCATATCTTGAGCTAAGGGCATCCTTTTGATGTACATTATACAAAACTAGGAACATTGGATTGAGATGGTCCTTTTTGTATACCCCACATGAGTTTTTGATAAGGTTGGGGTATGGCTGAGTTGGATCAAACATGAATCCAACCGGGCCCTCAGGACAAAAAAGCCAATTACTTATAGATTGGGCGTCCGATTGATGCACTGCCTATTGTGTTGATACCCCTATCACGTGGTGGTCCACTAGGATACTTATTCGAGGGAATTCTTGATAAATTGAGTATTGCCCTATGGCTTGAGGAGCGGACCCTCCCGGGATCAAGTGAGCTTAGTGCGAGAAACCTGTAGCTGTTTGTAACATGAGAAAGGGATCCTATGTGGGTCTGTGCCTTGAGTCCTTTGTGGGTCTTTGTTCTAGAGCCTCACATGGATCCACTATAGGAATACATGTGGGAAAACTCTAGAATCCAATGTGGGTCTCTTGCACTAGGATCATATGTGGGTCTAATGATTTATGATCCTACATGGGTCAGATGAATTAGGATCATATGTGGGTATGCCTCTTAACAGAGTAAGATGATTGAGTAGTTACATCTAATCATCTTTACTACCATTCCTAAGTTATACCTGGTGTGAGTTGAGTCTTTACCTTTTTGGTAATCTTCTATGTAGAGGACCTTTTCGGTACTTACCTTGGTGGTGATACCTTTTTGGTATTCATCTGTGTGGTGTTACCTATGTAGTATTTAACTTTGTGGTGTTACCTTCTTGGTACTTACCTTCATGGTGATACCCTTGTGGTATTGTTATGTGTGTCGTTACATATGTGGTACTTACCTTTGTGGTGTTACCTTTTTGGTATTCTTTTCTTCGTGGAAGAGTTGTACATTGGATAAGGATGTGGGCCTTGAGTTTCCTCATGAATGAGATGGATATACTTGATAACTTAGGTATATGTATGATCGTATACCTAAGTAGGGTTATCAGATGTTTTAATGCTTTGTGGTTTATCCTTGGTGAGTTTTGTGAGACCTCAGAGGGTATCATGGTCCTTAAGGAATATCATTATACACACCCCTGCATGGGCTACACCCACACCTTGTTGTGTTTTGTGAAGACGATAGACAACGCTGACTGATGACGAGAGTACAAGGACTGGAGGTATCTCAGAGGTGGACATTAAACTAACCATACCACAGAGACTACCATTCGAGAGTTGTTCTACCCTTTATGTAGGATCCTTGGTGGGTGTCCACAGGAGCTGTTTCAATTTACTTGTACTTTCCAGTTGGGCTTGTATTCTAGAACCTTTTACTTAATTTACACACTCTTTTTTTACTTTACAATTTACTTGTGTTTGTATCTTGGCGCGTGCTTGGTTGAGTGTGTTTATAGGATACAAAGTAAATTCCTTTCCAGTTTTCCGGAATATGCCTTTCGGTGCTAGTCGCCAGCCCCTGGCCTATGGAAGGCGGGCTTGGGGTAGTCACAACACTGGCCCTGGGGGATGGTTAGTTACAATTGAAGTCTCAGGTAGAAATCCAAAAGTCTGAAGATGAAAAATCAAGTCTCTAGAAAACAATAATCAAGATCAAGAATATTTTCTCATGCAGTTTGAGTATGATCATAAAGAGCTCGTGATGTTAAAGGCTACCTTGAGGTAGATCATGCTGAAGGGAAAGAAGGATGTGTGATTTTCATGTGGTCCCAATATTTTTTGTATTTTTTTGTTGTAACAATTTTTCTTATCATAATTAATTTTTTTTATTTAATTTCATTTGTTTTGTATAATTCTAATTTTTCAGTTACCATTTTTTTCATTCACTCTATTCCTTTTTGAAATTCAAAAAGGGGGATAAAATAATGATCAAAATAATATTAAGTAAATATAATAGAATGCCTTAAGTAAGGGGGAGTATACTTAATGAAGACCCTCTTATACCAAAAAAATTAACTTCTATAATAATTAAAATAATATGATCCTTATGAATTTAGAATCCTAAGGGGGAGTTAGTCATATTCATCATGGTTCATAAGTAAAGGGAGATAAGTTTTTTCTATTGTTCAGGAATGAAAAATACTTATTGGTTATATTTTTGTTTCGAAAGAATGTTTTTTATTTCCAAAAAGCGGAAGATTTTGGAGTCAGTAAGGATTTATTATGGATTTTCTATTCCTCTTTGTTTTAAAAATCACAAACACTTTTGGTTAAAGAAAATTATCTTTCTGTAAGGATTGTTTTCTTAAGGAAAATTACATATCTCTAAGGAATGTTTTTTCCTTACCATGTCTTCTTATTTTATTTCCTCTCAAAACCAAATTCTTTATATTACTAAGTCAAAAATTCATATCCTTATTTAAATAATAGGAATCATATAGTTCCCTGGATATCGTGTTTTTGAAATTCAGATTATGAATTCTCTAAAATTCAGACTTCAAATTCCCTAAAATTTAGACCCAGAATTCTATGAAATACAGAATCCGAATTCTCAAAAATTTATTCTTCGAATTCTTCATAATTCAGTCTCCAAATTCTATGATGGTTAGACTCTGAATTCTTTTAAATTCAGTCTCTGAATTCAATATAATTTATACTACAAATTCATCATAATTCAGACTGTAGAATGTAGAGAATACAGATTCATAATTGATTGAACAACAAAATATGAATATCCTTGCTTCTAGAATTTTATTTTTTATATGTCTAAACTTTGGATACTATTTTTCCATAGATTCTAGATATTTCGATTTAGTTAAGCTATTTTATTTTCCTTACTTATTATTTTATAACAATAAAATGGTTTCATGAATTTTTTTCTTACTAACCATTGGTAGAGTGACATATGTACAGGTCCCTCCAAGATTCAAGGAAAAATATGATCATTGGAGAAGGGAGTGGATCATTGAATTCCTACCTATAAATAGGAGCTCATTGGAATGAGCTCAGTATCTATCCATCAATGCACTAATAATACTAGAGATTACACGCTCTGAAGTGATTTCTAGAGAGATAAAGACACTCATGCCTTTTGCGTTTTATGAACACATTTTTCAATCGTGAACATATATTTTAGCTTGATTCATGAAATTATGATTGTTGCTGAGTACAATCGAGGGATTCTAGGGATAGAAAGACAAAGGGTCCAATTACCTTAAATATCGAGGGATTGTGAGGATAGAAATACAGATTCTAATATTTCTATCAATGGCTTACACTAGTGTGGGTAAGACAGACTTTCTTGAAAGTATAAATCAAGAGACATTTATCCATGGTTTTTGGATACCCTACTCTTTGAGTTAAAATATTTTCATCATGTTACTTGTTCTTGATTCAAGTTTTATTTCATATTTATTTTTTTAAATAGAGAAAGTATAAATTTCTTATAATTTCCAATTTTTTTACATACTCTGACAAATAAGATTCTATACACTTTAAGGTTGAATCTTTCTCTAAGAAAATTGTTCTTCAGCTACTTTTCCAGATTCATCATTCCTGACCATAAGAAAGTTTGTTTCTTAGATAAAGAAAAAAGTGGGTTTGTGAATTACCCTTTTTTAACATTGTTAAACAAAGATTTTATTAAGGTTAAAAACAAAAGTTTTTAAACATACAATTCACCCCCTCTTGTAATTGAGCATCTAGACACACTATTTTAATCCTATAGTTCTTATGTGTAATTATAGAGAAATAAATTTCTATGAAGATGGATTATCTAGATTATAAATTTCTTGAAGAAAATATTCCCCAATAACTAAATGATATGAATAATGTTTTTAAAATACATGGACTCTATTATAAATGGATATATGGATGTCCAAATTATTATACATTGTATCAGGGAGATGATTTAGATAGATATGTGTGTGAAAGATGATATACTTCTAGATAGAAATTGCTTAATTTTGATGAATTTTTTAATGATCCAACTATGTGGAAGAAGAGAAATGAAAATATTATAATGGTTTTCCATTACTTTGCATTAATACCAAGATTTCCAAAATTGTTCTTGTGTTTTTTAATGGAAGAAAAAATGTTGTGGAATACTATTGGAAACAACCATGACATGTTTTTATGTCAACCTATAGATTTAAATATTGATAATTATTTGATTATTTATACCTAAATTTATCATTTTATCCGAGTAATTTGTCTTTGGGATTGGAAAATAATAGATTTATCCTATTTTTGGGACTCTATATCATCTAATGAAATAAGGATAGTTATTTTTGATCCCATACAATCTACCACCATAGATGTGTGTAAATAAATATTTCATTATTTTGATGATCAATAGTGGAATGAAATTTCCTTTAAAAGACATTGATTTATATCTTTTTCATCTCACAGAATTATTAAAATAGTAATAAGACAATGGTGTAGATACATATGATGATCGAAAACCAATGTATTCAAAACGTGTCATTCTCTAATGTGGATGATGGCCAATTTTCATGGAATAAAAAAACTTTTTTGGTTGGAATAATCACACTGGTTATAAATGTCCATTTTATAACATTGAATTCAATTAAATAAGAATACCATATAGAAGAAATTTGTGTCTAATTTTTCTTAACAAATTCTTGGATATATATCATAGATACGTATTTATCAAATAATTTTTCAATGGAAAAAATGAGCTGATGTCACCATGTAAATTTTTAACAGGTTCAAAAATCATGCCAAAGTTATCAACTATTGATTCTCAAGTTGGGAAAGGGTGTCACTTGAATATTTCTAGGAAAATATTTCAATGATCATCTAATATAGTCTGTACCCAAAATTATAAGAAACATAATATTTTTTTCAAACTTTCCTATTATGAATTTAAATTATCATAGTATAATTGTCACATTATTCAAATTAAAAAAAATAACTGATATTTTTTTTACAATATTGAATTTGTAGGTAAAATAAAAATTTCATCTTAATTATCTTATGAACTTGAAATAAAATAATATAAATAATGGGATATGGTGAAATAGTACTTGAAATTATCCTGTGATACTTCTTTTATTATGAAGAATGAAAAAGCTATTTTCCTCACAGAGTTAAAAACATGATATTAAATGATAGAAATTCAGGGAACATTTATATATTTGTTGAAATGAAAAATCATAGGATACATGGAATTAAAATTCATGACACACATATTTTTATAGAGAAATTTGTACCTTATGAATTCCATAAATTGTTACCTGATAAAATAATAGTTGTTGTATTTCAGATTTACACATTCTTTATATAACAATGTGACGATTCATCTAATTTTTCATTTGATAGGTGAATTTAAGGTTGTAGGGATCATGAATTATCGATTTATGTATCCCATAGGGAGGTATTATCTTCTTTATTTTGTATGACTAGTAGATTAAAATCATCAAAATCATCACATATTTGATATATTCCATTATGTTAATTTATTTCATAAGGTGTCTATGTCATTTGAAGTATTTTTAATGGAAAAACAAAGATAAACTAAAAGGAACTATTGTTGATGGTTATATAGTGGAAGTGTGTTTCTCCTTCTTCTCAACCTTTTGAGATAATATTGAGACATGATTTAATCAAGTTGGATATGTTGATGGCAACACAAAACAATCACAATCCTATAGTAAATCAACAAATATTTTATTGTTAGGCTACCAGATGAGAAAATATCATCATTTTTATTCATACAATCACTTAAATAAGTTTTAATTAGTAGTGATATTATAGAAACTTTCATCAAAAAATTTATATCGTAAATAAAGATACAAATTCATTACTGACCATGAGATGAGAAATAGATAACAAAATACAGTAACAAAGACATTATTGATTAGAAATCACATCATGTAATATCATAGTGAATTTCATATCCATAAAATGTTGATATTATTTTCTTTTTTATCTAATAATATTTTAAATTTATACATGAAGGTCATAAATGTTACTGATTGAGTTTATGTGCATGATGACTTGAAAATTTTTGTCTTGATGACCATTAAATAAGTGTATAATATTTTATGCATATAATAATAATGGATTTAATTTCCATACACTTTTTCATAAAGAAGGGAAAAAACACAAAATAGTAGCATCATCATAAAATTTTGAAAATTGGGATACTTTGTAATGTTGGATCAAATTATTGGATTAAATTATAATGGAAAATTTTGATTTGTGTTATTCAAATACAAGTGGATTGACATTTATAAGGTTTTAAGGAAATAATCGTTAAAATTTACTTATCTTAATTTATATTGATTGATTGATACTAGTTAGTGTAAAGAACATGATCCTTTCATTTTAGCCTCACAAACTAAAATGGAATATTATGTGGGTGATTATGTCGATGAAGGGTGGATTGTGGTAGTTAATGAGAAAATAAGGTTCTTGAATTATATGGGTGAGGAAGTTGAAGAATTGTTTTGTGACATAGGACACCATCAATAACAATAGATTTATCTCACTAAACATGGTTATAGTGAAATAGTTTGTCTTTCAAGGAAGGTAAAAGTTGGTGAAATCAAGTAAATTATGGATGTTAAAAATATTTTTCAGGCATGTATTGTCTCAACAGTACTCAATAATTTATGATGATTTAATGCCCACAAATACCCTTGTTTGTTTTCTAATGATGTTTTCTTGTGTAATTTTTTAGGAGGTTATATAAGTTAATGTAATTTAATTTTATGATAATTAATATGTAAACACTATTTCAAAACCTAAGTTCAGTAGATTAACATATGGTTCAATATACCCACATTATGCTGGAAATTTGAAACGGTTGTGAATGGTATCAACCATACAATAAGCTAAAAAAATTCATTTGGACCACATCCCTCCTCTGTGGGGATTGAAAAATGTATAGATCACCAACCCTATGTTGAAAGTTGGTATTACAATTTATCAACCCTATGTTTGGGAATTTGAACGTATGGTTAGTCAATGTTACATTGTGGATATTATGCTACAAGGTGAAGGTATGGATTATTATCCCTATTCTAATTTGTTCCCTATGTTACATGAATATGACAATATGTTTAGGGGTCCATATTTTGGTTGGAAACCTATTCTATGTGAAGGAAACCTACACTACAAGATGGAAACCTATGCTATAAGAAGAAACCCTACACCATGCAGTTAAACCCTATGGAATATTTACAATGAAAAATTTTTAATCCACATTTTCAATTGTATATTTCTCTAATGATCAATTCAGAATTAAAGACTTATTTGAGGATTGATATGATTATTTCAAAAAACTGTATTCATTGGTAAAAATAAATCCCGTTCTTAGGGGAATTTATAATTCCCCTATTCAATAAGAATTTGATTTTCTATAATCAATCATGCTATTTTTTTGGATAAATAATATTTATTTCTGCTATCTGTTCTATATATTTATTTACATTATCTCTTTAATAATATATGTGTGATTAGTTAATCACATATGCAATTGTATTATTGAAATTATATTTCACAGTGCCACTACAATGACTGATCGATTCTAGAAGAAGCTACACTTTAAAGATATATGTGTTCAATCTCTTACTACTATAAAATTACAACTGTTATTTAGTCACTACCTTATTGAAGATAATTTTTCAATAAGGTTCACTTGAAAATGTTTCATTCTTGATGAATTTTTTTGAATAATAAGATCAATCAATAATTATTCTCTTGCTACAACAACTGTGAAGATCATATTGAACATTTGTAATCAATATTTTGATTAAGTGGATTTTCAACTACTCATAGAGTGTTGTACGATTGTACTGTCTTCTATATCTAGGCTATGGATAATCAGTTTTCATTTAAAAAACCAAAAGGGCATTTTTAGTCTTGTTGTAAGGGTGTCAACATACATCACTCAGTTTTGAATTCATGGCCTTGTGATAAGAGGACCATTATATAGAAATTTACCACTCTCATAGAGAGAGTGATTAATAGAGTGGGTTATGGTATCATTGTGTCCCAAACCACTATAAAATCCATGTTATTTATTTTTTTATCCACTAAAATTTTTCATATAGAAGAAAAAACTTCTTATCTTCAGAAGTCATATTGGGTGTCAAAATCCAATATTGTTGAAGATTTTTTGAAAAGACACAATTCACCCCATATTGGGTTAGTTTTTATATTCTGACCTAACAGTTGGTATCATTTGATAGAATTTTAAATAAATCTATAGAAAGATAAAATTATAATGTCTATACAGATATGGGTACAACCGATATGAGAGATGTAATGTGAATGGTACATGATACAAAGTTTAATTAGAAAAATTATGGATATTGGAAATCATTAATGACTAAATATATTAAAAATCTAGGATTGAAAGTCTTATAAAAATAATTACTCCTTATAAGATTCTTGAGAAACAAGAAACATAGACTACTAAGACAGAAGCTGAGTATGATATTAATTCTAAAGCAATTAATGCTACAATTTTTGGTCTTGGAATAGATGAATTTAGGTGTGCATAAAAATGTCCAACTACATATGAGATGTGGAAAACTATTTCAGTTTCTTATGAAAAAACATAAAATGTTTGAAATATGAGATATTCTACTTCTCAGTTATAGTTAGACACATTTATATTCGCTGACGGTGAAATCATCACATCGATGGATGGAAGGGTTATAGAAATTTTCAATAATATTACATCCTTAGGTGAACCCATCAAAATATCCAATCAATCCTTGAAATTACTTAGAGTACTACCTTAAATATGGAATGGAATATCTAATGTTATTCTCCAATCATCACCTGTCAAGGATTTGATATTGAAAGAACTAATTGGATCACTGATGATGTATGAAGTAGAAATTTAGACTGAAGCCAAATATCCTAAAATTATATTTAAAAATAAAATACTGTTCTGAAGGTGACATCTGAGAATCATAACAGAAGTACAAAGCAATAAGTCAAAGAAGAGAAAAATTCAGATTCTTTGGATTCTGAAATGGATATGGATCAGAAATCCATAACGTTTGAACAAATTTACAAGGAGAAAATATGATTCATAAAATCCTTCAGGAAGGATGGGAAAGAACGAAAATAGGTTCTATGCAATGAAAGCAAGAAATTGGGTCATACTAGACTAGATTATCCTCTATTTAAAGATGAAAGAAAAAGGCCAGAAAAGAGATATTAGAAAAAATATGATTATCATCCAAAAAACAAAAAAGAAATGAATGATAGATGGAGTGTATCTAGAGACTCTAAAATCCCATAAAAGACTAATTCAGAGAAGTAAAAATGAAATCTAAAATCCAATATGTGCATTATGGCTAAATAAGAATAGGTACAAACTTATTACACCTCTGAATCTGATACAAGTAGTTTCTTAAGTGATAAATTAGCTACCTATTTATCAATGTTATAATAAAAATTTGATTCCTTGTTAATGAATCATAATTCATTAAAAGACATTCATAATGTTGTTTTAGTTGAAAGAGATACCACACAAATATAATATCAAGAGTTATATGAAAAATTCAAATCATTTTCATCAAATAGTATCAATCATGAAAAGAAAATCCAGGAGTTAAATGATGGCATGGAATCTTATAAAAGTGTTTCTCTTGTTTTTACAGAAGGATAAAATATCATAAATGAGATTCTTGCAAACAATGTAATTAAAATCAATATAATTTCAATTTTAATTAAGGGACATAAATCAATGTTGTATAAAAATTATTTTCCCCCAATTATAAAAATGTTACCTATTGTCGTCGTGGAACCACATACAATTTCACTAGTAATTTCAATTTAATATATTCTCAATTTAGTAGTATTAAAAGGGATTTTGTTTCTAAAAGTTTTTCCGAAGAAGATGATTTAAATTATGGAAAAATAAAGTAGATATGGATTCTTAGATCATTACTCACTAACACTGCTGGACCCAAGAAGATATGGGTACCAAAACAAACTTTTGTTTAATTATGTTTATAAAAATTAGATTATAGTAAATGGAAATATTTATAGTATATTGATAGTATCTATTCTCATTATATGAGTGAAGACTCTACAAAAGTTCCTACACTAACTCAAATATATAGAGGACTAGTCACTTTTGGTGATAAATCTAATGGAAAAATTGTTGGAGTTAGAACTATTGGAGATATAAATAATATCTCAATCAAAATTGTAGTATATGTCCATGGGTTAAAAATAATCTAATAACTAACTCTAAAATCTATTATGATGGATTTTATGTTGATTTTCCTAACAATTATTGCTATGTGTTTAAAGATAATTTGTTTAAATTTAGAGCACCTTGAACTTATAATGTTTATACTTTGGATTCAAGATCCTGAAGTGAAAAAATTGAATTGTTTAACTAATAAGACTATTTAATCATGGATTTGGAAAAAATAACATGGAAAATGTAATATACATGCTTTAAATAAATTATCTATGGAGTAATTATTTTCTTTTTTTCCTATTCTTAATTTTTACAATGAAAGATTCAATGATTCATACAAAGATCAAAAGTAACACAAATCCTCTTTCAAATCTATTAACAAAATTTCTACATCTAAACATTTAGAATTTATCCATATGGATTTGTTAGGACTACCCATAGTAGCATGCTTGAATAGTAATTTATTTGTTTATGGTTTAGTTGATGATAAATTTATATTTTTCATGGGTTTATTTTATGAAAGTCAAAAGTGATTTTTTTACTATTTTTTTGAAGTTTCAGTAAACTTGTTAAAAATGAAAAAGGATTTAAAATCATTTCATTGAGACGTGATCATTATAGGGATTTTCATAATCAGGAATATAATTTTTAATATCCAATTATGGTATTAAACACGCCTTCTCTACACCAACAACACCGCAACAAAATTGAATTTTTGAAAGGGGAAATCGAACTATTCATGAAATCGAAAGAACTATACTAATTGAATACAATCTTCTTACCTATTGTTGTGCAGAATCTATAAGAACAACCTACTATATCATGAATCATGTTTTAATAAGGACTATTTTCTAAAATACACTATATGAATTTGGGAATAATAGAAAACCTAATATAAATTAGAATAAATCATTTGTATGCAGAATTTATATATTGAATACTAAGGACAAAATTGGTAAGTTCAATAAAAAAGATAACGAGAGAACATTTTTGGGGTATTTTTCTACCTTTAAAGATTTTAAATTATTTAATAAAAAGTAAATAATTATTAAACAATCAGTTCATGTGATGTTTGATGAAATTTAACCCTTTATTAAAGAGAAAGGTCAACCAGATGAAGTCACTGACTCTTTTGATAACATGATACACGAAACCCCAAAAAATGATTTTGAAAATAATATTAATAATATTTATCCTAGTTCAGAAGAACTTGATATTGATGATCCTAAAAGTGTATTGCCTAGACATTCTATAACATTGAATAACCGTGTTATAGAAACTTTTATAGGAGACCTAGAAATAGTGATTGGATCTAGGGGAAATATAGGAAACCATGTAGAATTTTCAGCCTTTCTACATTAGTTAGGACCTAAGACTATTGAAGAATCCATAGAAGATAAGATTTGGATTCTAAAAATATAGAAAGGTAAATACCAATTTAAATGGAATGAAGCTTGGGAACTAGTAGAAATACCAACCAGTTATCCCATTATATGAACATAGTGGATCTCTAGAAATAAATAAGACGATCAAGGGATCATAACCAAAAATAAAGATATATTAGTATTTAAAGGACTTAATCAAGAAGAAGGTATATATTATAATGAGACCTTTCCCCCTATATCAATATTAGAAGCCATTATAATCCTTTTATCATATGCATCAAATATGAATTTTAAGTTAAATCATATGGATGTCAAATCTGCATTTTTTACAAGGTTATTTAAGAGATGAAGTTTTTTTTGAAACCCCTTGGTCTTGAAAATACTCAAAAACAAAAATCTATTTTTAAATTTACTAATGTTCTCTATGTCCTTAAACCAGAACCTAGATCTTTGTATGAAAGATTGATTTCTTTTCTATTGGAAAATAGATTTACCATTGGATTTCCAGATCCAACACTTTTTAAGAAAACCATTTGTTATAATATATTATTAGTTAAAATTTATTTTGATGAAGTTATTTTTGGTTCAGATAATAAAAATATTTTTAATGATTTTTAAAAATTAATTTAAAAAGAATCTGAAGTGAGTATAATGGGAGAACTAAATTAAATTTTAGGATTTCAAATTTATCAAAAATATTGTGAAATAATTTTTAATCAAAGTAAATATATTATTTATTTATTTAAAAATATTGGAGTTGGGAATAATAATATGTACATACATCCAATGTATACCAATATAAAACTTGTTTGAAAAAAGATGTAAAACAAAAAGACAAAAAATTATAAAGAGGTATGATTGGTAGGTTGTTATATCATACTACTAACCAACCAAAATTTATTTTTTTTTTATGTTTATGTGCTATATTTCTATAAAATCCTAATGTATCCCATATTACTGCTATTGAGATATTTTTTTATATTTAAAATGAATTTTTTTCACTCTCTTATTCACTACAAAACTTCTAATTTTAATTTATTTTAATATATATATAATTATTGTGGAGGATTCAGATTAGATTTAAAAAGTGTCTTAGAAAACTGTAACTTTTTAGTTAAATCATTAGTTTCATGGTCTAGTAAGAATCAACACTTAATTTTCATTTAAAAAACTAAGGTAGAATATGTGTCTTTTGGTAGTTTCTATGCACAAGTTTTATGGATGAAAAAAACCCTATACATTGGAATAAATTGTAATAGTATTCCAATTTTATGTGATTATAAAAGTTTAATAAGTATTTTAGGAAATCCTATAAGTCATTCTACGAATAATCAAATTGATATAGTGAATTTTTTTATGAGATCATGTCTTTAAAAAATATATATCATTATAAATTCTTAATACTGAATATCAATTAGATGATATTTTCACTAAACCACTTCTCAGTGCATGTTTTGATTTTATTATATTGGATTAAGGAATATTTATTTTTATGTTAATTTTTATTAATTTATATCCAGTCTCTATGTTTTTATTTTAGTAAAATTTATCTAATATGTTTCAATTATATTTAGTATCTTTATTTTATTAGGTTTTATATTTTTTTGACAATAATTTAATATCAATTTATTTTTAATTTTATTTTCAAAATTAAAAAGTAATGAGTGATTTATCATCTGGTGTGAGAAAACTACTTGCATAATCGCACTCTCTTTATTCTCTCATATATGTCTCTTCATTTTATTGAGTATCTGAATCCTTCTTTTGATTCTTGTTTATCAAAACCCTAAACTTTAAGTCACATTAATGTTGAAGTTTTCATAGATGGAAACCTCTTAAGGATCTAAATATTCTGAGTTGTATGTGGCTACTTATCAATTAGGGAAATATCATAATGTTCTATAAGGACAGTTAATAGATTTAAATTATTTAGATTCCATAAATATTTTTCTCAAGATATAATTAACATGGATGATATCTCTGATCCTACAACCTAATCTGTTATTTCTTAGGATTCTAAAGCTACTGGTGGATCTTCCTTAAGAGATGGAGCATATAGTAAGGAAGATCCAAGTTTTTCCATGATATAAGTTCATAACATGGAAGATATCCCTATCCCAGACACTCAATCTCTTGAATCTTATGATTCTCATGATAAATCCTTAGTTATAATTTTTAATCAATTGGAGGCTCAAAAACTGTTTCTTAGACAACAAGGGGAAGCTACAAAAAAGAAGTTTTAAGATCTCAAAAATATTATACTGTTGAGATCAGATTTTGAGGATTAGAAGATCCATATAAAATAATTTAAAGACAATCTTATTTTTGTTGGTTAATTTTAAGAGTTTATCACAACAATGTCTAGAGAGATAAATTATTGGGAGATAAATCTATCAAGAAGTCATATTTTGATGAGTTTGAGAAGATGATAGGGAGATAATTTCAATCTCTTAAGGAATGAAATCGAGGACCAACCCCATATCAATAGACCCCTCTAGACCTAATCAGAAGATCTGAAGCAATTACTTCAGTGTTGGCTGATTTTAGGGACTAACTGTGTAGTTTTATCTGTGACCATACTTTTTTAAGTGTTCTATAAGATAATAAAAGTAATCTAATTTGTCAACATACATCAAAGGAATCATGGTTGGGAATATTTATTAATCATTTTATGGATATTTTGACTTTATTCATTCAGTTATAGAAATATATGAATGAGTATTCGAAGGTTAATTCGGTTTAGAATAAAAATATTTATCATGAATCAAAGAAGCTTCTTCAATTTTGGTCATACATCTTCAAAAATAAATTCTAGATCATTTTTTATGCTCATTGATATTAATGATACTATCCAAGCCATCCATCATCCTAATTCACCAACTTCCTATGGTGATTTTGATCATATCCCCACATTCTGAAGTCAAACTTTAATTGGTTGTGGATTTTACTCTATTTTCAAATCATTTGAATTAATGTTAAACTCAATTTCGGTTATTTTTATTTATGTTTACATTATTTTATTTATGTTCAATAATTAAATTCCAATCCTAAATTTATTTATGTTATATGTTTTTATAACTATTCATTTATAGTTTAGTTCTACATAAACTATGAATTAAATAATTTATTATTTCATACTGTCTTTTTGATATCACAAAAATGGGAGAGTATTTGTAATAAATGCAAGAATATCAATAGAGAATATCTATGGGGGGAAATAATTTCAAATAATAATATTTTATTAGAGAAAATACATAATTTATTTAAATAAACAAGGAAATTTAAATATCAAAATATTTTCTATATCTAGTTTTTTTTATCTTCACGAATCTTATATTTTAATTAAATTTTGTTATGAATGATGTAATGGGTTTTGTGATCCTCAAAAGTGGGAGATTGTTGGGAATGCATTGTCTCAACAGTACCCAATAATTTCTAATGATTTTGATGCTTGAAAATACCATTGTTTGTTTTCTAATTATGTTTACTGGGGTGATTTTTCAGTAATTTATATTCATTTTATAGTAATTTAAGATTATGAGGAATACTCTAGAAACACACCTTCAAACCCTACGTTTGGAGGATGAATGTTTGGTTGATTATCACTATGTTACTATAGAAAATGGAAACACTTTAATATAGTATTGAACCTAAATTGTTCTAAAAAGTTTGTGTTCAGATCAACATCTTTATGGTTAGAGGATTTATAAATTTTTGGATCAGAAACACTACGTCGGATGTTGGCATTACTATTCATTTACCATATATTTAGGAATTTAAATGTATGGTTAATCAATTAAATGTTCAGGATATTATGCTAAAAGGTGAATGTATGAATTACCATCCCAATTATACTTTTTACCCTATGTTACATGAGTATGAATGTATGCTTAAGGAACCATACGTTTGTAGGAACCATATACTACCTGAAAAAACCCAACACTATGTAGTTTAACCATATGTTGTGTTCATAATGGTGATTTTTTTAAGCCGCATTGTCAATTTGATATTACTATAATAATAAGGTTAGAATTGATGAAAGATTCAAGGATTAGTATGGTTGTTTAAAAGAACCGTTTCATTTGAGAAAACAACTCTTATTCCTAAGGTATGTTACAAATCCCCTGGGCAATTGGAATTTGAATTTCCACAATCAATGAGGCCATTATTTTGGATATGGAATACCAAATAAATCTATCAAATTTTATATTTCTTTAGGGTATATCTTCAAAAATATTTGACTTATTGGAAATTCATATATGCGTCTGCATTATTGAAATTATCATTTACAGAGCTGCTGCAAAGAATGATCAATTCTCAAAGAAGCTACACATTTGAGATATACATGTTAAATATTTTACTATTATAAGATTACTACTACTATTTAATTTTTACCATATTAAAGATCATTTTACAACAAGGACTTCTTCAGTCTGTTTCATTCATGAATAAATTATTTTTTGAGGAAGAAGATCCATCAATTTTCAGTTGTTTTCTACTGGAATAGTGAAGATGAACTTGGACCTTTGAAATTAATCATTTGAATTATTGGAGTTGCAACTACTCAAACTCTCTTGTGGTGGAGTGTCAACTTCTCAATCTACGCTACGGATAATTGGTACTCTGTTAAATAACCACATGTCCTTGTGGCTCTTATTGATGTAAAGGTGTCACCTACCTGCACCCAGTTTTGTATTCATGGTCTTGTGATATAAGGCCCATTCTAGTGAAATTTACCAAGCTCACATAGAGAGTGATTGGTAGAGTGGAGTAGGGGATATTTCTAACCTGAACCACTTTGTAAATATGTGTTTTTTATTTTTGGTTTATCTATTGGTCATTTTCATATAGTAGAAAACAAGTATTATAGATAAAAATCATAGAGGGTGTCAAAACATATAATTGTGGATGATTTTTGAAAATAAACAATTCTACCCCCTCTTGGGTTACTTTTTAAATTCATACCAAACAAATATTATGATTACTGATATATTATTTACTTATATATTCATTAAACCATTAACTTATTTTCTTTATTTAGAATACATTAATTTTATTAATATATTTACAAAAATTTCATATAAGTTTCTCATTTTCTACAATATATCATGTTCTAACATATTTTATATTGTTATTGGATATAGGGATAACAATAAAAAATGATTTAAAGAAATGAAATAATCATCCAAACTTCTATGATACATGATTAATGATGTGATACTTTCCCACTTTTGTTAGGTGTCATCCTTATGTTTTGTTTGTCCCAATTTACATCATTTTATTGAATCTAACATGCTCCTATATTCATCAGGTATGATCCTTACTTCCATTGCACCACCATCCAATCTAGGTATATTAGAGGGATCAGATGGAGTAGCTGAGATGTGGTCACTAATAGGGAATATGGTTCCATGGTTACCATCATGAGGGTACTAGAAGGTCACTGTTATCAGTATTTAATTATCAATATAAAAAAATAATTTATTACATATCTATAGTTACTATTAAATTTATTTATTAAATATATTCAATTATTAAGAAGATATAAAAACACATGAATACATCAAATGTTTGAATGATAAGAAATTTTAAAGTGGTTTTTCCATTTATTATGTTTAGGGTTCCTAAAGACGATGTTAGTGTCTTATATGGGTAGATATTTGGTCATTTAGAAAATGATACAGATTTCGTTCTCATCATGTATCATGAATGGAGGCATATTCCTATCAGTTCAAAGAATGATATTTGTGATAAATAATTGAATGTAAGTCAAAATTAATATTTATAGTTTCTTTATCTAATATTCCTATAAAATTTTAGTATAATTATTTTCTCATATCTAATCTGTAAATTATATTAAATTTTGATGTGCACTAAATGTCCATGCACCAACAAAATTTGAAAAGGTTGGGAAAAAAAGTGGAAGGGACACAAATATAGGTTGTGGTGTGAGTTTAGTGAAACGTCCTTAAATCTTCACCAAATTTATGAAAGGGTACCAAATAAATAATGAAATATTAGTGTAATTACTTTTTAGATATGCATCATCCGGATTTACATAAGTTATTTGATATTGTTTTACAACATTGTTATTAATTTAATAAAAATAATGAAATTTTTATTAGTATTTCTTATTTTGTTATGAATATTCTAAAAAAACTCATCTGGCATGGATAAATAAGTTATCCTAGACATAGAAGGTTATTATTGTTTTTATAGGGAAGGATAATCAGGTAAACATCTATCTATTTAATAAATTTAATTTTTTTTTAAATTTATTTAATTTATTTTTTATAGTTTTAATATTTTTTCATTGATGATATTGGTAAAAGAAGTTGGTTATCAAGTTGTTAAAACCAATTTATGGATTGATGTGAAAAAATAAAGCTAATAGGAATTAAATAAATGAACCTAATGAAAAAATTGTGTTAAAACATAAATTATAGTTTATTTATTTGAAGAGATATATATTATAATATTTATTCTTTTTTATAAAAATAAATCAATGAGTTATTGGATAATAATCCCTCATATTCATTATTAGTATCCCAGAATGATGATATTTCACTTATTTTTAGAAAGGCGCATGTCATTAGTGTTTGATGGGAGGGTTCTAGACTATCCACCTCATGATTATTTTTGAGGATCTCTTATTTATTCACTTTGATTCCTCCTCTTACATATTTGATTAATGTTACTATTTTAAATCCCTAAGAAAAAATTGGGATCCTCAAGAATAGAATCAGGGAGAAGGAGATGTGATTGATATCTTGAGATGAGTAATTTGTAACAATGAGGAGGACATTGGGTACTTTATTTTTGGTCCTGATTGGGTGATTACTAGCAGAAATTTCATCCCTGATACGACAAAATTTAGTGTTACAGAACCGATTTTGTTATTATATTTTGTTTAAATTATTATAATAATTGTAGTAAATATTTTATTATACAATAAATAATTAAAACTAATTTATATTAAAAATTACATTTAATGTAGTAACCAAGTGTAGTGGATGATTTTTATCAATATGAAAATTTGGAACATTTATCATTTGGAGAAAACCATCCAAACATAAGAGTGAAACATTAATGTTGGATCCACCAATGTATATATTGTATGTGTGATAAAAAACTAATTTTTGTGGGAGTATCATTCGACTGAAAAAATGTTTTTTATGATTAGTTGAGTTTTGTTAATATATACTGAGATGTATTTTAAATGTTTTTAACAATTAAAGTTATTAATTTCTTTATATTACGAGAGGATGTATAATATTCAGGTCAGTATTCTCTAGTATGTTTTTATTTCTGGCAGTTTAAAACACTGCTAATTTTAAAAAAAAATATTTTGGGGTATTTTTAACCACTGTATACCACTAAAAACTATCACAACCCTTTTAAAACCAACCGTTGAAGGAAGATAAACCCTTTTGCTTTATTCAATATGATTATAAATGATCCTATACAAGAAAAAAATTAAAAAAATAGAATTTCAACTAAATATTTTTTCTATATGTTATAGCCTCCATAGTGTTTAACAAAAAAATATTCACTTAATATAACTACATTTGTTTTTATGGTTTTCGAAATAACATTTAATTAAGGATTAGTAGTATTTTACCAAAAAACTCATAAATTTATATGAAAATATTACTAATTTGCAAGATACTCAGTTAAATATGATAGTTTTAATAACTGCCCACTATTAATACGTGGTCTTTAAAATCACCACTAACTAATGAAATTCTTATAGTGTTTATGAATCAACTATATTAATTTTGTTTTATGAAATAGTTTTTAAGATTCTAAAAAGTATTTTAGAGTGGGGGTTGTCATAAATTTTATGTCAAACCCAAAAAGGGTGCACTGGGAGGTAATGAAGGTGATCCTGTGGTGATTAAAGGGTTCTGATGTCTTGGAACGTTTCTTCAAAATTAATGAGCGTCTATTAGGTTTTATAGATTCTAAATATAGAGGATATTTAAATTCATGGAAGAGAACTATAGGATATGTGTATACTTTTGGTGTAATGATATCCATTTGTATATCTAAACATCAATCGATAGTCACACATTCTTCAACTGATGTAGACTATATCACCTTGAGGGATGTAGGATATGAGTTAGTTTGGACAAATGGGATACTATAAGATCTTGGAAAATAAAAAAAAATTTGGTACATTGTTTTATGACTCACAAAGTTCCATTCAATTGGAAAAAAATATGATGTTTCATTCTCAAATAAATCACATTCATGTAAAGTTACACTTCATTTAGATGTCATTCAAAGAAGAAGTGTTACATCCCTGGAATATTGAAGGAGTATAAATCCTTGAATTTTTTTTGGAAATGGTCATGAATCAGGAAATGTTTAGGCAGGGTTTGAATAAATTATTTTAGGTTGACTAAAAGTAAGGAATGTGGGGAACCTTGAAGCTTATTTTTAAATATTCGAAGAAGGAATTCTATATAGGGAATGGTAGAAGACTTAGTTGTAAAAATAGAATGAATATCAAGTGGGATATTCTTGAGTTGTGAGATTCATTTAATTGTAAATATAAAACACAAGACTATTAGAAGGAGAATATTTAATGGACTTATTTTCAATGATTCTAAGGATATTGTGAAATAATGAGTATGTGTTAGCTCAACAGAAGATGTAGGTTATTACAGTGAGAGTCAGTCCATCATAATTTCATTCACTAGAAGATGAAGGGGAGGGGCATCCTATTTGTTCATCGGGAGGGTGAATGGTCAACCAAATACAAATGTTGAGGTGGGGGAATTATTTAACCAGATGAAGGAACCCTTTATGTATCTCAAAGATGTATACTTCATTCCATTAATGTGGGATGGTCATGGTGACTGGAAGTACCAAATGGATGCTAGTATAAAAGAAAGGTGGATCACTTGTGATCTATATATAGTTGTGACAAATCAATAATTTTAATCATATTATTAATTATTTGTATAAAAAATAAGTACCATTCCCTTATGGATTATAATGTAACACTAAACCACTAAATTCATTAATTATGTTATTTTTTATGTAATGTTTTTTTTTTCGATCGTTGTTTTAATTATTTTTTGTCTACTTATTCCTCTGGGTATACATTGTTGTGTGGTGTCCTGGTTATGTTTTTCTTATATATTTCGGTCATTGTAGATGGGGAACTTTCATTATATTTTTCTTTTACACATCATGTTCTAGTGGAGTATCATTAGGTGGTTTAATCAGAAGGTGGTTGCGGAACTAACACATATCTCTTTAATTCATGAGATTTTATAATGGAGAGGTAGTATTGGTTCCCTTCACCTACTCCAAATAACTTTTCTTGTTATTCTATGTTGTATTCATATAATCACATGAATATTATTTTTATATCTTCAATATGTAAATCCAATGTTCATCAGCATAATAATATTAAAAAATAAACTTCATTCCCCAAATACCATTTTATCATTTAAAATTCATTGACAATATTCTCAAGAAATCCCAAATCCCTGATCACCAGTATATATTTTCACATATTTTTAATTGAAAATCAGAGATTAATATAATAGTGATCATAAAACAATATTCTCATTTAATTCTATATTAATCTTAGCATGGATCACTATCATCTCTCTAAAAAAATAATGATATTTTAATCTTTTATATATAGTGTAACATCGTTAGACTTTGATCTCTAGAAATACCGAATTTTCTCAAATATTCAACCTTATATAAGATGCTTTTACTCTTATGTATCCTAATGAGGATATAATTTTTTTTTAAATTTCTCATGAGAAATCCCTTTTTATAATGAATTTTTACTTTTATGAATGAAAATGAAAATTTGTTAATTTTATAAATTTCTAGTGAGTAATTACTATACGTAAGAAAGTGTTACTTATATATATCAACATAAAATTATTAAACATTCTCCAAATATCATACATATAAAATTATGTTTCTTATATTTTATATATATTAGTTTGAGATATGTTAGGTTTCTTATATATTCTATAATATATATTATATAATATTAATTTTCTATTAATTTTCCTTATTATTGCACGAAAAGTGAGATATATTATGTGTCAATGTTTAAGTTTTCCATTTGTAAAATTTCAAGTGATATTTGGGAAATATAATTTACATAAACTTTAGAAAATTACGTATTTGTGTATGGTGTTTTTACATTACTGATATTCAGTTCATTCAGAAATATTACATATCATAATATAAACTCCTCGGGACTTAGAAAATATTCCACTTCATCTCAAATTTCTTCTTATGTATCATGTAGAGGAACCCTTATATATGGGTTTTTATATATTATTATATATATATTTTTTAAATTTATTTATAATGCATTAAGATATACCAGATATCAAAAAAATCTTATATATTATATTTTATATTTTATGAATTGTAATGTTTGCACTCAAGGAATTTTAAAATTATTTAGATATTCAAACTTTCAAAAACATCGTCATCATTGGACCTTATAACTTCTAGACAAGTCAATTCAGTCACTTTATAATTTTAAAATCTATCAACTTCCAAAGCCTTCCAATGAACTAAAGCCCCATATGTATAGATCATCACGTAACATTTGGATAGTAGCTTTTGGAATTAATTCTAGTTCATTTTCAATTTTAACCCATTTAGAAATAGTTCTTCTAGAATTCATATCTAAATATTTATAAACACATCATTCTTTAATGTAAGTGTAACTTCCAAATATAGCTTCTGAAATCACTAATTTATAGATAAATCTTTCAGAATACTTACCTTTCAGATGTATCTTCTATCAATAGTTTAGTCCAAAAAATTTCTTCTTCACTCATAACTCGTTGAGATTTAAATATCTAGAATCTCAAAATTATAAGGAACAAGTTATATATTGTGATTTTATCATAGATCAACACTTATCGTTGATTTTTTAAAAGACCACCAGTACAATCATCATATGTATAATATTTTTCCTTAAATCTGTATCTCTAAGAACTCCATACAATAACTCATATAAGTTCATTTATTGTGAACTTTTCCCATCACCCATCACTTATTTATAGCTATCTTTATAATTATAAAAAATTAAAATAATAAAAATACACTGGTCTCTCCAATGTTAAATTGAGACGGAAAAATAATTACACAATTGATTGGGAAACCATCATTCATACAGTTTGGAAACATTTTAACACCATGTAAGTCTCCAAATCCTTTATAAATAAATCTATTTATTTATCTAAATTTTTTATTTTACTTGAACCTCAATGATGTAAGGAAAAAATGGGAATTGATGTATATTCAATCTTTATCAAATATCAAAATTTCCTTCACTAGTTCAAAAAAAGAACTAAAGTTGTAACCTAGTTTAAAAGCTGATTGATTTTATCAACATTTAAAATAGTCTTGATAAGAGCTCCATTAATCAGTGTTAAAAAATAAATTATAATTTGGGACCCTTATTAAGGATTTTTTAGTATTGATAAAGGTGACCATTTATTTGTTCTTTTTTTAGAATTGATGAAAGGAGCTTTTATGAAAACTATTTCTATCATTGATAAAAGAAAAACTAAAATAGTGTGCTAATAAAATTAATAGAACACAAAAAGAACAAATATATAATGTCATGAATTGAATTTCAATTAACTTTACATCGTAATACAACAAAAAAAACTTTAAAATGATTAAAAATATTTCAAACATTAGTATGTACAATTTATCAAAAAAATCAATAAATTCAAAAATATTATCCATTAACTTTGGAATCCCTCTCAAAATAGCCTAAACATTCAAATTGTTTCCAAAAATAACACCCCAAATCAAACAATGAGTGTACCAGTATAAAGAAATTATTTTTATTGTAATACTCTAATGAAATAAATTAAACATAAATATGATACCATGCATTTATAAAGTTTCACTTTTAAATTGAAAAACTACATTTTGAGTCTTATTGGGCACATTATGTGTGAGATTAATGTGTATTTGATTCCTACATGTCACAAATGATTTACGGATAATTTAAATATATCATGAATAAAATTTTGAGTGAAATTTATTGGTTTTGATTACGTGATACTTTCTTTGAACTAAAATATAAATTTAAATGAAAATCATGTACTTTCCATAATAATGAACACAACATGTGTCAAATTTATGTGGGGGTGATTCTAATAAGAAAAAATAATATACAGATCATTATCCTAAAATAAAAAGAAAATCCTATAGTTTTTTCTTGGTTTTTAGTGAGTGACACACATTCTTAAAGAAAATGTTATTTTTAAATTGAAAACACTCACATTGAGTAATACCAGTCTTACCATGTATTTGATTTATGTGTTTATAATTGTAACACAAAAAATGAAATATGGATCATTTTTTTATGTATTAAATTTTCATCTATTTTTCTTCTCATTTTTCAATGAGTGACACATGTATTTAATGAAGACCTCACTTTTAATCTGAAAACACACATTTAGAGTCATATTGGTCACACTGTGTATCATATTGAGGTGAGGATGATTCTTAAACATAAAAAATGACTTATTTATACTCATCCTACAGTATCTAATCTGTCTAAATGTGGTTTCTTAGTTTTGAGTATGCCAAGTACGTTTTTAACTAAGATGTCACTATTAAATAAAAACACACACTTTGAGTCATACCAGCCACACCATGTACCATATTGATGTGCAATTTATTTCTACAAATAAAAATTGGCTTTTGGATCATTTTACTAAAGTATTAGGAATGTCCAAATAAGTTTTCTTGGCTTTCAGTTAGTAATACACATTTTTATCTAAAATTTTCTTTTTAATAGATGAGATGCATTTTGATTCATAATGGTCACATAATGTATTGGATTGATGTGTGTTTGATTATTAATTTTCATGAATGATTTATGTAAAATTATAATAACAAATCATGATAAAATGTTTGTTTTTTATTTTTACTTAGTGAGAGGTAGTTTTTTTACCTAAAATGTCATTTTAAATGTAAAACATAGACTTTGATTAAAACTTTTAATACCATGTGTCAAATTGATGTGTGAATGATTGATAAAAAATTAATTGATGTATCTTTTTTAAAAGTAATAAAACAATATGAATTAATTTTACTTATTTTTAACGAGTGATGTGTGTTTTTAACTAAATTGTCACTTAAAAACTGAAAAAATGAACTTCATGTCATGCCGGTCACACCACGCATTATATTTCTATGACGTTGATTAAAACACATAATAAATTAATTATTCATCATTTAGTTAAATTATAAAAGAAATATCGATGGATTTTTCTGTTTTTTGTATTCCACACATCTTTTGAACTAAATTATCAATTTTAATTGAAAACGGTCTATTTGAATGAAACCAAACACATTATAAATTTGATTGACATGAGATTGATTTTTGAATGAAAAAAATTAAAAATGTATATTTTTAATAAATTATAAAGACCATTTGAGCATGATTTAGTATTTTTAAATATGTTACATATGATTTTAACTAAAATTTTGTTTTTAAACTTTAGACATGAACTTTGTGTCATACAGGTCACACTATGTATCTTATTAATGTGTGGATGATTTATCCTCATTAAATATAACTTATGTATTATTTTACACAAATATGAAGAAAATATAGGTTTTTTGTATAGATTTTAGTTATCGATATGTTTTTAACTAAAATATCCTTTTAAACTTAAAACAAGAACTTTGAGTCATACATGCCACTCCATGTATCAGACTAACATATGGATAATTAATAAATGTCACAAACAATTTATAAATCATTTTCCTAAAATATCAAACCAATTTGAGTATTTTTTATCAATTTTTATTCAGTAAATCTTTCATTTAACTATAATGTTGATTTGAAACAAAAATCACCCTTCAAATCATTTCTATCACACTATGTTCCATATCGACATAAAAACAATTTCTACATGTTTCATATGACTTATTGACATTTTTACAAAATTATATAGACGATTGAAATTGGTTCTCTTATTTTTATTTAGTAATGAATGTTTTCAAATATAATGACACATTCAAAATGAAAACAAATTCTTTGAGTCATAATAGACACACTGTGTGTGTGATTGAAATGTGCATGATTCTTACGCATCAAAAATGACTTCGGCCCTATTTTTTTATTGTTTTAAGAAAATAAAATCTGTATTATCAGTTTCAAGTATATGATGTGTGGTGTATACTAATATTTCAATTTTAAAAAACATTCACCCTTAGTCATATTGACTTAACCGTGTTTCATATTGATATATGACTAATTCTTAAACAAAAAAATGACGTATGTATCATTTTCATGAATTATCAGGATAATACATGTTTTTTTCATGGTTTTTATCTAGTGACACATGTTTTCAACTAAAATGGGACTTTTAAATTGAAAACAATAACTTTGAGTCATACTAGGAACACCATGTATCATATTGACATGAGTCCGATTTCTATATGTAAAAAAATGAATTATGGATTTATTTCCTAAAGTATCATCAAAATCCAACTGAATTTTCATAGTTTTGAGTATGTGAAGTCTGTTTTCTACTAAAATGTAAATTTTAAATGAAAAATCACACTATATCTCATATTGGTCACTCCATGTAATAGTACTCCCCTCAACAATACATTAAAAAGATATAGGGATGTTACTGACCATAGGTGACATCCCCGAGACACCAACGGTTAAAATAAATACAATGGGATTAAAGAGAATTGTGGTGATTTTACTTTTATTGATAAAATACATGTTAACATCGAGCCACAACATTCAAGATGACTATATTATTCATGAAAAAAACCATGCAATTTTAAATAAAAACCAAAAAAAATCATGGGTGACAACAGAAACAAAAGGAAAATACCAAAAATGGTCATAAAATAATTTGGAACAAAGATACCAAATAGGCATCAACAAAATCAAATCCCCATAAAATTAAATCATCAAATACACCAGCCTCTCCCTTGTATCAAGAAGCATTATTTAGGGAATGATATAAATTTCCTTTACTTATGTCTTGATACAAGATATTAACAAGTGCACCAATGTTCCATAGCATGTGGTGAGTATAAAATTAGCAGGATTTCCCCAAAGACATATCAACTCATGCCACTAAAAAACATATTGGTAAAAAATTTATATAATACAATTTAAAGAAAATATATTAATTGATTTATATCAAAACCAATGTATTTCCAAGGAAAATAATAAAATTACTTTAAAACCTTTCTCATAATTTGGAATACCCAAATACCATATTTCCACCCCCCACATGTATTCTAATTGATATTTCCATCCTCAAGAACAATATATCATCAATCCACCTTATTGTAACTAGATGGTTAATCCCTTTATTTTCACATGGAATATGACACATATTATGGGTCTTGTCTCAGTACACCAATGGTATATTCCCCATCAGAAAAGGTCACAAACCAAATGATATCAAGCTAAATATTTATTCCAAATTCCATGAAAAACCATTTCACCATAAATTATTCTTTCTTGTAAACATTTTACCAAACACCTTGTATTCATCAAACCATTCCACAATTTTAAAACCATCATTTTGAAATTATAAATTAATGGGTTTTCTAAAATCCATCCAAATTCCCAAAATTTACCAATCCATAAACATATATAATTTCTATCAAGAATAACACATGTATTAAATAAAAAATTTCAGAAAATTATTTAATCAAAACTAAGACTTCAATTTATATATCATGTGGAGATGAGGGAGAAGCCACCTACCTCTCATTGGATGGTGAAAACAAGGAAGGATAATAAGAGATTATACATTTGAACATGGTTATTCTTTACATTAATATATTCAATCATATCACGTCAATATTCCCATCATAGAACATAGATCGATACAAAAAGAAAATGATCTATGGTTCTAGGAGAGAGGAGATGAGTAAATTTAAGAATAATGGGAAAGAAAAATGACTTACTGATCAATGTATATATCTAATGTGATTTTATTTTACAATATTTGTCTGTAGATCTAAAGTAATGACTAATGGGTCCTTAGAAGTAAATGGAACTCAATATCCAGAAGAGTAAGGTATTAATTAGGGCTCATGTCTTAATTTGAATTAAAACCACAATTTTCCAGTAATTAACATCATGTCAAATGGTTAAGAAATAAATTTTATGAATCTGTATTCTAAATGTGTGGTGATACTTTCTTTAGGCTGCTTCCCATATGGGTTCTTTCACACAGTTAGACAAACCATATTCCAACCATTATTTTCTTTCTATTTCACTTCATACAATTTTCTTTGGAACATATGGTTTTTCTAAATCTTGTGTCAACCATGCACCTACCTAGTGACTTTCAAAACATGTTTCATGACTTCTTGGATGTGGTGAATTGTTTTTACTAACCATTCACAAATCGTGCACCTCCAAAAACACAACCCAAACATGTAAAAAAACATTCCAAACCAACCAAAACGTAACCCAATAATTTTACATTCATAAAACAAATAAAAATTGATAAGTTTCTTAAAATGGGGAGTGTTTAATTATCCCCATAATGGGTCTTTCCATTCAGAAAAATTTGAAAATTGATGTTATCATGGAATAGTCTGTACCATAGATCAAAAATTTGTTCTTTATTATTTCATGTCTCTTCTTGAATCACCACACTACCACAATACCCACTACAAACCAATGATCTTTTGACATAAGATCTTTTCTTTCTTATCCACAATCTGAACTGAAACATGAATCAACATTGAATTTGGATCAAGATCAGCATGGTCTCATCGAATTACATGGTCATGATCCAGGTGGTACTTCATCTATTAAGATACCTGAAAAGCATTACACACACAAATTTACTTTTCAAATAAATACATCTGATATGACACAACACACACATGTTTAGGTATATCAAAAAGGCTAATATACCCTATAATAAAATTCCCTTGTTTACAAAAATGAATATTTCATTACCCGATTTAAATAATCAAGAAAACATGATCAATACCACAAATTATAATGGTCATAAATGATGATCCACGTACAATTTCTGAGGAATATGAGATGTCTCCATTATATTTCTTATAATTTTAAAATTATTTATTGTCTTTTGTACAAGGATTTGTTTGATAAGTGAAATCACACCAACTTACACCCCAAATAGTGGATCGCACCATGGATATCCATATAATTCATCAAAAGGAGCCAAATGTATCATGGTATGACAACATTAATTGTATGAGAACTCCACTAATGGTATTTCCTCCCCCCTTGAGCCAAAAAATTCCATTTTATAGTCCCTAGTAATGTCCTACAACATTTGGATCATTCATTTATGATTGTGAATCCATTAGAGGATGATAAGTTATGTTCAATATTAATTTCATTTCTAGGGATAATTGTATGGATATAAAAAAATTAGACCAAAATATAGGGCCTCAGTCAGATACAATCAACAATATAATGTTATAAATATTTACTTTTTCTCGAAAATATAGTTTTGAAAATTATTACACATTATTGGTTTCACAAATAGGTATGAAGTGAGATTAATTTATGATCTAATCCATAATCAAACATATGAAATTTTGTATCCAAACATCTCTTTTTAGACCTATAAAAATATTTCATGTCTATCTACTCCCATTTCCACATGAGTATATGTAAATATTACAAAATACTTGCTGGTCATTTGTTATATGACTTGACCTATATATAGGAGATGCATCTGAAAAAAACTATGATACTTTCACCTTTATTTCAGTCCAAAAAAACAATTCACTAAATGCTTAATATATAGTTTTTATAATAGATGAAGAATGAATATAAAATGATAGTTGGTATTAAGAATCTATTCTTGAGTAGTTGAAGGAACTAAAATCCAATATCAAACCCATAAAATATATTTTACCAATAGATCATATCTTTTAGTGGTCTCCACACCATTGAGTTTAGAACTTATAATAACACATTTAGTATTGAAGATTCATACCTTTTCACATCCTCAATCAAATCAGGGACAAAGAAAATTGGGAAAAAAGTTACAACATTTCCTTACACAGCACACTCCATATGCATTTCCACTATGACTAAAATTATCTACTACTAATATAAAGATTGTTTACCAAGAATAATATATGACATCCTACTTAATTATCCAAAAATAGATTTCTATCCACCCTGTGTATACATCACATCAAAGGTGAACATTTTATGATATTACATACATCTTAATTTCCTCAAATTCAAGTCTCTTTATGAGAAAATGTGTTTCAATATCTTATGATGTATAAATACAGTAAATATCTCAATAATGAGACAATTGTTACAAATAATAATATACCCCAATAAATTATCTAGTTTCAAATCATTCATTAGGTAGTTTTTTCTCATGTAACCTTAATTTACATGTGTCATAAGCTACAATGTGATCTATCTACCTAAGAACACATCCTAACCTAGACCCTGATGCCTAACAATAAACCACATATCCATTTCACAACTCATTAAATGTAAGAATATTTGTTGGTATGAGATTATTATTTAAATCCTAGAAATTTTTATAGAACTCATCATTCTAGTAGAGATGAATTCCCTTCTTTTTCAGGCCCTTTAAAGGTAATGTCAGACATGAATGTTTTGAACAAAACATCTAGAGTATCATACTAAGCCCATGAAGCTATGTTTCTAAAAAACATTCTTTAATGGTTTCTAGGAGACAAAATACTATATAATTTTAGTTTCTATTAAAACTGCCTTCTTATAAGTGACATTAATAAGGAAACATAAGCCTGGTATAATGAAATCACATTTCAATAGCCTGATATAAAGGTGATGCTCCCACCAGATTCCCAACACAACAACCATGTGATCCCCTTTATTTGATTTAGTTCTAGAACACACCAGGATATTATACAAGAAAACCACTACAAAATAATCATGACACCTTTGAATTATCTGATTCATCAATGCCATAAAAATTTCAATGATTTTAAGTTGAAATGGAATAACCACATGCACATAATGGACCAAATGGTTCAGAAATGTTTTTTTTCAGAATACCATCCTTCTAAGAACATTGTTGGTGATACCCTTCAAACATATGTAAATTATATAGAACCATTGGGATCACGTCAATTGGTCAAATGAGTAATTAATTCATGGAATAGGATACTATTTACTTATCATAAATTGGTTAATATTTGGATGATCTACAGAAATACTAAGAGTTTTAGGAACCTTATTTACTAAAAGAACTAGTTCTATCTACAAGTAAGTGCCATAATGAATGAACAATTTTCATTCCTACTATTCCAACTAAAATTTCAATTCCATAAATTCCATCAATCCCATCCTATGACATGGAATGGAAATAATATTGGTCCATATTAAGAGATCAATTGTAAATTCCACTTCCATTTTAGGTGGTAACCCACTGAAATTATTAGAAAACTGGTCAATGGTGGTTGGGAATTTTTTTTGATTTCATCCATTGATGATAATTTAACCTATACGAACTGATAGAATATAGTTTGAACCACTATTACTAAATCAACTGATCTAAATCCATCCACTACACAATATTAATTAAATATATTTTTAACACCCATTAAAGATATTAAACTCACTTTCCATGTATAACAATCAATATGGGAATTGGTTTTGATCAACCAATCCACACCCAAAATTATTTCATAGTTGTCCATCTCAAGCACAGATAATTCCCATAACAATTCTTCCCCAATGATATCCATTGAACATGTTTCACACCTAAAAGATAATTATTCTTTTTTTCAAAGGGAATCATACATTTTTAAAATAGAAGTAATTATCTCATCATGACAAAACATAAGATCTACCACACAGGAAGAAGTAAAATAGTGATACACACTTGTAATAAACAATGCATGCATAAGTGTACAATTCAAAATAATTATTCCCCACACCGTTGAAGGACTAGATTAATCACCCATGATCATTTTCAACACCCCATATAATTGTTTTACTATTATCCCTTTCTCATTATTTCCCTCATGATATAAATTTTTTTGAGAATTTTTTGTGTTCCATGAATCACACTAACTCTCTTGGTTCTGAGGAAGGGGTTATTATGAGGAGGTCATTCCATTTAAGAATAGGACATCTAATACATATTGGTTGAATTTACAACAGTAGACCATGTTTCAATATGATAATATCACTGAATATTTCCCATATTTTTACCAATATGAAATTCTCCAAGTGGCTCTCTTAAATATATTTTGATATACTCAAAGGATACACATTGGAAATATCCATGCATACTTTGGAGTCAAGGAGGGAGATTAGCCCATCCTATGGTCTGATTCTGTGATGCTCAACCACCTAAGAAATAAGTGTCCTACTTATACTTATTCCTAGTATTGGAGTTACCACATATCCCAGTGGGGATTAGTATTCTACCTAAAATGATATTTCACGAGATATCATTTCCTACTTTTATATCTATATTGACCTTATCTATATAGTCCATACAAAAAATATTTAATATCCTATATTGAATTTATGATCTTAATAAAGAATCACAAATGTGTTCCATCAAGGATTTACTTACATCATCTTCTGAGGAAAAGATGTCTGAAATCAAAAATTTAGCATCATACTCTATTACTAGGAGATTATATTTCTTTAATATGAAAAAATCATTTTTCTGGAAATTATAAACATATGAGGATATATTTTTTTTGTTGAACAACTCTTCAAAATCTTTACATGTCATTCCTTGGTCAATATTATATGGAATTTTTAAATCCTACCATTTTCATTCCAAATACTCAAGTATATACATTTCTAACATAACCTTAAACTCATCTAGTGTTCTAGATAATTTAAATAATATATTTATTCATTTTTTCTATACCTCTTCTTTTTCAAGGTTGAAATCCTCGTAAAGGCATAAGAATTCAAATTTACAATTTCAGAAAATACTAAACCAATTATTTCGAAATCCAGCCATTGAAATAATTTTTATCCATTTTCAAAAGAAATATGATTTTCACTATTTAATGAAATAATTTAAACTAAAAATTAAAGAAGATGTCCTAGTGATAAGTCATACTATCGATGACTGGTCTAAAATCCTCAACATCTAAACCCATACAAATGAGATGAAAACTTACCTAAAACTATCTTAATACATTTTTTTACCAAAACCACTCAGGTAATTTGATGTTTAGAATAATACCTTTAGCTATATAATTTTATGCATTACAGTTGGAGTTCTAAAATTCGTAGCTCTTTACTACCAACCCTACTCAAAGACTATATAGGATTGATGCCATTTCAAATCAAGAACTGAACAAAACTAATATATTTCTAACTCAAGGACTAGAAAAAAATATTCCATTTTCAACATCCTCTCATCCTCATAATATTGATATTTGACAAGGGAGTTACTGACCTTAAGTGAAATCCACAAGTCACCAAAGGGTGATAATAAATTTCAAGTACTTTAATAACATTAGTGGATGATTTTCCCTTCAAATATAAAACAATCAATTAATAGAGTTCAATAAAATTCAAGAAAAATATATAATGGGTGAACAAAACCATGAAATCAAAAATAAAAACCAAAAACAAACAATATAATATTGAAAAATTAAAAAAAGACATCTACCAAAAAAGGCCAAAATATAACTAGACCCAAAGATACCAAATTTACATCAATAAAACCAACTACCAACTAGCTCCAATATCTAACTCCTCATACCTTACCATGTTATCAAGAGTAATCACTAGGAAAATGACATACCTTTCCTTTCATTGTATCCCAATACAAGATATGATAAAATTCACTAAAGTGTGGATTTCACCAAAGTCTTCCCAAATAAATCCACAAGGATAAGAACTAGTTAACATATTTATCTAAAATAATTTATTGAAAATAGATTAATCAACATACTATGAAACCAAAGAAATTATATGTAAAACAATAAAAAATTCATTAAAATATTTCTCATAATTTAGCATACCCAATTATGAGGAGTCCACATCCACAAACACATAAAAACATGCATGCCAAGTGATAGTTCCATACCCATGAGTGGTCTCTCATTAATCTACAACGTTTTCACTATGTGGTTAATCTCATTGTTCTCTATTGTCACATGCCCCATATTCTAGGTCACATCTTGGTGTCACAAGGGTACACACCCCTTCTTCAGGGTCAATCCAAATAAATCAACTCACTTCAACAATGTATGCCAAATTCTATGACAAACCATTTCATAATAAAAATTATTTCTTGATTTTATTTATTCAGAACCAAAAATTAATCTAATCATTCCATTTTTTTAAAACAACTATTTTAGAATTATAAAAAATGGTGTTTTCTAAAATCCATCCAATTTCCTAAAATTTCATATTCGTAACCACAAATGACTTCCTGTAACATACTAGGTAATTATAGAATAATGGATTTTCATATTTACTAATATTATGAATTAGATAGTAATTTTACCTTAAAGGGGTGTAATATTTGATAACATATCTAACACTTAATAATGGGTTTCTCTGAAATCTTACATTGCACACAAGACTGAGTTGTACCGAAAAAATATAGTATTATTATTATTTTAAATAGAAGTTATAACCTTTCATTATTATTTGTGGGAATTAATATAACTAACTATATTATATTAACATATGTTTTTTTAAATATTATTACTTTATTCCAATAAATATTGTTGGATTAAAATGGGAATAAATCTAATTTTGAGCATAAAAAACTCTACTATTTTTAAAATGTAGTTTTATGACCATTTGATGGACAACCCATTTTAAATATGGGTTTTAACAATTATATAAGTTATATTTTAGAAAAAAAACGCTTTATTTAGAATAGGGATATCAAAATTTACTTTGGATGAATTATGGTATTTTTTCTGATTAAATTCAATTTTTAACGAATAGTGAAAAACCATGCATTTGAATTCAATACTAATTTTTCGTGTAATTTGTTAATATAGTTATATTGTACTTTTAAATGGTTTTAAAGTGTAATTATATTAATTTTTAATCATTTGATTTATTTTAGTTCATTAGAATCATTTTCACTTTGAAATTGAATGGAAAAACATTTTGAACTTTTGAACATTTTATTTAAAAACCCATATCTCATTCCAACAAAGAGATTAATTTTAAATTTAATTTTTCCTCTTATGTAAATTAAATTTTAAAAAACAAAAAACATGGTTGTAATTAGTATGAAAATTTTTTTCCAATAGGATCAAAATAAGTTTTTGATCTATAGTATCTTTAGTATTTTACTTACCACGATTAAAGGTAAATAGTCTAATTATGTATAAAATAATATTACAATAATTCAAAACAACCAAAAAACTTGTTATAATATTATTTGATATGTTATTGTCAACCATGACCATCCTTAGTCTAGAAATTTGACCTTTGGAAGCCACTTGGGTGTGATTATGAAAATTTTAACATTTTATTCAAGGTAATGACCAATATGTCATAATCATGTCTCTTATTACTAAAACAATTTTAATATGGGATATATAATCGATATTATAAAATGTAAATAGTTAATAAAAAGAAAACAATATTACCTATACCAGGGTAATTTATTTTTAATTTTTTGGAATTAAATAATTAAATTTAATAATGACATAATGATGGCGTAATAGTTGACCAATTAAAGAGAGAATCAAATAAAAGATATTAACAATATTAAGATAAATTTAATTTGAAATATTTTCTACCATTAAAAAATATTATGGATGATTATGACAAGATATAGTAAGTTAATTTATTTTTTTAATAAAATATAGATGTTTTAATTTTTTTAAAATGTGAGGTAACGAATAGTGTCCAAATTGACATAATTAATTACTTAAATTATAAAATAACTAATTGAATGATATAAAATATAGAAAAATATATTATGTGTCAAAACACAATACATAACATTAAATATATCATTAATAACTCTTTAATTGGTAGTTTTTTAGGATTTTTTAAATATTTTAACTCTTATTGTGTAAATTACATGACAAAATGGTAAGTGTTAAAATGGGTTAAAACAAAATGGTATGGATTATAAAATATTAAAAACATGTTTAATAATTATATTATGGTTATATTTCGAACCAAAATAATTTTATATTTGAATTAAATCAACCTTCATCCATTTTTATGTGAAATGTAAATTATATTAATTTATTATATTTAATAATTCCAAGCGTGCCCCAACCCAATCCTATAAAAAGAACCCATTCCTCTCAATTACTCACACTTTAAAAACCTTTTTGTTCATCCAATATCTAGAAAAACCCCTTCCTAGAATCCCTCCCATCATTATTGAGGCCTTATACTAGTAATACAATACTCATTGGAGGATATAATGCACTCTTTAATGTTATCAACCGAAGAAGAGGTACCGTTTTGGAGGCACTTATATTTTATTTTTCTCCCACTTCCGTAAAACATTATTCCTCCTTGATGAAATAATAACTTTAATATTATTAATATAATTATATCATATTATTTAAATCATGTAAATTCGTCTCCACTTCCATCATATGTTAAATGAATTATTCATTCATGTGTACATGTGAAGGAACACCTCCAAGAACCAAAATAATTTGTTTACCATAACCATATCTCAATACTGGTCATAATGATGAAATTAATTTTTTGTATATGTTTTTGATGACATATTTATCATTAAAAAATAATAATATATTAATTAATTTATTACGTTCTAACCACAGAAAAATGATAATGTTGTTCGTGCGTATGTGTAAATTATCACATCCATGAAGCGATGTGAATGGTTTTTATTCACTACATCCCTTGTAAGATATATGTTAGTATATTTAAATTATTATTATTATTTTAATTATATTATGATCATTATTTAAATTTAACATTATAATTACCTTATTACTATAATGATCAACGCAAAATGTAAACGCTACTCATGCATACGTACGACCTATAGTTTACATGATTACAACGCTGTTCATTTTATCATACTATAAAAAATGGTTTAACATTAATGTATAATTAATGTATAAAATTAATTATTATGTCATGAGTTTTATTCTGAAGATGATGAACATATTTAACACATGGAAAATTTGACATTATAACAATTTCATTTTCGACTCATTTACCAAATATCAACAAAACATCTGATATGAACTTAAATAATTATGTAGTTTTTATAACATGGTAATAAGTGATATAAAAGGAATAATAGAATTTAATTTTTTTTCTAGAAAGTATAAATTATCCTATGTTTATTATTCATGAATATGAATATTTTATGTGATGATTCAGTCTCAAGGTAATACACTTCTTCTCAATCTCCCTTCATTGAGGCATATTTTGATGTTATACACCTCCATATTTTATAAGTTATATAATTAACCCATTTCAATTTTAAATTCCTTAAAATGTTTTCAAAAGGGATATTTTTATACAAACTATTTTACTTTATTAAAAAAAGGAAAATCAATGTTTTTTAATATATGCGGCAATAATGACTTCTGTACTACCGTAATTGTTATTTGATTTATTAATCTATAAGACTTAATGTTTTTAAAAGGAAAAGAAATCCATTATTCTCCATTTCGGTGATTTGGTATTGAAAAATATTTTTTAACGTGGATTAACTATTTCAATATGTTGAAATGATTTATTATGATTACAAATGTAATTTTATGAGTGAAATGTTAGTAATTACAAACATTTAAGTGTTATGTTTATATAATGGTATCTGGAAATTTGATGGGTGGTCATCTTGAAAACCAAATATGGATGGTTACATGATAAAACTATTATGGTTAGTTCAATGATAAACTAGGCTTGAGTGGTTATGTTATAATATTCAATGAATAGGGTATAATTTTTTTTTTTTGTGAGTATTCCATTTTTAAGGGAGATTTGTATGGAAGTCGACGATATGTTTGTTACATTAAAGTATGATTATGTCCAAAGTCACCTTTATATGTTATATGTGATTTATATGGGTTTTATGGTCATATTTTGATAACAAAATGGTAAGTTATGAGATTATATTAAGTGAAGAGTATTTATTACTTATTAATGGTGAAAAGTATTAATTTATGATAAAGTATTCATCGTTTTCATGTTTTCACAAGGATAATAGATTTCCTTCGTTTTTTTATCCCTTACTGATAGTTTTATGCTCAGCTGATGTTTTGAAATGTTTTTCATAGGATTTAAAGAAGAATAGATACAATGATAGGATCATGGAAAAGTTACGATGTTTAAACATGAAATGAAACTATTTTTATCTTAAAAGTTTTTTATTTTATGAATAATGGATAGTGAGTCGAGGTGTCTAAATTTTAATTTATGAGTTATGTATGTGTTAAGGCCTAATTATCTCATGATCTCAACCTGAAAAGATCATAGATGTGAATGAAATTTAAATTATTGACTTAACTCAAGATTAATAATGATTAAGAATGGGGCCTTAAACATCAAATAAGAATAAAAAAAGTATTTTTGAAAAATTACATGGAAATAATTTAATAAAAACTAATCCTTCATGTTATAAGTGAATTGGATATGAGAGATAAGTCACTTAACTCACAAAAGATTGTAAAAATTAATAATGATACTATGATCTTCTAGATCTATTCATGGATCATCTTTCAATCAATAGATTAAATAATATATCATCAATATTCCCATAATAGAACATATAACTATCCATAAAGAACTAGATATATGGTTCCAGGATATATAATAATTGTAGATATAAGACGAATGGGAAAGGACAATGGCTTACCGTTGAATCTGGATCTCCACCACACTTTGATTTGATGGAAGTTGACTTTGGATAAAATGGAATTGACGAGAGAGCCTTGAGATAAAATGGAATTCATGATATTGAGAGAATAAGGGATCGATGAGGGTTATAGGCGTTAATTCAGATTAAAACCAAAAAATTCCAATGCATTAATTATACATCACAAGATTAGGCCATACAGTTTCCCAAACTATTTTCCAATCATGAGATGATACTGTCTTAATCCCACACTGTAAAAATTTGGTTCAAATAGTTAGAAAAACATTGTTCCGACTATTCTTTTTTTGTTTGTTTCACATAGAACAGTTTCCCTTGGGCACTCGCATGGCATGTCCAAATTAGGCACCAATCGTGCACCTGCCTTGTGACTTTCAAAACATACTGCAAAGTTTTCAAGAGGTGGTTCACTATTTATACTAATGATGAAAAAATTGTACACTATTAGAAACACCTAAGAAACATTCCATAACATTCCCAAACATCTGGAAACATAAATCATTCATTGTATAGTCTCAAAACACACAAGACAAAGGTCAATTTTTTGAAACTGGGTATGCTACCCACCATGTGTTAGATTTTCTTGCCAATGACTTATATACATTAAAATTATTACTTATGGACACATTTTCTTGATTAAAAAGACAACATGAGTGTGTTTTAATGGTATTCAATAAGTGATACACAATTTGATGTAAAATGTGAAATTAAAATATAAAATATTTACTTTGAGGTAGATATGCATGTAGCCAATCTCGGAATTTCACAAATGACTTATGGATCATCATACTAGAATATATAAAAAATCTGAGTCTTTTTAACAAATATTCTATGAGTGAGTATATTTTAACTAAAATTTCACTTTTAAACTAAAATCTTTCACTTCGAGACATAATGGGGACACAATGTATCATATTAACACGTGGTTGATTCCTACATGACAAAAATGACTTATGAATAATTGTACTAAAATACCTTAAAATTTTGCTTGTGTTTGAGTGAGTGAAAAATATTAATGTAAAAATATAATTTTTAAATTGAAAACATAAAATTCAATCCATACAATGAATAACATGTGTTATATTGATGTGAAATAGATTCCTATATGGTAAAAATGTTATATAGATAATTTCCATAAAGAATAAATACCATATGATTTTTTATCTATTTTCTGTGTGTAACACGCATTTTGAACTAAAATGTTACTTTTAAATTGAAAACACAAAATTCTAGTTATACCGAGCATGTGATGTGTCATGTTGTCCTGAGATTTATTTTTACATGTAAGAAATAATATATGGATCATTTTCCAATAGTTTCAATATAATTAGAGAATGTTTTCTCAATTTTTAGTGAGTGATGTCTGTTTTGAACTAGAATGTGATTTTTTTTTAAAAACACACACTTTCAATCATAACAACTATACTATGTGTCTTAGTCATGTATGAATAATACCTTGCTGTCAAAAATGACTTATGGATAATTTTCATACAGTATCAGGATAATCGAAGTGTCTTTTCATAGTTTTTAGTTACTGAAGCGTGTCTTAAACTAAAATGATACTTTTAACTAAAAACATACAATTAGATTCTTAAAGGGTAAAACATTTGTCATATTGATGTTCAAATAATTTCTAAAACTCACTAATGACTTATAAGGTATTTTCATAAAGTATCAAGATAATCTGACCCTGTTTGATTTGTTTTAATGTGTGATGCATATTTTTTACCAAAATTTCATTTATAAACTGAAATAATTCCCTCTAATTCATTTTAAACTTGATAACACGCAATAATAAACATAATTAAATAAAATAAACAACATGTAGTTTTATGAATCGAATAAATATTACCAGAGTTCTTCTTTATTATTGAAGACTTTGTCAATAATTATATTTTTGAAGAAAATTTTTCTCTTTATATAGTGAAAAATGGTTATAGAAAAACTGTTTCATTAGAAAAGTAACCTATTCGTGGTCTATAAGAAAATTAACTAAATAAATAATATATAAAAATGATATTTAAATTAAATAATAATGGAGTCGATAAATTGACAATAAAATTAACTAAATTAGTATTTATAATTTACCTCTTTATAATGTCTATATAAATTTTAACAACACATATGTATCCCATTAATTTATAAAAAAATTATTTCATTATTAAATTATTCGAGTTATATAGAGTCATATTAGTAATATAAAAATATAAATAAACAAATGATTGATAAATATTATAAATCAAAATTTGATTATCATTAGAAATACTTTTTTGAGGATTCTAGTTTTATGATGGACTAAAATATCTTTCACAGTTTAACAAATATAAAAACCACAATCCAATCCATTAGAATATCATTTCCTCCAGGAGCATACATATTTATTTTTTGATTCATCTTTCGGTGTCTCATATTCCATTTCCATACCTTATGCTTCTTTGTGTAGGTATTCTATTAGTTATTTCTTCCTCACATAGGTATGTTAACATGGACCCCTATATTGCGTACTTCTCCAGCTCACTCACATCAGGAATTACTTGTACTTACACTTCCTAAGTTCATGTCGGTACAAATTATGTAAGTCCAAGGGATGTGGAGTGAGTCATTAATGCTTAAGATACTGGACATTAAACTACCATGTGCCCATGTCCTCAACACAAGATTTTAACCTATAAATTTCCACATACATAAAAATTTTGAGAGGACTAGAAAAGGGATTAGAACCAACACCCTCTCTCTCTCTCTTTCCCTTTGGTATTTGTCTCCATGTGCACCTCATTTAGTCTCCACAGAATCCCAAAACCATTTCTTTAGGCTTATCTCTTGGATCAATTCACAATCTCTATCTCCATAGGGAACTATCCATGTGTAGGATCCACACCACCTCTTGTTGACGTATATTTTGCAAGATGATCATCAGGTCTACTGTTACCTCTAGTTTGTCTCACCAAACATGACTCACATGGTCATAGAGTAAGCAGTGACCATGACATCCTCTATTGTCTGCTAACCCCATGTAAGCACCAGCATGACTTTGAACCACCAACCATGTGCAATCCTCATGCCCATACATCCTGATCAACATAGAACTTGATCCCTATATTTTAAAAATGGTACAAAGGAAGCCTCTCCTATGTTTAACGCCTTTATTCTCCACAATCCATTTCCCCAACAATTTCATGTTTCTTCACTCATCCTATATAACGTTAAATTGAATTATCTAAATTAAATTAGTTTTGATACGTTTTTCACACTTAAGAAGTTACTTCAAGGTTCAATCCCAAACAATGATAAACTCTAGTGATCCCTTATAGCGATTTACCCTATTGATTGTACATATTACCTTTTTGGGGCACATCTCCTATATCCACCTCCCTGAGGTTTTATAATCCACATTGGCAGCTAACCATTCATAATACCTTTACATCACCATACTCCACCAACCAAGAGTGTAACTCTTGATAAGGGTCTCTAACCATGCATAAGACCCATGACACTCCATCTTTAACTTTGCAGACTTCGATCATTATATTTCAAATAGGGTATGTAGGAATCTAATTTTTGGTTTAGGTCCCTCATCCACCACAATCCATTTATTCAGAATATTTCACATTGGTTCACTCATCCTACATGATGTTAAACTACACACTCTAAACTATGGTTGTTTGAAACCTTTATTATACGTATGAAGCCACTTAGTGGTTCAATCACATAAAATGGTAAAATATTTTTCTCCCTTCTAGGGATGTTCCTTCATAATGAAACTTCATAACCTTTGGGGGAACATCTCCAAGATCCACCTCCCTGAGGTGTTATTATCCACATGGGAAGCTAACCAAGCAAAAGTCCAAAAATTCACCATACTCCTCCAATAATGAGTGTCCCTCTTCAGATGGTCCACTATCCATGAAAAATCCCCTAGAAAGTCTCTGAGTCATTATCCTTTGTGTACGCCCCGATTCTATTCCCACATCATAAACTATGAGGGCATTGATTCTTGACCACTAGGATACATAGGATACCAAATTGAGGATCAAGACCAACACCCATTTCCAATCTGGGTCTTTCTTTAGAGCCTTTGGGTCTCTAGAATATCATGCCCAAACCCGAATGTTGTAATTCCTTTGGGTCCCCATCTATGAATTCCAATTCTCATGATATTCCTTCATAGGTGTCTCATCACCCCACCTTGAACTAAATGGACTTTAATTCCCATCCACTAGGATACGTAGGAAGCCTCTCTAAGGTTCAATCCCAACACAACCATCTCAACACCGGTTCGATTCACTTCATTCATATCACCATCCATCCATCCTAATTCATACCTGGGCTACCACATCCCAGTGAAATCATGACACCCACTTCCATGATGCTTTTAATATAACATGGGATTCTAACGATTCATAATCTATAGACATCATATCCATCCAAAAAAGAGTTCCCATATTACGATGAGAAACTAACAATGTGTAAGACCCAAATCACCCCTTCAAACTACATGGGTTTTGATCCTTATCTTTTAAACATGGTACATAGGAATCACCCTAGAGGTTCAACTCCATCCAATATTAAACCTTGTAATACCCCCTTTTCAGGGTGTGATTTCCTGATCAATCCTTTGTGATGTCCATATCATCCATATTTGTGTGAAACCACCATTTTTTGGGACAATCATTCTCGGGTCTGTCCTTATTGGAAATTCTAATCCATCCATCAATTAAACCATAAAGGTACTCCTTACTCGTAATGTACCTCTATAATCAAATCTCATCAGTGTTCTGATTATTCTGATCCATCTATTCTAGATGTTAAACTCTTGGAATACCCTACGTTAAACATGGGAAGCTGAGGAAAACCTCAGCAGCATGGATCCATCGTAAGTACCCAAAAATAGACATGGGAGGCCTCGGGATTCCACACCCTTAAGAAGCCCTCTAATAATTGATAATTTAGGTGTACCAATGTTCTAGTTTCTAGGTATTTAATTGAATTCCCACACGACTACACTCCTGATAGAAGGGTTTTACCCTAACTTAACCCATTGTAAGGTCCAGACATAAGTAGTTAAATAAACTGAAATCCTCAAAGATATGGCACCAGGAAGAGTTTCACAAAAAAATATTAATCATTAAGGGAGACCCTGAAAAGGAAAAATATTCTGAGGAATCTTCAAAAAGAAGAACTAATATCCCATCATCCCATTTTTATCATGGAGAAAACACACCTAAACAAGTAATGATTCATCCCACCGTTGGAAAGAGGGATTTTTGGCTACAATGAAGTCATCACCGTTGACATGCATGCACGGGTGATGAATGCTAGAGGAAATAATAAAAAATAGATATGGATAACCCAACGTTTATCTTTTATCCTACGACCATGGGGATCAGTATAATTGGAGAGACTATATGATAAGCTTGTTATAGAATTTACCTATCTGACCCCAGGTACCGCCAATAAGAAAGTGGGTCTGGCCTGGAACTCACCCGACATTGGAGCAGTTAATTTTTGGGAGTTCCGGTCTGCAACATCATCAGGATAGATAAATATATCCATTCATGGAAGACTAGATGGTACTGGGGAACTGCGAACTACTTTCCTATTATACATATTGATAGCTAAATCTTTCTATTTTTAGGACCGAAACAATAGGAAACCAATCACCTCCCAACCAAATATGCATGGGTAGGGTAAATTCCAATGTAGAAATCCCACACAACTCTATATCTTCAATGAAATCATCTAAAACCATGGACAATGTGCACCCACCACCATATCCCCCTCAGAATTTATCCATAGAATGGAGACCAACACTCATAGCTGATGGTATGAACAAGAGGGGATCATCCGAATGAGGGATATAGAACTCTAGAATTTGGAGGATCTTGTTCTTGATATCAATTCCACCCCCAAGGGCCGCATTGAGAACCACTGATCCCCACATAGATGTAAAACTATTTTATAAGCCTTTCTCAAGAAAGGTCCCACGATTCACTCCCCTAAGCCAATGAGGTGTGTGTCGTCCAAGTCATACCAACTAGAACTTATTCTCAGAGCCTCTAAGGAGAGCTCCCACCAGGCCATATCCACATTTTCATTTTGGACCTCATGCTGAAGAGGTGTGGTTTATTCCCCTGATCTGCCAGCCCAGGTTCGGCTGACCTGGTGTCAGTATCAAGTTAATGTTCTGAAAGATTCTCTCCATGTGGTGTTATCTTCTACATATTCAGTGGTGCAAGCCACCACTGACATATGTTATCAGTTACCCATTGTTATAAAGCATGGGATCCTCAATGTAAATTTGAGAGAGAGACCCTATACTCCCCATGAGAAGGCTGGGTTGATAATTCTGGTCACTGGCATGATCCGCAGCCATCCCGGGGCGAACTGTATTGGTGACATTCAGTATGGAGTTCATCCTCATACCATCATCGACCAGAGTGGAGGTCCACCCTACGCTTTCATTCAACATAGAGTTTGTCCCCATGTTCTCAACAACACCATAAGAGGTCCTCCCTACTCTATAGATAATCCAATTAGAGGCCCTTCTTACTTCATAGATGGGAAACATGGAAGTCATCCCCATGTCTAGTTTGATCAGTATGAAGGCCCACTTCATTTTATCATATCTAGCAAAAAAAAGGTCATCTCCATGTTCTTTTGAGCTCTAGTGGAGTCCCTCCCCTCTCTATCATCTCCTACTGTGGAGGTCCTCCCAACACATAAAGAAACATACATGGTGGTCCTCCCCGTGTCCCGTTTGACATATGTCTGAGTTCTCCTCACGCCCTAGCTCACCCAAGTGGGGGTACTCCCTACTTCAATGAAAATAGGAATAGATGTCTTACCCAAATTCCATATAGCTCTAAAAGAGGTCCTTCACAGTCCATCATCAACTAGAATGGAGGTTACCCCCTGTGTCGAAGATCAACCATTCCCTAAAGAACTATATTAGGGATGGAGGTTGAACCATCACCTCTGAGGGAAGAATTCATAGAAATTACAGATCATTGTAAATCAATTTCTCTATTAAAATTCGAACTCAGATTGCGAAAAGATGATGGAACCTTCATCCCGATCCTCTGCATCATGATCTGGGTAAAAAAAAGATATGTATGATTCATTATTCTTGAAAGTGAAATTCACCAGATCCCTAAAATCCTCCACTGGTATATGTGGGGGGAGAAAGATTTGGATAACTTCTAGGGTATCTCTATGAAAAACTCTAATTTTTCATAAGGATCATTCTCCACCTTGACACGAGATCAAAATGATTTGTTTTAGGGACTCGTGGAAGATGAAAACCATCAGAATCCCCCGCCGATTATTTCCACATTCATACAAGATGTGGTGTTTGAAACTCCATCCTATTGGGCCATGATGATGAAGTCCGTACCATACCAAAGAGATTCCCTGATATGAAGTGGAATGTCAACTCACACTCTATTCTATTCAACAGCCAAAACAGTACCATAACATCCTACATCAGTGTCGATATCGATCCCTTAGCCACCCCTTGTCAAAAAATGGGGAAACTAGATTCTAGACCAATTTTCTAAACAGAGTAGAATGTGGGGCTTTCTCATGGAGAAAATTTCCCTGAGATTTTCTAGATGATCATGTATCTAGAATTCAACATCCCAATGTCTCTCACCAAGTATGAGGTCATGTGTTTCTACTGGACTCTCTGGGTGAAACATTTTCACCACTTTCATCATGGATTGGATTATATGAAAATCTAGGAGCATTAGGATGATATCTTCCATCAGTGTTTCGTGGTCTACATAGTCATGATTCCTATTTCCCAACACCCTACATCACCCGGTTTTCACTGGACCCTCCAAGAAAGATGTGTCTGTATTATTAATATAATCTATAGAATTATTGGTGAGACATCCCAACATGTCCAGATATGTGGTTGGGGTAGTGTTTAACTCTACACTTCGGTCCTCTCCTAAACTAACTATACTTATCAAGTGATATTGAGGATATTCCACGTGGTTTAGTCATGATGAACATTGAAGAAATCAATTCAATCAAGGAGAATGGTAATGAGATATGTCTCATTGAAGAGATCCTTCTCCTGGGAACAACACACCATCGAATGGATCCCCTGGCATTTTTAATCTCAAGTAAAGACACATTCAAGGCCTTACAAAAATATTTGATACATTGCTTCTCAGTTAGGATCCCAGTAGGGGATAATGACACAATGGGATCGTCAATCCTTCTGACCCATTTAGGGGAACAATTAATATGGAAGATAATCCCATGAAGGAATCACTACTTCAATAGAATAATGAATCAAAGAATATAATTAATGATATCATCACTCTTCACCTTGAATAATGGAGCCCAAATTACAGTTATCATATGTATAATACCATCCTTCCTCTATCATGGTAATAGTGGAAACCATAGTTTCTTCTCAGCAAATTACCTCTAATTGATCCAGAAAACCTTTTTTATCTCTATAGGGTAGAGTCCAAAGTTTATAGAAAGTGACCACCGTTTGCATCATCAAATCATCTCGAACGATGTGAGGATATTCTTCAAGACTGTGCTCCACAATCCATCCCTCTAGAAACTCCTTAGGATTCCCTTCAGGTAATTCCCCCAACTGCTCCACAATCCATTCTTCCATCCGCTCAAGATCCACTATGATATCTAATCATGTTGATGAACCAAGAAATGAACTGGTGGTCAGAGATCATCATGAAGACAAGAATCCTGACCCAGTGGATCTAATGGATGCTCTCATCACACACCTTGAGGCCCTTGAAACACAATAGTTTGCAATCCCACATGATGGAAAGTTCTTTGCATAATGGGTAGATGATATGATATCACCCTCGGATATCATCAATCCCACTTTTCACCTATCAATGATTTGGGAGACCCACTGTGGTATCTACACCACATTATATATAGGTTTGGACCCATTCTAGAAACTCTTACATAGTAGGAATCTTCTATGCTATGGTTCTTCATATAGACTATGGAAGGCCATGTGTTCATCTAGTACAACTAGATACCCATTGGGTCCATATATGGTTGGTAGAATATTCATAGGAAATTTCATTATTAGTTCAGGTCCACCACTTGAAATAATAGTATTTATGACCACTTCACATGAAAAAAAATTCCATATGAGCGAGTCACATACTTTATCTATAGGTGGAAGGGCCTCGCGTATTCACCAAGCATATCGCTAACCCAAGAGAAGATAATAACGATGTGCATGGGGTAATGTGAAGGATGAATTGGTCCCATCCCTCATCAATCATGAACCTTATAAGTGGGTTTTATGATTTCATTGAAAAGGCTCAATGCATAGAGGAATCCTTACAATATTCCAAATAGGCACATCTACTACCTCCCAAATCACCTGGAAGAAGAGCCTCCAAGGCCATGACTACTATCGTCGCATTAGTTGAGGCCCCTGATCCTCAAGACATGTTAACGATTGAGGCTCATATAAAACTTCTCATATTTCCACAACCTCATTACTTTATTTAGGATTTTCATTTCTTTCCCTAGAATCAGAAGGTTCCATCGCATAATTCCCAATTGTCGCTCGAGTGAGATAATTAGGTTCCACCTCCACGGAAGGGTCCAATCCCTCATCAGGTCCAGGCTCCCAGATTTTCTTTCCAAAACATAAAAACCAACCTAATCCTTTAATGACGCTCTGGTCCTTGATTGTTTATGTAGTTTCCTAGATCATGGAATCATGAATTTTCTAGAATGCATGAGACCCTAAGAGGCTTACCTCACTGATCTCCCCAAATACAGACCATATCACCGATTACCTAGACATACTCTCATGCAGTGATATGTGTTCAATTATTGGAATTAGGGATATGTCAAAAAAAATTATTCAGGTTGGGTCCTACCCTGGTGCAGGAGGCATATATATCAACTATGTTGGAAAACAACAGTTAGTTTCATTGACAACATGTTTCTTGTAACGGGTCTCAGATGTATGACAATTGGTTGTCCTGTTGGGAAGTTTATCGTAGCCATAGAACCATCTTTTACAATTTGAATCAGCATGATCCTTTTTATTTTTTCATGTATTCTACTAATACCACTTTTACATCTACCTCTCAACCTTTTACTTCTCAAAAGAGCAGGCGCTTCATCACAAGGGAAATAAAATTCCCTCATTGGTGATGAAGATGTCTCACACTCTTGGAGACTTTATGCCTCAAGAGATTGGAGTCACCTAGAGAATATTCCTAGTATTGGAGGATTTATCATGTGATGAGAAGGAGTATGCCTCAGTGAATACCATTGAATAGGTTAACACTTATGTGGTTCTAGACAACGAGGAATGCCATGCTAGACCTCATAATTTCCCCATTCCACACCATCGTTGACATAGTCATGGTGATGTGAACCATATAAATGCTCAGTCTAGTGCTTCCAACCTAGAAATGTACACCACTAAGACCAAATATAAATATTAGCACAATTCTCAATATGATCCATCCTTTTGTCTTATCTATTTGGGTTTGTAACCACTACCATTTGTGTTACTCAATTAGGAAGAGATGTCGTGCCTATGTTATGTTAAGCCACACTTAGCTATGGATATACCTCAGTGTTTTGAGAGCCATCAAGTATTCAATTATTTTTATTCATCTAACGAGTAGTAGGATATCCACAACACCGACTAGAATTCACTGGTTCGACTAGTATCTCATATCATACTATCTTCCATGGAGAAGATCCATGCCTGTCGGAATGTGAACCTAGCCCATATGTATGATGTGATTAACCACCAAAAATACTATTTTTTATTAATCCCAAGCGACCCCATACATAACACCAAAAACATCAAAACAAAACAAAAGCATAACCAAACGCGGACCCCCCTACGGAGGGCGAAAATAATGTAGTCCTAGTGCATCTCCCCTAATCAGATTGACCCCCTCAGGTCTAATTGGCGAGGCGTTATCCACCCAAACTGAAATATCCCCCGGGGCTGCAATAGAAGCAAAGTAGTCCGCAACCTTGTTCCCTTCCCGCCAGGTATGAGTAACCCTTATGTCGTTCCCCATAACCACCCTGCACTGTCTGATAGTATAAGAAATCCTACACGGCATCGTACCCTGTCCATGTAACGCATCATGTATAATCTTCGAGTCAGTCTCTATTTGCTCCACCATCAGGCCTTTGTCCAGACACACAGATATCCCTGAAAGGACCGCTAGGGCCTCTGCCTGCACCGAGCTCCCCCTCCCGTAGTGCACAGCGAAAGCCAGCAACACACTACCACTGCCGTCTCGAAGCACCCCGCCACCATGCATATTCCCTCCCGCGCATGCCCCATCGACATTCAGCTTCAGACCGCCCACTGTAGGAAACCGTCGAACCCACGACCCCCGCCTCCTGGAAGTCTCCTCCCCACCTCCCATCCCCTGGGATACCAATCCCCGTAACGATGGAACGCTCTCCCCAAACCTCTCCGTTTTCACAAAATCAATCAGCAAACACCTTACCCTTGCCACCACCGCCCTCCCAGTGGATGCGCACCCCTCATACCTGGCTCGGTTCCGCGCATCCCACAGAACCCAGCACCCAGCATTATAAAACACTGACCGAACCTCTTTATCCTCCACGTTGCCGCCACCCCCCTACACCCACAAGCTCGAGAACTGCTCCCAGGTCTCAACATGCCCAGATTACCCTATAAGGTTTCCCAAAAAATTCCAGACCACTCTGGCCCATTCTCCTGCGAGAAAAATATGCTCCATACTCTCCTCCTTCCTCTGTTTGCAGCACTGACATCCAGATGCTAGACTAACGCCCAGGCGTTTGATGTTCTCATCTGAAGGGATGGCGTTTTGCATGATCCTCCACGTTAAAAAATTCATTTTCAAGGGGACCTTTCTGCTCCACTCCACCCTACTTCCCGCCTCCTGCGTCTGCTGAACATTGCAACTCCTGCGGAAGTCTTTTAGATTGAACTTACCCGAAACCGAGGGCGTGAAGACACATTTGTCCCTCTCATTGTTAATCACCACCGACTCAAAGATTCTCCGTGACTCCGCATCTAGCACCGCGCCGAAAAACAGAGGGTGACGCTTTGCCTCCCTAAACGAGATCATCGGGGCTGGGCACCCTGGGAACGCATGCACCCTCCCTGACCAGTTGCAATCCCAGAATCCGACCCTCCCCTCCCCGATGATCCACTGAGCATGATCCCTCAACTCTGGGACAATATTACACACCTCTTCCCACATGGAAAACCCTCTCACTGGGATGTCGGCGGAACTATCCTCGTACCTGCCCCGCATACACCTGCCCCACAGTGTCTCTCCCTCCGTAATTTCCCAGGCCAGCTTCGCACGTACTCCATCCACCGTATCCGCCATGCAACGAACCCCGATCCCTCCTTCTGTGACCGGTCTCGCCATCTTCCTCCAGGAGACCCACTGTCTCCTCCTCTCCCGCGAGGCATCCCAGATGAAATGTGCGAGCACCCTATCTATGGACTTAATGACCCCCTTGGGGACGTTAACCGCCACAAGTGCATGCACCAGTATCGATGACAGCACACTGTTAACTAAGGAGATCCGACCCCCGAAGGATAGGAAGTGATTTTTCCAATCCGTAATCCGGGCCAGCAACCTGGCCACAACCCTGTCAAAATCCCTGTTCCGCAACTGACCAGTGGACACCGGCGCTCCCAGATACTCCATCGGTAAGGACCCTCTCCCCATGCCCAACTCCGTTCTCACCGCATCCAACCTGTCGTCTCCACACGAAGCCGCCAGATAGAAACAGCTCTTCTCCCGGTTCACCCGTTGTCCACTCCACTTGCAGTAATCCTTCATAAAGTCATTAAACTTCCTCACAGACCTCATTCCAGCATTCAAAAACACAATAGTATCATCCGCATACATGAGGTGGGATACCGAGAGACGCCCCTGTTTCCTGCGGAAAGGCACTATCTCCCCCCTGCCAATTCCCTTGTTGATAAGTTTACTTAAAGAATCCTGCATCAGTATAAACAAACTAGGGGATAGAGGGTCCCCTTGTCTAACGCAGATTTGAGTCCCTTTAACCCGACGATTCAAGGTTATGAATACACTGAGTAGAGGTAGTGTGGAATGATCCAACCCAAGACCTATTTTTTCCATATTTATAGTAGAGTGTTTATAGTCACCTCACATGATAGTGAAAAATATTCGTTGATTGGTAGAACATGTCTCCATATGCATGCATCAGTTACCTCATCCTATAAATAATGACTCAATTACTCCCTTAATGGTTGTGTGGGTGTACTTCAGGGTCATGAATCTACCTTTTCCTCTAGTGATTCCCATTATTTAGACACTAAATACTACAATAGAATGAAAAATAATGTTCAAACCAATTAGATTGATCACACTACTCCTTCAGAGGACCCATGTGGTTAAATGGATGATGTTTCCATCTTCTTAATTCACTAGTTGGAGGCCACAACCCTAGATTTGTGATAATTCATTGTTTTTTCTGAGAAAATGTGGAGGTTCATTACTAGAAACAAGGAATTCTATAAGATCACATCATACTCGTACACAAATCAGGCTCAAGTAATTGCAGATCCCCTTACTCCTATAAGGTATCATGATGTTAGCCTAGTGGAAACAGCAATACACAACACATTGTTTTCACCTGGATTGGTTGAACCAACACTAGTTGACATGCCACTACTTATTTGATATTATCAATCATGGAGCCTTGGGTAGAGTTCCTAATGTAATTGGGTTAAAATCATTCATTGACAAGGTATTAGTAGTGTGAGAGACTCCCAATAATAATTAAACTACCACTCATGCTGGTACTGATGTTCCTCCAGGGTTAGCTAAATCCGAATAATTAACACCTTCCTATGATCCTCAGATATTAGAATATGAGGAGGATTTGTAAGAGGATCCTCCTAGGTTTGAATAAGGCATCTTTATCATCGTTGATGATTTGGCATAGGTGAACCTTAGAACCTTGGTATACTCGAGGATAACACTGACCAAGGTAGTTGTGACTACCAAATATTGACAAAAATATGTAGATTTATTAATTTAGAATAATGATGTTTTTTCTTGGGGCTTTTTCGAGGTTCTAGAATTAGATCCTCTGGTCACCATCCACTACCTTGGTCTCCCGATAAGCCACGACAGGTTCTAGAATCCTCCCTAAAAGATGCACTTTTCTCATGGTTCCATGGTCAAGACAGAATTTGATAAGCTCATCAAATAGAACATCATCATGGAAATCCATTACCATAGATGGTTATACAATGTCACCTCCATCAAGATGAATAATAGATAGATCAAATTATGTGTTTTCTAATGGGATTCTTATTTATACTGTCCAAATTATGATTTCCCCCTTCCTATGACATTACTATTGATCAATGCCATAGATCAATTCTATTACTTGTACTTTGTGGATGGATATTATGGGTATAATAAAATATGAATTTCCATTTAGGATGAATATTCCACCAAATTTAGATTTCCACAAAGTACCATTTGTTACCCAATAATTCCTTATAACCTGAGTAGTACTAGAGAAACCATTCAACATGATGCATACGACATATTCAAACCGATCCTTAGGACATTGGTGCAATTCTACATGGAAGATTTGGTGGCAAAATCCCACCAGCATCATGACCACATCAGAGATATTGAGAAAGTGTTCATTTTTCATCACGCTCTCCATCTGAAGATAAAACCTTTTAAGCATTATTATAGGGTTACCTATAGAAATTTCTTCTAATTTTTCATCAAATAAAGAGGCATCAAGATAGATCTAGAGATGATCAAGGATACCAATCAAATGCCTCCTTTGAGTAACCTTTGGGAGCTCTGATATTTTTAATACCACTTATCCTGAATATTATGATTCATTGTGAATATAACCTGCAAGTTTATTCCATTTTTTATAATTATGAAGAATGATGCCTTCAATGATTGGGAGGAAGATTACTAAAACAATTTAGTGGAAACCAAGATGTATCTTCTACAACCAGGGTTTCTAAAGCCACCCATCTTCGGAAATCCACTAGTTCTTTTTGTGACTACCATTGAATGATACCATGGTTCCCTTGTCACATTGAAGAATAAAAAGGTTTAAAAATGATTTGTACTATCTCATCCCCTTGATCCTCAACACAGAGACACTATATATATCTATCAAGAAGATCGACCTTGAATTTAGTTTTCATAGTGTATAAGTTGTAGACATATTAGAAGAATAATGAGATATAGCTGGTGTCCCATATGGATAAACTGAAGTACATTATGAACTTACTTATTTTAATTTCCCATATAGGTCGTTGGGTAGTGATAATTAAACTGAGAAACATAAGGTTCATCACACGAAAATATATCAAGGGGCAGGTGTTGGAAAAATTTCTAGCCACTTTCTATTGATCTTGATTTTCTAGAAGATTCCATCCACTCAATGGACTAGGTGGTGCCGTGTTAGAAGAATAACTTCGGTGGTGCCTCACAGATCCCCACTAGTAAGATACTCAATGATCCTAGCACTACTACAAAATAAGGCAATAGACACAGTTTTGAACGGTGTCTATAGGCCCTAAAACTGTGGTTATATGTTATAGTCATTGTTTAGTGAACAATGGATGGTATTGGCATGGCTATAGGGTGAAGCCTATTGTTATAGTTTCACCCATGGAAATAGTCCTATAGCCACAAATTTCAAACCGCAGTAGAAGATTCAGTCACAGAAGATCTATATCCATGGATGGAAACCATGGCTGTAGGTCTTCCCATTCTGTAAAAAATAGCACAGTTTAGCCACTGTACGAGCTGTTGAGAGGACTGTATTTTTCCAAAAAAAGATGCTTGAATGTGTTATACCTTTCCCTATTCTTTTTCGAAGGTAAATATTGATGATTTAAAATCTAGAAGTAAATTTGAGTACACATAATTAACTTTAATCCTAATAGGCTTTCAAAAAAAATCAGTTAATGTACTATTATACTGACATGTTTTCACATAAAAAACAAGCTTTTACAATGTAGGTTTTCCCAAAATGCATAATGCATTATAAGCTATCTTAATTCCATTTTTCACCACCCTCCCTATTTCACCCAACCTGCACCCTCCCCTACCCCTTTCACCCTATTTAACCCTCTTCAAACATCTTTCACCCCTGCCCCTCACCCTATCCCCTGATAACCCCATAACCCTCCCCTCCCACCTTCAAACTCCCTGCCCCTCCAAGGCAAACACCTACCCCTTTCACCCTCCCCCAACACACCCCCAACACATCCCATGCACCCCCTTCAGACACCCTAAACAACCCTACACCCTCCCCCTTCCCCTTGAAAAAAACACAGTACACTCCCCTCCCCAACACACACCCCCTACACAACCCCCTGCACACCCCTTGCACCCCTACACCCTCCCCCTACCCCTGCAACAAAACCCATCACACCCCGTGCCCCTAGCCCTTCTCTAGCACAAACCTACCCCCTTCCAACTCCCTTATAAGGCCCTGCACACCCCATATACAGCATCCAACCCTATTACTCTCCCTATCCCCTAGAAACAGTACCCAGCACACCTCCCCTATACACCCCCTTCACACCCGCCTCCACAATCCTTGCACCCCCTGCAACCTCCCCCTTCCCTTTGCAACAAAACCATAAACACCCCACAACCAAGTCCCCTCCCCAGCACACCCCCTTCCCTTATCCCCTCCCCCATCAAACCCCCAACACACCTAATAAACCCCTTCCCCCCTTGCACAAACATAATTGAAGCTCTATATAAAGTATTCATAGAAATTAGGTAGATTAATAAAGTTAATTTGAGACCAATGTAAAGGCTAAATCACATTACATTTAGGGAACTTGAATATTTCACCTCCTACATAAGGTTATTGTATGAAATATGATGTCTACTTATGAAAAGAATCTATGGGATTGTTAAGGTGATACTAAGATATTTAAAGGTCATTCACGACCTTCATAAATGTCACACTAAAGAAAAGAAGACTATATCAAGGTAATTACTAAAGTATGTAAAGTTCATATGAGAAAGATGATGACTACATCAGGGAAATCTATGATTTTCAATAACTAAATAAAGTTAACTTTGGGATTACACCAGATGCATTAAGGTAATTGTGATATATGATGAAGAGATGGAAACCATTTCACAGGGTCATGTGAAATGAAAATGCAGCCACACCATAGTTATTTACTAAGGGGTGTTTGGGTGATTCTGTAAGATTATAATTATTTAGGGAGATTAATGTTAATCCCTAATAATGAAAACTGATTTTTTTAAAAAATCATGAAATTATAGATCTCCACTTAACGGGTTAGGCATATCGAACCTACCTCAACCTCAAGGCACACTTCTTTTGACGATGAAAAATTGAATCTTCATTTTTTTCAAATGCACACATTTTCACCTTCACATATATATAAGGACACATATCTACTATGTACATATTTTCATTGGCAAATAATCCCAAGGGGTCTTTAGGTATTTGTTAATACTTGAATATAACCCTCTTCACTTACATGTGTGTGCATTTTTCATATCTATATATAAGCACACCAAGACCCAATATATATATATATAAATATTCATACCGACTCGATTAAATATATATAAAGGGGAACTTATATATTCATATTCCAACATATGCATACACATGTAAGTAACCTTCACCAATGATAGCTTGAATCCACCTCAACAAGATCCAAAACACAGTGAAAAAATATAGGGAACCCAAAAATCAAAAAATCCCTAATTTAAATTGAACCAAACACAGAAAAGGAAGAATCCTTACCTGAATCTGATGTCAAAAATCACATCATTTTTTGGTGGTGGATAGAACCAACCTTTTTATAAATAAGCACATAAATGTAAATAATGGAAAAATAATTGAGATATAATGACATCTTATATAAATGTGATCAATATGTCAACTATACATGATAAATGATACATGAATCCATAAAAAAATGAAAAAATAATATTCATATTGATATGTACATTCGAATACTGAATAACATGATCATTAATAAAGGTGTTTAATTCAAATTAAATCCAATATCATTCAATAAATTCACTACGAAAGTGGTGTCCCTAGTGGATAATTAGTTCATTAAAATAATGTAGATATCATGATATTTAGAGTAGGTTAGTGTGGGTGAACCATATAGAAAATTCATTTATCCCTACATGCATTATATTCCTTCATTTTCATAAAGGAACACTGGGAGGTTGGGAGTGAAGAGAAAAGGAAACGAGTTAAACACTATTCCTACCTATATAGGAATAATATTCAAAAAGGAAAATTGGTAATGTGGTTTAAAAGGATTTAAATTGGGTTCCCATAATTCACCCTATAACTTCTTATGGTGCCCAAAGGTGACCTTAAAATTGGTATCAGTGACTATGATTCAGATTGTGTGTCCAATATATAAAGTTGTTTTTGAAGTTGTTTTCATCTTCCCTTCTAAGTTTATTGAATCATAGATAAAGGAATTTGTTTAAAATAGAAACAAATTCCCAAAGTAATTCCAATGCATGGAACTATTTTTTGTTAATGAGATTTGGGTCAAGAAGTCCGACATCCTACAATAGGAATGTATGAATATTTTAAATTGCAAATATGTCTACCTATATAATTTTTTTGTAGGATATTTTTAAGAGGATGTCATGCCAATTGAAGTTCATACTATTGATGATAAGGATATACTAAGGATACTAAAGGTGGAAGTTATCCTTTTTTAGAAGAATTAGATTAATAGATAAAAGAATACAATTTGAATCTAAAGTAAGAGAACAAGCCATGAGATGTTCATATCAAGGTGCTATAAATAAAATTTTGAATGTTAAAAGGATTTATCAATAGTATTTTTTGAGTGTATATTGATTTAAGGGAGAATAATGTCTCCCAATATGATAAATTTGAAGTAATTTATTCTAAAGTGAAGATTTTGAATGCTAATTCTAATAATAAGGTCCATAAAGTAGAGGAATTTCAATCTTTTGAGGGAAAGAGATATGAGTTGATTACATGCATGGTAATTCTAGTTGAGAAGAATTGATTATTTCAATTAGATAAGGTGATCATTAAAGACTCCATTTCTCGGATAACTCTAAAATGGAGGATAAATGTGGCATGTTGGACACACTCTCATGATAATAAGGGGATGATATTTCTAGTGGAAAGAAACTCAAGAAAAATATGAATGCTTAATACGATGGAGGTGGCCTCCAATAGAGGAGGAAAACTGGATGAATAATACATTGGGAAGGAATCAATGATGGAGAAGTGAACTTGTAAAATTTACCTCACAATAAAGAATGAGAATATGCCATGGAAGAAAAATATCACCCTAGAGGTTAATATGAAGGAAAATGAATTGGATTAAGTGATTGAATTCCACTCTATAAATAAGAAAAAAGGGAGAAAAATAGTGAAAGAAAAGGGTGCATCAAATATGGCCAGCCCCACTCATATACTATGTAGGTTTGAGGTACCCCTTTCTCAATGCATAAAATGTTTTCTAAAGAATTATGATGTGATGAAGACATAGAGGGGAGAAACGTTCTATCATATAGTTGGGTTATAAATTCGCAGTTTTAAGAGATGAAATATAGATCTATTTGAATATAAAAAGTGCATTCTATTAGTAGAAGTTAAGAGAAATATATGTCTCAATTGGTATAAATCCGAAATAATTGTTTACGTTTGAACCAAACACATCCAATATTTTAAGGAATTATGTTTTTTAATCCAAAATGCACATGGAAGGTTCCTACATAAAGATAATGTAAAATATTGAGGAAATTGATGGTTATTTATAGTGAATCGTAGAGAAAATACATTCCTGCTGAAGTGGAGTGTTTCAACCCTAAAATGAAGAGATATATCAATGAATCATATTTCCTACATGATGTTCAAAGATAATATATTTTCATTAAAGCTAGAATTTTGGCAAGAATCATTTAATGGGAGATCATGGATTTATATGTTCAAGTTTCTCTATGATACATACCAAGAATAAAGGGAGATAGTGATGTGTAGGGGGAATGGAAAAAGAACTTGTGTTTAGTTTTATTTTATACATTTTCTATCATGTTAGAAAGATAAAAAAGTTATAAAAATAGGGGTATTTCCAATTTAGAATTATATAAAAGTCTTCTTAGGATTCCATTTGTGGGAAATAGAAAATCACTTCTCATTAACATATTTTGAAACAAATATTTTTGGGAGAATAGTTAGGAATGAAAAATTATGACAAGAGATTAAAATAAATATTTTAAAAAAAAATTGGTGAGTTTCATTAGTTATTGACCATCTAAAATAACATATGAAAAACCAATCTGATCATTTATCACATAAAATATTCAGTTTGAAAATATGAGATGAGTTTTTCAGGTGGAATAAAATACTAAAAGAGAAATATTTAAGTAATTGGTAGGAAAATAACATAAATAATATTGAATCTGGAAACACTTAAAATTTAAATAGTTGAAATTGGAAATGAACATGAACGATTTTAACTTCATCAAGACAAACAAAATAAATGTAAATAGAAGGGGCATGGCTTTGGTCCCATTCATTATTTTCCGAAAAAATCCTTCGAAACATTTAGTAATTAATAAGTATTAAAAATTTATGAGTGTATAAATATTGATAACACTAGGAAACCAAAGACTCAAAACCATATGGAACTAACCTTGAAGGCTGTCCTACAAGATAAGGTTTTTGTTTTGAACCATATTTCATAAATTTTGTTTATCATCCTCAATACCTATCAAAAATGAAAGTAAGGTTGACTAAAAAAACTCACACTTATGGGTCGTACACTCAAGTCCCCTCCCCCACCCCACCCCCACATACAGAAGCCCCAGCCCCAACCCCTATACTAGCCCCTCGAAAATAGATCCCTAGACAACTACATCAGCCTCCCCTAAATCCCCCAGTCCCCCTGGACCAGCCCCCAATCCCCACCGCTTGTAATGCCCCGAACCCAGTTACCCTGATTTGGTGCATTATTACATAACATTGGCATGATCCCAAGGGATAAAATCCTGAAAGACCGATCAGTTTAGTATCCATGGAAGTACTAGATACATTTATAAGTTTTACATTACATCATTAAATAAAAACATCAACAATATTTAGTCCCCATTAAACACACTTATATCCTTATCGTATCCCATCAGGTCAACCATAAAATATTTCTTTATATCCTGGGAAAAATAAAACATAGAAAGAGGTGACCTCAGATGCTTAGTAAGGATAACAATATAGAGGAAACTTTAATAAATAAGTATAAACAATTAAGGAAATATGTAAGATTAAAATATATGCCTTTTAAACATAAACATCGGAAAAATATGGCCAATATAAATAAAATAATTCCATTTACTTATTCACATGGATATTCTACTAGTCAAATAATCACATGCAATATCAATAGCCGATTTCATAATGATGGAATTCATAATTCCAGACTTCATATAGAAATAGTCAAGGCCTTGTTCCAAGACTGAATATAAGATTTTGTCAAGGCCTTGTTCCAAGACACTAGTTTGTCTTAGGAGACCTACCGAGGGATCTATTAGCTATAGAGGGCTCCACCCGTCACTTACTAATTCCAATACTTTCCTCATATGAAAAGGCTTAAACATAACATAAACATTCATATTAAAACTAGCATAAAAAATGTCGATACTTTATCCATAAACCATGAATGGTGAATAAATAACACATCCACAACCAAAAATATCACAAAACCTTCAATACAACATGATTGTCTTGTATCATAATAAATCAACTTCAAACAAGCTGATAATCCATCAAAGGATGTTGACGGAGATGAAATCCAAACTTTTTTTAGAGAAATATCTATTTCTATTATGAAAACATTTAAATGTAATATAATTATAAAATAAAACATTTATTTTGAAAATATTCTTATAGGCATTTATGGGAAGCCTCTATGATGTTTTAATGGTATAAAATAGCCACACTGGCTGTATTAGTTAAAAAAAGACATTATTACCTTTTTTTGAAAAGGTCATAAAGTACCTTGTTGGGAAAACAACAGAAATATTCCTTTCAAAACATATACTGTAAAATAAGGGTATAAATGACTTTAACTCATAGTCATCTAAATAGTAAGAATGTTATGAATTAAATTTTTATGAAAACAAGGATATGGATGATAAATAGGTCCCAGTAGATACTTAGGTATTAACAACCTCAGATAAGTAAAGAGATTGTAGAATTAACCCTTACCTGGAACTTTTCCTTAGTCAATGGTATGTTAAACTCCTTTATAATAGTTAAAACATTGTTATTAAATTATTCAAAAACTATATACATAAATATAATATCATATATGGTCCTCTAGTATTGCTTTGTTAATAATATTTCAATAGTATCATCATTTCAGGTTTTAATTGATTTGTTTTCATTTATATGCTTGGTTACGTAACCCTTGTTTGTTATATATAGGATGTATTTGATTTATATACATAATAATATTATGTTAAAAAGAATTATTTTTAATCATCAGATGAAAATTATTCTTGAATGACTACGATGGGGAAAGAATCTCATCGAGTTCGTGTAGACGGTAATCCGTACGTACAAAGGAGCAAGAATATCATTATATTGGTGGTGAATTAATATTTAATTGGATGTTATATCATATATAAAGAATCAATAACATGTTATATTTATTTTTTACATCATTTATACTCATTATTACACCCATCTAAATAATTAAGTGTTTGAATTACAAGCTACACCACAACGTGGAGACAGTAAGCCTTACGTCCGCATGTATTGTGACTTTGTCATTTAAAGGATGGATAGAATAATGAATATGATTCTACCATATTTATAATAACATAAATGTATTTAGAAGTTACTAGATTTATTAATTTGGTATGGAAACAACAAAGAAAGAGGAAGTGGAAGAAGAAAATAACTTGGAAGAGGGTGGTGAAATTATTGCCTCTTCTTCTGGTGTTTCCTTTTGAGTTGATCAAAAGGGCTCCATAGGATGGGTTTTTTATCACATAAAGGCATCTAAGTAGAATGTAGAATTGTTGAGAGGATATTTTTTTAGGGGTTTGTGAATCGAAATGTCTTTGGAGGTGTGAATCTAAGATAAGGGTAAGTACACTTTTATAAGAGAGGTTAGGGTCACTTTAGGAAAATCATGAAATATTATTTTATAATAAAATAATTATGTGATTCTAACGAATCCAAAATGATTTATTTAGAGGCTAAGGTGGGGATGGGTTGAAAACCTCTCAACCAATAGGTTCTATACAGGTTTATTAAACCATATTAACCTTATCTTTTAGATTTAACTCTTAGTTTAATAGTTTGACATTTACCATGTCTCTTTGTATTTTTATATTTTATGGTTAAGAAACATACTATAACAAGACAAAAAAACCCCAATTGATTCATTATTAATATATGTAAACTTATATAAGTTTTTTGGACTATTTTTAGATATTTAAGAATATTATATCATTTAATAATATCGTATTTTCTTTAAAAACTCAACTATGACAATTTTGACACTATTTAGTATTTGGTTTTTGTGAAATTCATAAAATCATGATTAATTTTAAAACATATTATATAATATACCTTAACATGTCATATTAAACTATAAAATTAGTTGAATCCTTCAAAAGTATAAATTTACATTTATTTGGATATTTATAATATAAATTATTTAAATATTTCATTAATTAGGTAATTATCGCATCATCATTGTGTCATAAATAAATTAAATTATTTAATGTCTACAAATTATTAATAAAATACCATTATATATGAAAACATTTTATATTTCTAATAAATATTTATTATCTAATTTATATTGTGTGTATCCCTATATTAAAAATGGTTTAGTTATTAAAAATTGAATTTAACACTTTTAACTATTCTTTAAATAAAATAATAATTAATCTCTTAATCTAATCCATGTGGACCAAAAGGATCATATCTTATTCCCAATGTTTTTTGGTCGAATTACACTTATCTAGTAGAATTAGGACATGTTTTAGGGTAATTAAAATATCATTTTTACCCTTAAATAACCTTTTTACTTATAATCGTGGTAAATAAAAGTATGAAGTTACTATTCATAAAATATTATTTTCATATTATTGAACCAAATTTTACTTAATGATGTCAACCAAGTCTCTTGGATTTTTTAAATTCAACAAACAGAATTGGTAAAATTATGTTTTATGAAAATTTGTAAATTCTCTTAGAAGGTAGGTAAAAGACGGTAGAAGTTCAATAAATTTTTATATATCTAAAAATATTATAAAATGATTTCAATGAATTAAATTGAACATATATAGGTATTATTTAACTATTTTGGCCTAAAATAAATTAAAATAAAATAAATAATTATTTAAAAAATGTCGGTTTTAAACAATAACACAGTGTTTTTCACTATTCATCAAAAATTGAAAGTTCTCAAAAAATACAAAAAATTCACCCTAAGATTATTTTGATATTCCAAATGCAAAAATGAAGTCCATTTTGGAAATTAATATTTATACAATTTCAAAAAGTGGGTCTTACTATTCATAACGGCTAGTTTCATTGGTCTTGTTGTGTTAAAACTACAAGTTGCGTACAACGCAAGCTGCTACATTATTCAATGGGAAAGGTACAGTGGAAGCTTGGGGTGTTATATTCTCCCCTCATTAAAATAAATTCGTCCTCAAAATTTCTAGAATATTACTGCAAAAAAATATTTGGGTGGTTCTTTTTCAAGTGGTCCTCGGGTTCCCAAGATGCCTCTTCTATCTTATGGTTTCTCCATAGAACATTTACCAGACAAGTCGTCCGGTTTCTCAGCACTTGTTATCTTGTATCTATAATTTTGAAAGTATCTTCACAATAAGATAGATCAGGTTCTAGTTCAATTTCCTCATAGGCGAGTACATGCATTAGGTCCGACATGTATTCTCTCAACAATGATATGTGGAAAACATCATGAACTTTTGAGAGACATGGAGGCTTTTACAAAAGATAAGATACAACTCCAATTGATTATATAATTTCGAAAGGTCTGATGTACCTGGGACTCAAATTACCCATCATACTGAAACATATAATACCCTTCCATGGAGATATCTTCAAGAAAACATGGTCTCCTGCTTGAAATTCCAAATACTTCCTTTGGTTATCGACATTGATCTTTTTCCTACTTTGGGATACTTTTATGTGGGTTTGGATAACCATCATGTTTTCCATTGTTTCCTAAACAAGTTCTGGTCCTATGAGTTTTCTTTCACCAACATCTTCTTTACAAGTTGTTGTCCAACATCTATTTCTATATAATTCTTCATATGTTTCCATCTGAATACGTGAATTTAACCTATTGTTATATGAATATTATACTAGAGGTAAATATTGATACCATATACCTTGAAAGTCAAGTGAGAAAGATCTCAACATGTCTTATAAGGTTTGAATATTCCGTTTTGATGGTCCATCAGTTTGAGGTTGGTAGGCAGTGCTCAAATGAAGTTCAGTATCCTGGGCCATCTGAAGACTTTTCCATAATCGTGAGGTAAAACGGAGATCATGATTACAAAAAATCGATAGGGGTACTCCAAGAAGTCTTACAACTTCATTAATATATAGTATTGGCATACGTTCAAGTGGTAAATCTTCTCATATAGTATGAAAATGTACTGACTTGGTAAGATGATCAAAAATGACCCATATTGCATCATTCCTACTAGGAGTCTTTTGTATCCCCATGAAAAAGTCCATCGTAATATTATACCATTTCCATTTAGGTATGGGAAGAGGTTTCCTGAATCCTCTAGGATATTTCCTTCTAACTTACACTTATTTACAAACCATACATCTTGACACAAACTCATCAATCTCCCTCATCATGTTGTCCCACAAAAAAGGTTCCTTCAAATCTCTATACATCTTACTACTCTCAGGGTTTATAGAAAAATTGGAGCAATGAGCATCATCCAAAAACTCCCTTTTTAGACTAAGTATGTTAGGAACACCAAGTCTCTTCCCAAATTTTAAAATTTTGTGTCAATATATGAAGTCACTCAATCTCCCATCATTCATAACTTTAATCTTCTTTTGAAAATCCTCATCATCGGTTTGAGAACTCTTTTTCCTTCCTAGTAATGTTTGTTAGGAAACCATTTAACAAAGTGTTGATGTTTCACCTTCCATTGTTATTCCCATATCCATCTTTACTATATCTATGAACATATGATCCCTTTCAACTCTTATCTTTTTCAAAACTCCATGATCCTTTATACTTAAAGAATATTCCACCTTATTTTCCTTCCCCAGCTAGTAGTGTGTAGTGAAATCATAATCTTTGAGTAGTTCAATCCATCTTCATTTCCTCATGTTGTGTTGTTTCTGTAAGAAAATATACATCAAACTCTTGTGATTAGAATAAATCTCACATTTTTCCCCATAGAGATAGTGTCTCCATATTCTCAGAGCAATGATTATAGCTGCTAAATCAAGATAATTTGTACGATAGTTTTTCTCATGGATTCTTAGTTGTCCTGATGCATCAGTAATGACTCTATCATTCTACAAAAGGACACAAACAAGTATTTTCATTGAAGCATAACTTTAAATAACAAGCCCATCATTCCCTGATGTTAGAGTGAAGATAGAAGCATTGACTAATCTTCTCTTCATTTAATTAAAACATTCTTTACACTCTATTTTCCAAACAAATTTATCCCATTTCCCTATGATCTTGGTTAATGGGTTAGCCAACCAGGAAATTTTTTTGATGAGTCATCGATAATAACCTGCTAAACCAATAAAACCGCGTATCTCAGTTATACATGTTAGTTCTGGTCATTCTTGGATTGCCTTGGTCTTTGAAGGATCAATAAATATTCCATCCGTAGAGACAATATGGCCAATAAAAGAAATCTCCTCAAGCCAAAAATCACATTTTCTAAACTTCCCATATAATTAAATTTCTTCTAAGAGTATTTAGAATAATGTGCAAGTGATTTTCATTATCTTATTTTCTTTTGGAGTATACCAAGATATCATAAATAAATACCACTAAAAAGTCGTCATGATATTCCTTGAAAACTCTATTAATTAGATCCATGAAGACAGAGGGTGAATAAGTCAACCCAAAAGGTAGTACTTTAAACTCGTAATTCCCGTACTTGGTTCAAAATGTTGTCTTCAGAATGTCATCCTTCTTCACACACAACTTATAGTATCCGGATCATAGTTCACTCTTTGAAAAATATTGAGCTCCATGAACTTGATCAAATAAATCATAAATGAGAGGCAGGAGATACGTTTTCTTTATTGTTATAGAATTTATCTAGTTATAGTTAATGCACAACCACATAGATCCATCTTTCTTATTAACAAAATGGACATGGGAACCCCATGGAAAAACACTAGGGAGAATAAATCCCTTATTACTTAATTACATTAGTGTTTTCTTTAGTTCCATGAATTCCACAATGTCTATTGTATAAGGGGTCTTCGATATGGGCATTGAGCCAAGAATTAAATCAATGGAAAACTCAATTTCATATTCTGGAGGATGTCTAGTTAAATCCTTTGGAAGCACATCAGCATATTCTTGCATAGTAGGTACGTCTTCTATTTGAACATTTTTTTCCTCACCCATAGTTATTTCATTCTCTTCGATCCCAATAATTGAATTTAGTAGTTATACTAGTGGCGGATCTAGATAAGAATTAGGTGGTGATGTTTCTTCTCTAAAGATATGGTACTCCTTATCATCATCGAAAATTTCAACCTCATTCATATGAGAATAAATTTTCACATCATGGTCCGAAATCCAATCCATTATGAGGATTATATCAAATTCAATCATAGGAATGGAGATGATATTAGTAGATAAAGAACATTTATATGTCCTAATGGGATCTAATTCACAATACTTTTTTGTGATGATACTTCCCTTAAGTGTTTTGACTGAAAAATCCTTAGTTAATTCATAATGAAAATATTTAATTTTCTTAGAAAACTAGGAATATATAAAACAATGTGATGATCCAAAATCAAATAAAGCATTGTTTAAACTTGGGGAAACCATTAAATTACATGCCACCATGTCTTTCGGAGCTTCAACCTCAGTAGTAGAGATTGTATAAGCTTGGAATTTCTCCCTTGGATTTTTCTAAGGTGACTTCCATTTCTGCTTATGACATTCATTTGAAAAATTCCCCTTTTCTCTACAATTGAGGAATTTAACATTGAAAACCTCTTTCCCCCCCTTTCAATCACATGCATGGTTTCCTTTTTCACCAAATTTGTAACAGACTCCCATTTCCTTCAGGAATGTACCAGTGTGTTTCTTACTACATTTACTCTAGGATGGATATTCAACTTTTCCCTTCATCACCTTATTTCCATTTCTAGAGTTTTCATCAGATCTCTTTTTCTATTTCTTTGCTTTAAATTTGTAAGACTTAGAGAATTACTTTTCTGTCTTGATAGCGCATAAGATAACATCTTTGTACAATGAGAAGTATTGTGAGACTAATGTTTGGTAGAGAAATGTTTTTAACCCATCAAATAATCAATCAATATAACTCCTTGGGTTACGTATATAATATCCTGCATTCCTTTCTATCCTTATAAAGTTAGCCACATATTTATGACATTCTCATCCTCCTCTTGCCTCAGTCTAAAAAATTTTCTTTCCATATCTGCTCAATGGTCACAAGGAAATTATTTTTCTAATAAAATCTCTTTAATCTCCCTCCATTTCATGTATGATAATTTTTTTTCATTTGGGTTTTGGATTAATGGCCACCATTGATCTACATCTTCCATGAGGTGATAAACCATCATGACAACGTTATCCCTTTTGCTACTCCCCAAAACCTGAAATATTTTCTCTAAGTAATTTATCCATTTCTCCGCTAATAATGGATTTTTACTACCATTTAATGTTGGTGGTTTTTTCTCATAAAGCGGTCTAACATTGATCCTCCACATTTTTTATTAGGGTGCTCTATACGGGTAAGGTTATTTTTCATAACCTGAGTGAGTTTTCCCATTATGGTGACAAGCTGATCAGCACCAGTTGCATCACCAACTCCACTATAAATATCTTGAGTAGGAGGAAAATCCCTACATGGATTACGTGTGTCGATACGGTTTCCATTCCTTCCACTAGGGGCCATTTCTAAATAATTCCATACAGTAGATTTGTTTATGAATCACAATAAATAATTCCAAACTTTTAAAACACTTAACATAAATTGAATAGTTTATGGATATAATCCATAATCATAAAAATGTTTTATTTGGGGTGGTATATACTCAAAAATAATTTATAATGTTTTTTAAACAAAAATTTAATTATCCTAAGAATATCCCCCGAGAGTGTCATAACCAAGAGTGCAGCAGGGCCCGTTGTCATGCACCAGTTCCCATTCGAGTGTAGCTCAAAGCGGTGTTTTGGGATTTACCCCTAGGTAAATCTATTCCATAGCCACCTCTACTTTCTCATATCCAAACAAGGATTTATTTCTTTTAAAACTCACAAAATCACTATTTTACCAAAATTCTAGGAAGTTCTCTTATACTAATCCTCAAAGTCTATCTTAGGTTAATGTTCTCTAATCATAGTTTTTATAAATCTAGCTTCCGAGGTTTTTACTAAAATATTTCGATACCAAAAAGAATTCCCCGACCCCAGTTACATAGAGTCGGTGCATTATTACTAAACATTATCATGATCACAAGGGATATAATCCTAAAAGACCGATCAGATTGGTATCCATGGAAGTACTAGATGCGTTCATAAGTTTTACATTAAATAATGAAATAAAAACATCACAAAAAAATTTCCCTATAGACCACACTTATATCCTTAGCCTATCCCTATAGTTCAACCATAAAATAATTCTTCACATCTTGGGAAAAAATAAACATAGAAAGGGGTGAGCTCAGATGCTTGGTAAGTATTACAATATAGCATAAACTTTAATAAATAATCATAAACAATTAATGCAATGTATAAGACTAAAACTTAAGCCTTTTAAACATAAACTTTGTATAATATGGCCAATATAAATCAAATAATGAAATTTACTTATTCACATGGATATTCTTCTAGTCGAATAATCACATGCAATATCAATAGTCAATTTCATAATGTTGCAATGCATAATGCAGACCTCATAACCACATAGTAAAGGCCTTATGCCAAGACTACAAATACAATTTGGTCAAGGGCATGTTTGAAGACACTAGTATGTCTCATGTGACCTACCAATGCGTCAAGGAGCTATAGCAAGCTCCGCCCGTCACTTACTAAGTCCAATGCATTCTTTATATGAAAAGGTTTAAACAAAACAAAAACATTCATATTAAAACTTGCATAAAAATGTCTATACTTTATCCACAAACCATGAATGGTGTAAAAATAACACATCCACAGTAAAACATATCCCAAAACCTTCAATACAATATGGAAGATTTTTATCATCATAAATCATCTCAAACAAGCTTAATATCCATTAAAGGATGTTGACATAGATGAAATCAAAACTTTTTTTAGAGAAATATCTCTTTCTATTTTGAAATCATTTTAAATTTAAATAATTATAAAATAAAACATTTATTTTGAAAATATTTTTATAATCTTGTATGGGAAGCTTCAAAGATGTTATAATGGTGGAAAATATCTGCACCCACCGTATAAGTTAAAAGAAAGACATTCTTACCTTAATTTTGTCGAAAAGGTCATAAAGGTCCTTATTTGGAAAACAATATAAAGATTCATTTGAAACCAAATATGGTAAAATAAGGGTATAAACGACTTTAACCCATATTCTATTAAACTGTTAGAATGTTTTGAATTACATTTTTAAGAAAACACGGATTTAGATGATAAATATGTCCTAGTAGATACATATGTATTGACAACCTCGTATAAGTAAAGAGATAGTAGAAATAACCCTCACCTTGTACCTTTCTTTAGTCTATGGTATTTTAACCTACTATATAATAGATAAAACATTATTATTAAATTATATAGTAACTACATTCATAAATATGATATCATATATGATCCTATAATATTGCTTTGTCAATAATATTTCAGAAGTATCATTGTCTCGGGTGTTAACTGATTCGTCTTCATTTTTATGTTTGATTATGTAAGCCATGTTTGTTATGGATAGGATGTATTTTATTCTTATACAGAATGATATTATGATCATTAAAAATTATTTTTAATCACAAAAGGAATATTATTCTTGAATGATTAGAATGGGGAATGAATCTCATCGCCTTCGTGGAGACAGTAATCCGTACGTACGCACGAGTGACAATATCATTATATTGATGATGAAATATTATATAATTGGATGGTATATCATATATATATAATAATTAACATGTTATATTTATTATTTACATCATATATACTCATTATTATACCGATCCAAATAATGAAGTGTTTGAATAACAAACTACACCACGACGTGGAGACGGTAAGCCGTACGTAAGCATGTGTGGTGACTTTTTCATTTATAGGAGGATAGAATAACAAATATGGTATTACCATATTTATAATAACATAATAGAATGTAAAATGTACTGGATTTATTGTTTTGGTATTGAAACGACAAATAAAAAGTAAGTGGAAGAAGATAAGAACATGGATGATGGTGGTGAAGTTATTACCTCTTCTTCGGGTGTTTCCTTTTGGGTTGTTCCAAAGGGCTCGTTAGGTTGTATTTATGATAAATGTAAGGACTTCAAGTATAAGAAAGGATATTTAGGAGGATAAGATGATTATGGGTACAAAACCTCTCAACCAATAGTTTTTAGACAGATTTATGTCACCATATTAACCTTATCTTTTAGATTTAACTCTTAGTTAAATTGTTTGGCATTTACCATGTCTCTTTGTATTATTATATTACATGGTTAATAAACATACTATAATAGGTCTAGATAACCCAAAGTGGTTAATTATTAATATATATAACCTTATATAAGTCATTTGGCTGACCCTTAGATTTTTAGGAATATTATATCAATTAATTATACAGTATTGTTTTAAAAACCCAATTAATTCAATTTTGAAACTATTTAGTATGTGGTTTTTGTGAAAATTATAACAGTATGATTACTTCAAAAAAAACTATTTAATCAAACCTAACATGTAATATTATCCTATAAAATTAGTGGAATTCATAAAAAGGCCCAATTTACATTTATTTGGATATTTATAATATCAATTATTTTAATATTTCATTAATAAAGTAATAACTACATAATCATTGTGTCATAAATAAATTAAATTATTTATTGTCTAAAAATTATAAATAAAATACGATTATCTGGGAAATATTTTTATCTTTCTAATTAATATTTATAGTCTAATTTATATTATGTGTAACCCTATATTAAAAATTGGTTAGTTATACACACTGAATTTAACACTTTTAACTATTATTTAAACAAAATAATAATAATTGTCCTAATCTAAAACAAGCAGACCAAAAGGATCATATTTTATTCCTAATGTTTTTTTGTCGAATTTCACTTATCCAATAGAATTAGGACATATTTTAGTGTATTTATAATATCATTTTTACCCTTAATTACCATATTTACTTTTAACTATGGTCGATAAATGTCATAAGTTACTATTAAAAAAAATTATATTCATCTTATTAAATAAACATTGTCCATACTGATGTTAACCATGTCTCTCTTATTTATGAAATTCAACTCATAGAAGTGGTAAAATTAAGTTTTATGGAAATTTTTAAATGCTCATAGAAGGTGGGTAAAAGATGGTAAAAGTTCAATAGATTTTTATATATCTAAACTTATTATAAAATGACTCCCATAAATTACATTGAACATATATAGGTATCATGTATCTATTCTGACTAAAAATAAATTGAAATAAGATAAATAATTATTTAAATAAAAGGTCTGTTTTAAACAATAACGCAATGTTTTTCACTATTCATCAAAAATTTATTATTCTCAGAAAAATACCAAATATTCACCCTAAGATAAATTGGTATTACAATTCAAAAAATGAGGTCCATTTTGAAAATTAAAATGTATTAAATTTCAAAAAGTGGGTAGTACTATTCATAAAATATAGTTTCATTTCTTGTGGTGTGTTAAAACTCCAAGTTGCGTACAATGCAAGCTACTGTATTATTCAAAGAGAAACGTACCTTGGAAGCTTGGGGTGTTACACCCCTACATCAGCCCCAACCCCCAACCCTTATCAAGTCCCCAACCATAACTTGCACCAGCCCCCCAACCCCCACTACACTAGCCACCCCCCACCTACACTAGCCCCCCAATCCCCCTACACCAACCCCTAAAAACCCCCCTCACTCCCCATGCACTAGCCTCCCCCACGCCCCACTGCACCGGCCTCCCCCACGCCCTCCTGCAACACCCCCACCTCACCCCTACCCAGCCCCCCAAACACCCCAACATGCACTAGCCTCTACCACTCCCGCTACACCAGCCTCCCCCCTCCCCCTACACCGCCCCACCTCACCCCTACACCAGACCCTAACCCCCACCCACCCCAGACCCCAACCACCTAGGACCAGCCCACAACCCCCTAAAACAACCCCCCAACCCCCTACATGAGCCTCCCCCCAAAATCATTTCATGAACTTCTCTGGGCAGTCTAAATCTATTTCTAGATCAACTAAACAAACTTTTAAGTCACCTATATGAGATTATTATTTACTAAAATATAATCATTCTTCACAAAACAACAAAATGTCAAAATCACTAAATCCATGTTGTTCTCAAAATAACTTACAATATTTAGGATTTATGCTCTCAACATGTCATATGACATCTCAAATGTCTACTCTAACTATCCAGAAATCATGTCCGTTGAATAAACTGAATTTATTGACTCTCACTGGTTGTGGTCATTTTGAGCCTACACCCAAACAATCTCAATTTTTAAAACTTAAACATCCTGTGCACCGAATTACTGATCATTTATTCAAACCCCACTATGATGCACCACATCCAGTGGAATTCTTAAATTAAAAAAGTTTCAATATCTTACCTCAATGTTTTATGTCACATTTCAACTCATTTGACCCCATTGTTTCACTCTTGAAACTATTTACAATACTTTTCCTCTCCATATCATTCATGTTGATAGGATTACCTTGAGAAAAAAAGTCATATTGAACTATTCATCCCACAAAAATATTTTATTATATTCATATCTAGTCGTACAACCTATCTATTTACAATACTTTTCCTCTCCATACCTTAACACTGACATTTTATAGAAACATTGTTCAATGATCTCATAAAGAAACTCAATCTCAAGGATGATAAAATATAATGATACCTAGACCCAATCATGAAATTCATGCACTTCCTTATTTCCAAACTCAAACAGGTATATATTGAGTGTATACATACCCTGAAAATATTTTATCCATATACCATCAATATCAAATGCAACCTCCCTGAATTTTTATGCGTTATCATGACCCCACCTCGTGTTCCATGTAACATTCCCAACTCAATATCCCTTACCTAGATATTTAAAAAAACACATATCGGCATGTCTCACATGCTATTTATAAAACCCACATAATTTTAAATTTCATTCATACCTCTATAATTCGAAACATTGGTTTCACCAACCCACTTACCATATATGTTAGAAAAATAAACTCACTAACTTCATGTTAAAAGATTATCTTTTTTAACATTTCTCAATGATTATAAATAGCTAACATTACCAACCAAAAAATACCAACAATGATACATTCCTATTTTGTTATTTTAAACCACCTTAAAGGACCATATTGAGTCTTTTCAAACTGATCATATGCACTATCACCTAAAAACCTAGATGACCATGCTCACTGAATTTCAAACCATATAATATTGGAGTTCTGTGAATTCATTTATATTTGTGAAATAGGATTACTGATGAAATATAATGTTTTAAAGAAAGAGAGTCACCGGAAGAATGGGTTTTACACTATAAAAAGTTTTATCTTTTTTATAAATAATTAGTCTGTGAAGAAAGAAATTAATAGATAGAGAGAAGATATTTTTTGTTAAGATACTATGTGATACAAACACATTTATTTCATCAATGGGGATGTTATTAAAAAGGGTTACATGAACCATTGTTTTATGAAAGTTACATATTAAAACCACTCAGTTCTATGAATATATTGTTTGTGTGGCCCTTTTCTATATGTGGAGAATAGTATATCACAAAATAACTTAAATTTATTATGTTCTTATATATTAATTTATATTTTTATACTAACATAAATATAAGTTGTGTGAATGTGGTCATTAGGTACTTACACTATGTGAACAATGAGTAAAGTTAATGGGACCACATTAAATACCTTGAAAATTATGGATTTTCCCTTAATGGAACATAGGATATCATTATGTAAAGTGATACTATTTTCAAGGAGGTTTTAACTTGTCATGTTTGGAAGTGTATTTTCAAGATCAATAAGAACCTACCCATACTTAGTGTAGTACAGAGATAGTGAATCATTGCCTTTGATTGTCTTTCAAAGTGTTATCCCTCAATTATTAGTGAGTAAAATAGAGAAATAAGGGAGTGTCCCTATGTGTGAAGAGTGATAAGAACTTATATCATTTAGATGGGAGTGAAACTGGAGAGGCAGTGAAGTATCTATGAATCATTGTAAGGGGAGTGACCCTTGGGTTGGATTTCCCGATCCTAAACCCAATACAGAACAATCAGTATAGTGGAATTTGGAACATGTGAATAGTGTTGTCGTATGCTCCTTAGATTAACCCAGTATGGGTGAACCAATTATTTTTTTTTGTATTCATGATTTACGTAATTTTTATAATACATAAATCAGTGGGTATGTAATGTAACCATTTATGAAATAGGATTAATGTAAATGTAATTGAAATATAAATTAGATTTTCATAAAAATAATGACATAAGAGTCACTCTTTTTTTAGTGAGGTCAAGATCTTTTAGGTTAACAATATTTTAAGAATTAATTGATATAATTGGAACAAGTATTGTTCCCTTATTCACCCCACCACCCACCCACTTGGAGTATCTCTCACAAAATAAACATGTGGGCCTAACAGAGGTCAAACATGAGGATATCCTATACGAAAACTATGGTGTCAACACAACCCATCCAAAATTTCAATATGTTTCTAAAGGGAAACAATGAACTTCTCAACAATTTTCTGATCAATCACAACAACTCGCACCCATATCAAAGAATCCCAAGGTTCCTATAATCCCCCACTAAAAGGAAACCCAATCAACATCCCAATAAAATATAACTTACCATTCATACCGTGGTATGTCTCTCTCAAAGTTACTACACATCCATTCATCATTGTCAAATAATAGTTAACAAATAAAGAAACCATAAATAATAGGGTAATTTACAAGAAACCAAACATTAGAAAACTTATACTAACCCTCACAATGTCATGAAGACCGAAATGAGTGCTAAAACTATCCCCCGTGTATTTTTTTTAAAAAATACAATTAAAAACCCAATTTATGAGTCTTATGAATAAGATAGTACATGTCAGATTTACTAATTCTATCCCTTGGAAAAAAACACATTTATATCCTTTTGACGAACCCATCCTTAGTGTTAAAAAACCATTTCAAAAAAATCATTAAGACACAATTTTCCCTTGATACTTCACTTTAAAAAAAAATCCCTTTTTAAAAAATAATAATAAGGAAGTCACTTTTACCATACAAATTCAAACACAGACCACCGAAACAAACTATATGATGGGAAATCAACACTTGTTATACCATAGTTCCACAAAAAAACCATTTAGAATGTTATATATTCCTTATTGACTACTATGTTGAAGAAATACCCACCAATTTTATGGGAAATGTCATAGAAGTTCAATCCACAATACGTGGATAATATTAAATATTACACAAACATAATATAATCCAAATGATGAAGAAACATAGTAATGTAAATGACACATACTCCACTGATAATTTGAAAAACAATCTCAAGACTGTAACAACCAACAATGATCCTTCTATCCCATATATTATCCCTGAATACATACGTATCATATAAAAAAACTATAAAATAATAACTATAATTAGTATAATTGATGCTAAATTCAACAGGTAATATAACTGCACTAAGGAAACAATACATGTGTGGGGTCAACTCCAGACACCCACCCAGACCTAAGAAACAAAAAATATTATTTTTCAACCGAAACGAACATAAAATTTCATCATAATTCTCGAAAATCCTAAAATAAATCCACTGAGTAGTAAAACTGAATTAAATGTCAAGCCATAATCAGATATCAAGATGTCTAAGTCTCCTATATGTACCACACATGAAATCACTATCATATAGAAGTGATCCCACCATGATCTTATAGAGTAAAAAATATAAACCACAATAATGTATAAGATAGGATTGGATATTTCCTAATATAGTGATGATAAGAAAACATTGGATCACCCGGGTGAAAGGGATATGTTGAGTTGGATGTGGGGGGGAGATTTATCCTCTACTATACTCATGCCAATCCAAGAGAGGAGAAGAGGTGGTGGTGGTGAGGCTTCCTAAGAGCAAGGTCAGTGGGGAGGTATGGTGGATACTTTGTATGACATCATCGGTGGAGTAGGGTCATGTAATGTCATGAGGGTAGAGGAGGTCCTCCACTGAGAGGTCACCACCAGGAAGAGAGGTCATCATTGAGAGTAGAGGTTTTGAGGGTGGACGAGGGATGCAGATAGTAGAGGTCACCACTGATAGGAGAGGGCCGCAAAGGGGAGAGTTCATGAGGGTAAGGGTGGGGTCACGAGGTTAATGGGTTGGGGTCGAGAAGATGATAGAGTCACAAGAGGGATTGAATACCACCATGGATTTAAATAACTATATAGCCATGGTTTTAATTGAAACTGTTGAAATAAACTAACATATATCCAGAGACCGAAAAACCATGGCTTTAGGTCTTTAGATATAGGTCATATTTCTAGTGGTGTAGGCTCAAAAGAGGTGTCCTAGGCCTTCTCTTCATTATTCCTAGATACGATGTTTTTCCATGATCATTTTTTTCATAAGGTTTCACCAATAATGAGGAAGAGTATCAAGCTCTGATAACCATTTTAAATATGGCCCTCATGATTGATGATCCCCACCAATATGTGAAAGGGGACTCTAAGATGGTCATCAAATAGATCAATGGTGACTATGTCATCAGAAAGCCAGAGCATGTGCCCCTATTAGAGAACACTCTTCTGTTGCTGGCCCTCTTCAATTATAAACCAAAGGTCAGTCATGTCCCAAGATCAACGGATGGTCTATCTGATGCCTTGGCCAGTGCTGCCTCTCTTGCAATGTAACGTCCTGACCCCAGTTACCCAGTGTCAGTGCATTATTACAAAACATTGGAATGATCACAAAAGATATGTCTCTAAAGACCAATTAGTTTAGTAGCCTTGGAACCACTAGATACATTCATAATTTTTACATTACATCATAAAGTGAAAAAACTAAAAAAATTATTTTCTCCATAGACCACACTCATATACCCTCATACTATCCCTGTAGGTCATTCATAAAATACTTCTTCACATCTTGGGAAAAATAAAATATAGAAAGGGGTGAGCTCAGAATCTCAGTAAGGATAACAATAGAGAAAAAACTCTCATAAATGAGCGTAAACATTTAAGGCAATGTATAACTAAACCCAAATCTTTTTAAACATGAACTTCAACATAATATTGAAAAAATGAAATGAAATAATTCCATTTACTTGTTCACAAAGATATTCTACTAGTCGAATAATCACATGCAATATCAATAACCACTTTCGTAATGATGGAATGCATAATGCCAGACTATCATAACCACATAGTCAAGGCCTTATACCAAGATAACAAATAAGATTTTGTCAAGGCCTTGTGCGAAGACACTAGTTTGTCTCATGAGACCAACCGATGCATCGAGGTGCTATAGTGGGATCCACCCGTCACTTATTAAGTTCAATGCATTCCTCATATGAACATGTTTAAAAATAACATAATCATTCATATTAAAACTATCATACGAAATGTCAATACTTTCTCCATAAACCGTGAATGGTATAAAGAATAACACATCTATAGTCAAACATATCCAAAAACCTTCAATACTATATGGAAGTTTTGTATCATAATAAATCAACTTCAAATAAGCTTATAATCTAACAACGGATGTTGACATAAATGAAATCAAAACTATTTGATAGAAATATCACTTTTTTGAAATCATTTAAAAGTCACATAATTATAAAATAAAACTTTTAGTTTGAAAATATCCTTATAAGTTTGAAAGGGAAGCTTCGAATATTTTATAATGGTGGAAAATATCCACACCCACCGTATAAGTTAAAAAGAAGACATTCTTTCATTAATTTTGTCGAAATGGTTAAAAAGGACCTTGTTTGGAAAATGATGGAACGATTCCATTATAAACATCATATAAAAATTTAGACAAGGGTTTAAATGAATTTAACCCAAAGTATATAAAATAGTAAAAAAAAATTGGAATACATTTTTAAGAAACATGGATGTGGATGATAAAGAGGTCCCAATAGATACTTATGTAAAAACTACCTCGGATAATAAAGTGATTGTAGAATTAACTCCTACCTTGTAATTTTCCTTGGTTGAGGGTAGGTTAAACTCATATATAATGGTGAAATAATTTTTATTAAATTATACAAGAATCATATACATTAATATGACATCATATATGATCTTTTAACACTGCTTTGTTAATAATATCTTAGTATTATCTTCATTTCTAGTGTTAAATTACTCGTTTTCTTTTATATGTTTTGTTACATTAGTTGTGTTTGTTATGGGTAATTTGTATCTTATTCATATCCAGATTGATATCAAGTCCTTAAACATTATTTATAATCATCAAATGAGAATAATACTTCAATGGATGTGATGGGTAATGAATCTCATCGCGTTCGTGGAGACGGTAGTCCGTACGTAAGCACGAGCGACAATATCATTCTTTTGATATTAAAATAATATATAATTGGATGGTAAATAATTAATAAATAATCATTATCATGTTATATTTTTTATTTAAATCCATCACACATCATTATCAAACCCATCTAAATAATAATGTTTCTAATAACAATTACACCATGACGTGGAGACAGTAAGCCGTACGTACGCACGTATGGTGACATGTCATTCAAAGGATGGATAGAATATGGAATACGGTTGTACCATATTTATAATAAAATCATGGTATATGTAAGATACTGGATTTATTATTTTAGAATGGAGATAACAAAGAAAGAAGAAGTGTAAGAAGAAAGGAACTTGAAGAGGGTGGTGAAATCATTACCACTTCTTCGGGTTCTTCCTTTTGATTTGATCAGAAGGACTCCTTAGGATGGATTTATGACTAAAGGAAGGCCTCTAGGATGAAGTTAGAGATGTTGTGAGGATATTTTGGCAGAGGTTTGCCGATCCAAAAGGCTTTGAATGTCTGAATTAGAGAGAAGGGGGAGTTCCCTTTTATAAGAGGGGTGAGGGGCACCTTTAGAAAATCAAGAAATATTATTTAATAATAAATTCAAATTCAGTTTCTAATTGCTCCAAAGTGGATTATTTAGAGGTTACGGTGGGGATAGGTCTGAAACCACTCAACCAATAGGATTTAGATAGGTTTGGGTCACAATATTAACTTTATCTTTTTGATTTAACTCTTAGTTAAATAGTTTGACATTTACCATGTCTCTTTGTATTTTTATATTATATATTTAATAAACTTCCTATATACTTCCAATAAACCATAAATTGGTCAATTAATGATACACCTATCATTATATAAGTTTTTTTTTCAGATTCTTAGATTTTTAGGATTAGAATATCAATTAATAATATAATATTTGTTTAAAAAACTTTTTTGTGTCAATTTTGACACTATTTAATAATTGATTTTTTTAAAATATTAACAACATTATTAATTATAACCAAAATAATTTATAATCCTAACATGTCATATTAAACAATAAAATTTGTGGATGTAATAAAAACTTTAAAATAATATTAATTTTAACATTTATAATACCAATTATATGATTCATTCATTAATAAAGAAAATACTACATCATTATTGTGTCACAAATAAATTTAATTATTCAATGACTATAAATTTCAAATATAATATAATTATGGAGGAAATAGTTTTATATTTATAATGAATATTTATAGTTGAAAATATAACATATATAACCTTATGTAAAAATTGTTTTTCTAAATTATATATGCTTATGTCATTTTTGAATTTACTTTAACTTAATTAATATAAAGTGTCATTATCACTTACAAGTGGCTCCATGAGGTCCCAAAATCAACCCAAAGATGACCATGTATGGAAATGTATCAACCAATAGGGTTAGGACACGTTTTAGGGTAATTTAATATTATTTTTTACATTTATTTACCAGATTTACCTATTAACCATGGTAAATAAAATATTTAACGAAGTAATTATTCAAAATGTCTAAAAATAAAAGATACCTATTTACACAATTTGGACCTCTTAATTATAAATATGGAATCCATTTTTCTAAATTCAAAACACAGAAGTGTTAGAAATTAATTTAAAATTAATTCCCGTTGTCAAAACAAAAAAATTGTTTCTATGAAATAATAACTATCAAAAGATTGACACTTGTTTATGCTTAGTTTAAATGTGAAATTACGTCAAATGACCAACATTGGATTAAATGGTAAAAATATATTTTAATTATTATTTAAAACCACTCAATAGTATAATTTATCAATATAAATTACTTTGATTAAAAAAGTTGTTTTTAATTATAGTTTATATTTTTCACTATTCATAAAAAATTGGAAGTCTCATAACAATACCAAAAAGACATCCAAGCATAATTTCGATATTATGAATCCAAAAATGAAGTCCATTTTAAAAGATAAAATTTATATAATTTCCAAAAGTGGGTATTACTATTCATAATGGCTAGTTTGATTGGTTGTGGTGTGTTAGAACTCGAAGTTGCGTGCAACACACACTATTGTATTACTCAGAGAGAAGAATACCGTGGAAGATAGTGGTGTTACATTATCCCCTCCTTAAAATAATTTCATCCTTGAAATTTCTAGAATATTACTGCATAAAAATAATCAGGTGTTTCTTCATCATAATTTCCTCGGGTTCCCCCATTGCTTCTTCCATCTTATGGTTTCTCCATAGAACTTTTACTAGAAGAGTCGTCTGATTTCTCAACACTTATTCTCTAGTATCTAGAATCCTGATGGGATATTTGCTATAAGATAGATTGGGTCCCAGTTATACTTCTCATAGGTGAGTACATGCGTTGGGTCAGGCATGTATTTTCTCAATAGTGATACGTGGAACACATCGTGAACTTTGGAGAGACTTGGCGGCATTACCAAACGGTAAGCTACAGCCCCAATTCATTCTAGAATTTCAAAAGGTCTGATGTACATGGGACTCAATTTACCTTTCTTACTGAAACCTATAACTCCCTTCCATGGAGATACCTTCAAGAAAACATGATCTCCTACCTGAAATTCCAAATCCTTCCTTCGGTTTTCAGCACAGCTTTTCTGCGTACTTTGAGCTGCTTTGATGTGGTTTTGGATTAACTCCACCTTTTCCATCGTTTCCTCCACCAGTTCTAGGCCTACAAGTTTTCTTTCACCTACATCATCCCAACAGGTTGGTGTGCGACATCTCTTTCCGTATAAAACTTCATATGGTGCCATCTGAATACTTGAATGGAAGATATTGTTATAGGAAAATTCCACCAGATTTAAATATTGATCCTATATTCCCTAAAAGTCATGTGAGAAAGACCTCAACCTATCTTCTAAGGTTTGAATAGTCTGTTATGATTTTCCATCAGTGTGAGGGTGGTAGGCAATGCTCAAATTAAGTTCTTTATCTAGGGATTTCTGAATACTTTTCCAGAATCCTGAAGTAAACGGGCATCACGATCAGAAAAAATCGATAGGGGTTCTTCGTGAAGTCTCAAAACTTTATTAATATATAGTCTTTCTAGAGATTCAAGTGGTAGATCTTCTCTTATATAAAAAAATGTGCTGACTTGGTAAGATGGTCAACAATGACCCATATTGCTTCATTTCTTCTAGGAGTCTTTGGTAGTCCCATGAAAAAGTCCATTATGATATTATCCAATTTCCACTCAGGATTGGGAAGAGGTTGCATGACTCCTCCAGGCTGTTGTCTTCCAGTTTTTACTTGTTGAAAAACTATACATATTGAAAAAAAATCAGCAATATCCCTCTTTATTTTATCCCACCAAAAATGTTCCTTCAAATCTCTATATATTTTGGTGCTCCAAGGGTGTATAGAGAAATTGGAACAGTGAGCATCATCCAACAATTCCCTTTTTAGATTAGGTATATCCAGAACACAAAGTCTCTTACCTAATTTCAAAATTCCATCTTCATACACAAAGACATTCAATCTCCCATCATTCACAGCTTTAATCTTCTTTTGAAATTCTTCATCATCAGTCTGAGAACTCTTAATCCTTTCTAGTAAAGATGGTTTGGAAACCATTTGAAAAAGTATCTATGTTTCACCATCCATGGTTATTCCCATGTCCATCTTCACAAGATCCATGAAAATAGGATCCCTTTCAATTATCATGTTGTTCCAAATTCCATGATCCTTTCTTCTCAAAGTATCTTCTACCTTATTTTCCTTCCCCGGGTGGTAGTGTATCATGAAATCATAATCCGTGAGTAGTTCAAGCGATCTTCTTTTCCTCATGTTGAGTTCTTTTTGTAAGAAAATATACTTTAAACTCTTCTAATCAGTATAAATCTCCCATTTTCACCATAGATATAGTGTCTCCAAATATTAAATGCAAATATTACAGCTACTAACTCAAGATCATGAGTAGGATTGTTTTTCTCCTATATTTTCAACTTTCGTGATGCATAGTCAATAACCCTATCATTCTGCATAAGGACATAACCAAGTCCTTTCTTCAATGCATCACTATAAATAAATAACCCATAATTCCCCGATGGTAGAGTCAATATAGGAGCATTGACTAATATTCTCTTTTATTCCTAAAAACATTCTTCACACTCTTTTGTACAAACAAATTTAACCCCATTTTGTGTGATCTTTGTTAATGGGTTAGCCAATCGGGCAAAATTCTGGATGAAATGTCGATAATAACCAGCTAAACCAACAAAACTGCGTACCTTGGTTATACTCGTTGGTGCTGGCCATTCTTGGATTGTTCTTGTCTTAGAAGGATCAATAGAAATTGCATCCTTAGAGACAATATAGCTAATAAAAGAGACATCCTGAATCCAGAATTCACACTTGCTAAACATCCCATATAATTCAGGTCTTCTAAGAGTCTTCAGGATAATGCACAAGTGATTTTCATGGTCTTTGTAGCCTTTGGAGTATACAAAGATATCACCAATAAATACCACTACAAAATCATTGAGATATTCCTTGAAAACTCTGTTCATTAGATCCATGAATACAGAGGGTGAATTAGTTAATCCCAAAGTCATTACTATAAACTCGTAATGCCTGTACCTTGTTCAAAATGCTGTCTTTGGAATGTCTTCCTTCTTCACACACAACTGTTGGTATCCAGATCAAAGGTCAATCTTTGAAAAGAATAGAGCTCCATGCGTTTCGTCAAATAAATCATCAATGCGAGGCAGGGGATACTTGTTCTTTATTGTTATAGCATTGATTTCCATATAGTTGATACATAACCTCATAGATCCATATTTCTTTATAACAAAGAGGAGAATGGATACACATGGAGAAATACATGGGTGAATAAATCCCTTATTACTCAATTCCTCTAGTTTTTTTAGTTCAACTAATTCCACAGTGGCCATTCTATAAGGGGTCTTCGATATGGGCCTTGAACCATGAACTAAATCAATGTAAAACTGAATTTCTCAATATGGAGGATGTCTAGGTAAATCTTATGGAAACACATCTACATATTATTTCACAATAGGTACATCCTCTATTTGAACATTCCTTTCCTCACCCACAGTTATTTCATTCTCTTCCTTCCCGATAATTGAATTTAGTTGAGCTACTGGGGGTGGATCTAGATAAGAATCTGGTGGTGACGATTTTTCTCTAAAGATAAGGTGTTCTTTATCATCATCATAAAAAATTGTATCCTCATTCTTCTTACAATAAATATTCGCATCATGTTCTGAAATCCAATCCATACCGAGGATTATATCAAATTCAATCATGGGTATGACGATGAGATATGCAGATAAAGAACATTTATGTTCTCTAATGGGGACTGATTCACAAAACTTTGTTGCAATGATACTTCCCTTAGGATTTTTGACTGACAACTGCCTTGTTAAATCAAATTGGAAATATCTAATTTTCTTAGAAAACTAGGAAGATATGAAACAATGTGATGATCCAGAATTAAAAAAAATAATTTTCTAAACATGAGGAAACCATTAAATTATATACCACCACATCTTTTAGAGATTCTACCTCAGTAGTAGTGATAGCATAATCTTGTGCTTGATCCCTTGCACTTTTTAAGGTAAGTTCCTCTGACACTGAAGACATTCATTTGCATAATGTCCCATCTCCCTACAATTTTATCATTGAACATCCGTAGCTTCTTTCTTACCGTTACAATCACAAGCTTGGTGGCCTTTTTCACCACACTGGTAACAGACTCTCATTCCCTTTAAGTAAGTACCAGGGTGTTTCTTCCCATATTTACTACAGGATGGATATTCAACTTTTACCCTCTTCCCCTTATTTTCATTCATTGAGTGATCAGAAGATCTCTTCTGCTATTTCTTTTCTTTAAAGTCGTAAGACTTAGAGAATTCCTTTTATGTCTTGATAGCACATGAGAAAATATCTTCATACGACGGGAAGGATTGTGAGACTAATGCTCGACATATAAATGGTTTTAACCCATCAAAGAAATGATCAATCTTACTCCTTGGGTTACGTATATAACCTATTGCATACCTCGCTAACCTTATAAATTTAGCCTCATAATTTGCGACATTCGCATCCTCCTTTTGTCTCAGACTCGGAAATTGCCTTTCCATTTCTGCTTGATGGTCACAAGGAAAGTATTTTTATAAGAAAATATCTTTGAAATCCCTTCATTACATATTTGATACTTCATCATCTTCCTTTATATTTTGAATCGATGACCACCATTGATCAGCATCTCCAGTGAGGTGGTAAACTACCATGAAAACTTTTTCCCTTTCACTACTCCCCAAGGCATGGAATATTTTCTCTACGGAATTTATCCATTGCTCAGCTACTAGTGGATTTGTACTCCCATTGAATGTTGGTGGTTTTTTCTTCATGAAGAGATCTAACATTGATCCTCCACACTATGGATCAGGGTTCTCCATATGGGTAGGGTTATTATTCATAACCGAAGTGAGTTTTCCTAGTATGGTGATTAGCTGATCAGCAACAATTGCATCACCAGCTCCACTATAATTATCCAGAGTAGGAGGGATGTCCCTACATGGGGTGTGTGCAATGATACAGTTTACATTCCTTCTACTAGTTACCATTTCTAAACAGTGGCATTAAATAGATCAGTTTATGAATCAAAATACATAATTTTAAACTTTTAAAACACATAACAGAAATTCAAACGTTTATGGATATAATCCATAATCATAAAAAAATGTTCTATTTGAGGATGTATATACTCATAAACCATTCATAATGATTTTTAATGAAAATGATAATTATCCTAATCATATCCCCCGGAAGTGTCATAACCAAGAGTGAAGCAAGGCTCGTTTTCGTGCACCAATTCCCATTCGAGTCTAGCTCGAAGTGGTGTTTTCGGGTTTTACCCCTAGGTACATCTTTTCTAGATCTGCCTCAACCTGTTCATATCCAGACAGGGGTGTATTTCATGGAAAACTCAGAAAATATCTACAATACCAAAATTCTAGAAAATTATTATATACTAATCCTCAAATTCTATCTTAGGGATATGTGCTCTAATCAGAGTTTATCTAAATCTAGCTTCCATGGTTTGTACAAAACTTCCTCTGATACCAACTGTAACACCCCGACCCCAGTTACCCAGAGTCGGTGCATTATTACATAACATTGGCATGATTATAACAGATCAAGTCTCAAAATACCTATTAGTTTTATATCCTTGGATTCACTAGATACATTCATAAAGTTTACATTACATTATAAAGTGAAAATATACAATGACATCTTGTCTCCATAGACCACACTCATATCCCCTCATAATATCCCTACAGATCATTCATAAAATACTTCTTCACATCCTAGGAAAAATAAAACATAGAAAGGGGTGAGCTTATATGCTCAGTAAGGATAACAATATAGTAGAAACATTCATAAAAGAGCATAATCATTTAAGGCAATGTATAGATAAAACAAAAGCCTTTTAAACATGAAATTCATCCTAATATGGAAAAAGTGAAATGAAATAATTCCATTTACTTATTCACAATGATAATTTACTATTTGAATAATCACATTCAATATCAATAACCTCTTTCATAATGATAGAATTCATAATGCCAGACTATCATAACCACATAGTCAAGGCCTTGTGCTAAGACTACAAATAATATTTTGTCAATGCCTTATGTCAAGACACTAGTTTGCCTCATGAGACCTACCGATGCATCGAGGAGGTATAGAGGGCTCCACCCATCAATTATTAAGTCCAATGCATTCCTCATATGAACAATTTTAAACATATCATAATCATTTGTATTAAAACTAACATACAAAATGTCAATTCTTTCTGCATAAACCATGAATGGAATAAAAAATAACACATCTATAGTCAAACATGTTACAAAACCTTCAATACTATATGGAAGTTTTGTATTATAATAAATCAACATCAAATAAGCTTAAAATCCAAAAAGGATGTTGATATAGATGAAATCAAAACTATTTGAGAGAAATATATATTTTTTTGAAATAATTTAATAGTCACAAAATTATAAAATAAAACATTTACTTTGAAAATATCTTTATAATCTTTTAAGGGAAGCTTTGATGATTTTATAATGGTTTAAAATAGCCACACCCATCTTATAAGTTAAAAAAAGACATTCTTACCATATTTTTTTCAAAAAGGATAAAAAGGACCTTGTTTGGAAAACGATGGAAAGATCCATTATAAAAATCTTATAAAGAGTCAGAAAAGGGTATAAATGAATTTAATCCATAGTATATAAAATAGTAAAAATGTTTTAGAATAAATTTTTAAGAAACATGGATGTGGATGAAAAAGAGTTCCCAGTAGATACTTACGTAAAAACAACCTCAGATAATAAAGAGATTGTAGAATTAACCCTTACCTTGTACTTTTCCTTGGTAGAGGGTAGGTTAACCTCTTGTGTAATGGTGAAATAATTTTTATTAACTTATAAAAGAATCATATACATCAATATGACATCATATATGATCATTTAACATTGCTTTTTTAATAATATCTTAGTATTATCGTCATTTCAGGTGTCAACTTACTCGTTTTCTTTTATATGTTTTGTTACATAAACCGTGTTTTTTTTGAATAAGATGTATCTTATATATATACGGAATTATATAAAGTCCATAAACATTATTTTTAATCATAAAAGTGAAGTATACTTGAATAAATAGGATGGGTAATGAATCTCATCGCCTTCGTGGAGACGGTAGTCCGTACGTACGCACGAGCGAAAATATCATTCTTTTGATATTAAAATAATATAAAATTGGCCATTATATAATATATAAAGAATAATTATCATGTTATATTTTTTATTTTCATCAATCACACGTCATTATCACACCCATCGAAATAATAATGTTTTGAATAACATTTACCCCATGACGTGGAGACGGTAAGCCGTATGTATGCACGTATGGTGACATGTCATTCAAAGGATGGATAAAATATTGAATATGGTTGTACCAAATTTATAATAAAATATAATTATATAGAGGATAATGGATTTATTATTTTATAATGGAGATAACAAAGAATGAATATGTGGGAAGAAGAAAGGAACTTGAAAGAGCGTGGTGAAATCATTACCTTGTTTTCAAGTTCTTCCTTTTATTTGATCAAGAGGAATCCTTAGGTTGGCTTTCTGACTAAAAGAATGCCTCTAGGGTGAATTGAAGGAAGATTTTAGGATATTTGGGAAGATTTTGGTCGATCCAAATGGATTTGAATGTGTTAATTAGAGAGAAGGGGGGGGGGGTGCCCTTATATAAGAGGGGTGAGGGGCACCTTTGGAAAAGCAAACAATATTATTTTACAATAAATTCATATTCGGTTTGTAATGGCTCAAAAGTGGATTATTTAAAGGTTAAGGAGGGTATAGATCTAAAACCACTCAACCAATAGGTTTTAGTCATGTTTGGGTTACTATACTAACTTTATTTTTTGATTTAACTCTTAGTTCAATTGTTTTACATTTACCATGTCTCATTGTATTTTTATATTATATCATTAGTAATCTTACAATATACTTTATAACGACCCCCAAGTGGTCTATTAATAATACACCTATAATTATATAAGTTGTTTTTGGAGAACCTTAGATTTTTAGAAATAGAATATCAATTAATAATATAGTATTTGTTTTAAAAACTCTTTTATGTCAATTTTGACACTATTTAATAATTGATTTTTTTAAGTCGTAAGAACTTTACTAATTCAAAAAAATTTCAGTAATGTAATCCTAAAATATAATATTAACCAATAAAATTTTTGGATGTCATCAAAACTTTCAAATTATTTTAATTTTAACATTTATAATACAGATTATTTGATTCTTTCATTAATAAAGAAAATTACTGCATCACTATTTTGTCATAAATAAATTTAATTATTCAATGTCTAAAAATTATTAATAAGATCTCATTATGTATTAAATATTTTTAACTTTATAATGAATATCTATAGTCAAAAATATAACTTATATAACCCTATGTAAAAATTATTTTTCTAAAAGATATATGCTTATGTCATTTTTGTATTTACTTTAACTTAATTAATATAAAGTGTCATTATCACTTACAAGTGGCTACATGGGGTCAAAAAATCGACCCAAATATGAACATGGTTGGAAATGTATCAACCAATAGGGTTAGTAAACGACTTAGGGTAATTTAATATTATTATAATAATATTTTTTTACCCTTACTTACCGGATTTACCCTTAATCATGGTAAATAAAATATTTACCGAAGTAATTATTCAAAATTTCTAAAAATAAAAGTTACATATTTACACAATTTGAACTTCCTGATTCTAAATATGGAATCCATTTATCTTAATTCAAAAAACATAAGTGAAGAAATTAATTTAAAATTAATTCTTGTTGTCAAAACAGAAAGCGTGTTCTGAAGAAATAATAACTATCAAAAGATTGACACTTTTTCTGTCTAGTTTAATTTTGAAATTACGTCTAATGACCAACATTGGATTAAATGGTAAAAATATATTCTAAATATACTTTAAAACCACTCAATAGTGTAATTTATCACTATAAATTACTTTGATTTAAAAATTTGTTTTTAATTAAAGTTTATATTTTTCACTATTCATAAAAAATTGGAATTTCTCGAACTATACGAAAAAAGTCATACTAGGATAATTTTGATATTTGGAATCCAAAAATGAAGTCCATTTTAAAAGATAAAATTTAAATAATTTCAAAAGGTGGGTATTACAATTCAAAACGGCTAGTTTGATTGGTTGTGGTGTGTTAGAACTCGAAGTTGCGTACAACACACGATATTGTATTACTCAGAGGGAAGCATACTGTGGAAGCTTGTGGTGTTACATGCAAAGCCTAACTAGGATGATTGGGTAATTCATATGGTGAATTCCTGGGAAATTTCTTCCGTCACCCCATATGATGATTAGAACCAAAAGGTAAGCCACATTACCACTTATTCCTCGAAATTATGATTCCCATGTCCCTAGTTTCCCGCTGATAAATCACGCGACCTCATCATATTCACCATAAGACATTAAATTTCACTGGTATGTCCCATGCACAAGACATCATACTAGACACTTGTGGTCCATGTCGTATATCCTTAAACAGAGAGATTCAGGTCTAAGCGACATAACCATTAAACTATTTGCAATTCCCCTCCAAACCATAATCCTTGAGGATGGGTCCTATCATGCCTATTTATGTTAAACACTAGCATGATTGAATGTGTTATTATATAAGATCTAGGATGTTGGATTGTATAGGTATATTCCAAAAACTTCACTTCCACACATCATTCCACCCCATATTTTTTCCTTCGTCATTTTCACATCTGATGGCACCACATAACAGTGTGGATAAGCCCCCTCATAGATCACCTACCGTCCTGGGCCAATGTCAATGAGAATTTCAAATGACAGTTTGAGTCAAGTCCCATGCTTCGAATATGGTCTGAGGCCGACCCAATTTTATTTTTTTGCATCCTGGGTCACACGATATGGATGCTATGTTGTGAATATGGTCAATAGTTATCCTCCATCGTCATGGAAACCCTATTATGTTCTAGATGTTAGACTCTACGATTCACATTGTCCTAGCCTTTCATGTTCTTGTGTATCTCCAATGCCCTAGGTGTTGTTCCTCCACACATCCGTGAATTTAAGCAAGGATTAATTTTTCCCACATGGTGCTTCCTATCCCTTATTATAAACTCTCATGTGATGAGGAAATCAAGAAATCACTCATTATATCCCACAATTTTCATGGATAATGTGGGACTAATAGTCTTGGTAGGGTTATAACTATATATGAATGTTTCATAACCTCATGGTCCAAGTTATAAATCCTTATACTATGATATCATTCTGTTTATGAAATATTCCTTTAAACTAAAATGCCTTATCCCACATGACTTTAAACTATTGTGTCATTATTTCATGTTGTTAAAATTCATGGAATAGTCATTTCATATAACCTTAATCTATAGAATAATCATCCTGGATGCATGACAAAAAATGGAATGACATTGTGACATCATCTATTGAGAGGGAATCACCTTTTTCACTCGTCATCCACTATTCCATATATCATGAAATATATGTAGCTTGATTCCCATCCTTATGGGATACCTAATGATGCATGGATCATTGATCTTTGATCCAAACTTGGAATTATTACTCATTACATTATCTTCAATGTATGAAATTAAACTAAAACCACACCATAAACTGGTTCAGGATGCCCCATGATACGTATGGGATGTTTTAGCTTCCACGCCATGAGAGAGGATTTCCCCACCAGTGCTATTCTCTAACAACATTGTTCCCTAAGAAATATGTACGTCCTGATTCCCAACCGTATGGGATACATTGATGCACATAAATTTTATCATCGGTTCTATCCATAGGTTTTATAACCCCTTTCCATCCCTTTGAACTCTCTTCAACTTAGGTGTGTATAAAACACATGAATTTTTTTTGTTTGGCCTCATTCATGTTGTATTTTTCTTCTTGTGGGTTGTACACACCCTAAGACTAAGTGTCTTTATTGGTTCCTACAATACAACATTAACCTTTTTCCATGTTCCAGTCATTATGACCTTATACTATGTGTAATATCTTGTTCATTTGATATTAAACTATGCCATGCATTGTCCTCACTGTATGATGTTAATCTAAACATTCATCTCGCCTATCATCAGGACATAAATTGTATAGCATCTAATCCCTCATCAGAGAGGATTCCATTATGGTGTCAGGTATGATATTTGTTCAGACCAATATGAATTCACTGATTTGATCTCATATAAAGAGAAATAATTTTAAGATCAATGGAATCCATTGGAACATTTCTTCACTTCACCTCACACTTTGCGTGCCCCATTTTGGATCTTCACCCTCTTCCACATCTGAAGGTACCCCCACAAGGAATGGTCTCATACCACCTTAGCTCACCTACCATTGTGACCTAAAGCCCCAAAATAATTGGAAATCACCTTGAGTTTAGCCCCATGTTTTTGAATACAGCCTGTGGATGGACCTCATTTTTTTGCTCCCATTTTTGGCTAATACGGTGTAGATGATGTGCCTTAGATACCGTCAACATTTATCCTAAATCTCCATGCCACCCTCATTGTGTTCTGAATGTTGTGAATGTGATTGGTGCTTCTCATCCCCCTTTGTTCATATTTATTCCAATACCCTTGTAATTTCTCCACTCATGTACCAGAACACATTATGAAATGAAATTTGTCTGCCCAAAGAGTCTTATTCACCAGATGTGACCTTTATCATCCGAAATTCCCTTGGTGATCAGTTAATAATTGTAGACCCTGTGAACTATATAAGTATCTAACACTCTCATATTAATTATGAGGGAGGTGTGATGATTTAAAACAAGAAATAAATGTATATGCTGTTAAAAGTAAACAAACATTCACAAAAATATGTTTGTAAGTTCATAAAACACAACCCCTATAGATTTACCCATTGATGGATCATCTCACCTTTTCCACTCTTTGGCATGTGGAATCCGGAATTTTCTGTTGTTTCCTGAGCTCCATTCCTTCCTCATTGGATGTGGGGAGAATTTCATCAATGATGATCCTTAAAAAATCCCACTCAGCTTATAGACAATCCACTTCATGAGAAGCTTCCCTTATCGGTTTCTTAGATTCTACCAATTGGACTCGTAATCCTGACATGAGTTCTAATTGGGTGTTGGTGAAAAAGGATAATTTTGTTATCATTGTTTTTAAGTGATGGATCTCATGTTCAGCCTCCAGAAGCTTCTGGTTTTTGATAGAATTTTACCAGTGCTAGGCGATATTTAATAAATAGTCACTCTCCCATGATTTCTAAGAAAGGAAATTCCATAAGGGAATATGTGGACCTTGTTCATATACCCCTATGGCTCATAAGTTGAGTAGCCTAGGGTGAGGTGGCCCCATCGGGTGAATCTTCTCTGATTCCAGGGTATGGTCAATGAAGCACCTGATCAGCTTCAATGACTGATGATGGTAAACCCTACTATCCTCCCATAAGAATTGGAAACATATATCTCATCAAGTATAGCATGTTCATATTCTTGGAATTCCTCTTGGAGTTAGGCTGGAGGATGTTGCACTATAATTCTATCAAATGGGATGGGCTCCATGTTCGGCGGTGGATCTTCATCACTAGACACCATCTTGATGGGATTTTCCCTGTTAGCTCCAAGTTATTCCTCATCTGTAGTTTTACTCAAAACTAATATTTCTATGGCCTAGTTAGTTTGGGATCCCAATTCCATGGTAATCAGCATTCCCTTCAGGAAGGGACCCTCGGGACCCCCGAACATTCTCACTAACAGTACACCAGCTACATCAAAGACTATTTCGATAATGATAATGTCAGCTATCCTAGTTGGGTAAATAATATTTATGACCCTGTAATGAAGAAAACATAAAAATATCTAGTGATATCTTCTCATTCCCTCAAGTTGAACTTGTGAAAGTCCTTATACATTCCCCCATATATGGTGGGCAGATCCGATGATTCCAGAAACGTCACCTAGGTTTCCATGACACTGTAGAACCACGTGGTCAACATTGTTCCATAAATTGGTCCCTGAGATTGTCCTTCAACATCTTTGGTAACATGGGATGTTGTATTTTGTATGAGTCACTCCTATGGAGAAGAAATGTGAGTCATGAAACCTATAAAGTATAAATGATAACATACAAGGTAATGGTTTTGGGATTAACTCAATGGTTTTGTTGAATTATCCAACCTCCGAGGACTCAACCTCTACTTCCTCCAGAGGGATCCTCCAATTAGAATCATGTCCTTAGGACCCTTTAGACCACTCAGCTAGAGGGGAGTGCTCTTCCATCTCAGTGGTAGTCAGTTGTGGAAGAGACATTAGGATAAACAGTACTTTCATGTGATCTAACATTGGATGCAGGGATCCCCAAGAATGCAGTAGGTCCTCTAGCTCAACCACATATCACTCACCCACTATACAAGATACTATAAATCAAGCTATGTCTTAGAAAATTCCTAGAAGTTCTATTAAGAACGAGTTGAGGTTAACTTACTTTTTTCAGGTATGAGGAGTTGCTTATTGACATCTCGGGATTCCTGAGCCTCTGAATAGATGACATGCACTGGTGTATATACATAACAAAACTGCATCCTGGGAGCTTTAATATTCTTCCTAAGGAACCCAATGGATGATCCAATTCTTCTCAGTTCTACCCAGTTGGAGTTGTTGGGTCCACTGCCACTTACTTTCTTTCACATCTGGCATGTGCGGGATTGGGAATTATTGGCCCTTCTACTGCTACTCCACCACTGTGATGTGAATTGGACCTACCTCTACGACAAGCTCTTTCCACTATCCAACCCCAATGTCAGTATGGATGGGGAAACCTATAACTGTATTTGATATTCCAATGCTTCAACAAATCCCTCATCCATGCTACCTCCCAACACTTCAGATACTACTCGATTAGCCTGTAAGCGGTAGTAGAAGGAGACAACTCATTCTACATCATCTCATGTTCCCATGTGAACATAATCCAATGTTGACTTATCACACATGGGTGATACTCATAGCTTACCCCTAGTAAGGCTTTTAGGGTTTTCACTTATAGACACCAAAACTAACTCATAAAGCGATGTGAGGTATATGGATCATAGACATGCTCACAATCTTCTCTCCCCACTAGAATTCCCCATCAAATAGCCATGAGGTATGACTGATACTCCTCATTTACTCTGACATCATCAGTGAACACTCCCATTGGTAAGCGATGGAATGGAAATTAAATTCATTTCTATCCAGACTTTGTTCATCACCACAAGTGAGTTAAACATAATTGGGAAACTCCCCACCACATTTAGAATTACCAGTCAAAAATCTCACTAGAAGGGTAAATGGGATTTGGATATTCATATGCCCTCATTCGCACTGCCACCTAGTTGTATAGAAAGTGGATCTGTATTCATAAACATTGTGGCATCTTCCCCTCAATGATATTTCAAACCACATTATATAGATTTATCAGCACTTGGATCCCATGGTTTACACGATTCCCCATCACCAGCATGGATTCCATAATAAATTTTCTTGGTCACACACTGATGTGTGCATCCCTGACCAGAAACATCCATCTAAAAATCAACATAGAGATAAACCAATCCATCCTATTTACCATTTGATTCTCGATGTTGATAAAATACCCCCATATAAACTTTTTAATATCCTCCATGATTTTTCTGTAAGATCCTTTCGTGATATGCTGAGCCCCTCTTGGTCAAGTACAATGCCTCATAGATAGTTTTTTATGTGCCTCTTCTTCCTTAGCAGGATTGTCTAAGGGGAATTTTATGAAACAATAGAATAACTGCATGAAGTGTACATCCCTTAATATCTGTTTAGCATATTATTCCCTCAGCATTTGGTCCAATAATTCCTTTTCCATCCACAGTTTTTACTCCGGATCCTACCATGTATTCTCCATGGGGAGAAATTTTTCATGCTTTGCACCATGAATTGGAATACTTGAAATATGGTGGAGCTCCTAGAGGATGATGATTTCATCCCTGTGATGGAAATGAAATGTGTTGGTACTTGAAGACCATATACTCATCAAATCTGACATTATGTCTTTCAGTTAGTAGATATGGAATTAACAAGCCCATGCATCCTCATACAAACCTACCCACCTCATTTCATCTCCAAATTCTGAACAGGATGAGAATACCCAGTAGGCAGAAGCCTATTCCTATGTGAAGTTTTCCCCCTAGAATAAATACCAATTATTGGTCCACCCATTCTATGGGATACTTAAACCCACCATGATAATAGTCTAATGTTGTGATGGATATGCTTCTAGATGCAATTCTTTTCCATCAATGTCATTGATGTGGTTGTAAATGAATTCATTGGGGAAAGGCCTATGGTCCCTGTAGGTATGGCCATCTGTAGCTTTGAACCCCTTGTATTGATATGTCTTTCCCATGAACTTGTATAGCAATTAATCCCTACTTGATTTGAGGATAAGAACTTCATCCCCCAGACTAACATCGTACATTGGAAGCATCATGAAGATGGGGTAATACATTTTCCCTTCCAATATCATCTTCAAAAAGGACTCATGGTCATAATTACTCCACAGACACTCTTTGGTAAGAGTATTTTTCGTCAAATGCACTCTTTGAGTAGCATCCACAAGGTCCTCCTCAGAAGTTTCATGATTGGCCATTCATTCCAATATATTTTCTTTTATTCTATATTCACAATAACTATTCAAAGTGAAAATTCGTAGAGAACACAGTCGTGGAGACTCAGAGATCTCAGAATGGTTTTTGAGGACATTACAGATAGTGATGCATATGTTTTCTAAGTAGAATTCATAGATCCCTGATTAGAAGAATGCAGTTCACAGTGAGAATTTGTAAGTGGTGTGGAGCTTCACATTCAGAATTATCGATCCTAGGTTCATGGAGGTATGATACAGAAAAGGGGGACCACATTTTTAATTGATAGACGACGATCTCATAGGCTTTGTGGCACCCTCACCTGTCACAATCTTTTCAGTGATCTCATCTTTTGCTCTGCATGTCCTCATCATGAGACAACTGTGTGATGTACAAGTTTTTGGTAAAATATCCTCATAATCTAAACCTATTTTTTCACCATATCCCATTCCAAGGGGGGTAATTATTGGAATCTAAATCCATGCCCAAGATAGATCAAGTGCGACCAAAACCATTTGGAAAATATTCAGTCCTTACAAGCCCAAAATCACAAAAGGGGGTCTTGATTCATGATGCTCCTTCATCAAGTCCTTAACTACTATGAATTAGTGATAGATTCCTCCCTGATCCCAAAGAGTTCCGTGAATGCCCTTAATTTGTGATGGAACACTCCACGAGTCTGACGAGCTCTACAAACATTGTGAAGTAGTGACATAATGCTCCATGACTCTGAGGGATCCACCTCTTTTCATGAGGGGCTGGTGCCTTTAAAGAATCCCTATTAGCATCAACATAACTGGAGCTTGTAAATTTCCATCTCACCCTTATCCTAAAATATATATACCCTTACCTTTCAACTTCTGTGATCCCATTTTGTGAGGCTTTGTTTTCTCTATGAACCAACGAGAAGATGCATCACCGAATGTATTTGAGAATCACAAAACATCATTCCCTTGGTCCTAATTTACCCACACATAATGTGGGGATGCCCATCATGAATACCCATAGTCATTATGAAGGTATGAGTCCCTTTTGGGAACTCATGAATTTGCAGAGCATTCAACATTTAGGAAGAACCCTCCAAAGACAAGAAAACGCAATGCCTCAAATGGAGCACCATGCTTCGCCAAGAAACTTCCTTATAGAAGACCCATTCCACCTTACTTCATGATTAAATATCTTTAATTAATCCCCTCATCTTCAAGAAGAACCTACGCTTCATAAATTTTATTTGGGGGGGTGGGCTTCTACTTTGTGAAACCCTCCCCTTTGTGGCCCTGAAGGCTCGTACATTGAGTTTTCCTGATTCATCATGTAGTGTCTCATGCTGTGTTTCCCTAACATATTCTTATTAACCTAGGTATGGTAATAGAAACTTCTTATTCACATATCTATGAAAAAATGTCCCCTTAGATTGACCACTCCTCCACCTCACTCTCGTCAGGAATTTCTTGTGTCGTCCATTCCCCAAGGGCGGGTTGGTACAAGTCATGTAAGTACAATGGATGAGGAGTGAGTCCTCATCATCTGAGATACATGTAATTAGACTTCTAGGAACCCACATCCTCAAAACATGATGCTAATCCTTATGTATCCTCATGCATAGAATGTTTGAGAGGACCATAAAGGGGATTGGAACAAGTTCCCTTCAACTCTCTTTTTCCCTTGGGATTTGTTTCCATGTGCACATTGGGAAGTATCAACATAATAAATGAACCCATTCCTCAAAATTCCCTCTTAGACTGAGTCCCACTATCAATCTCTCTATGATGCTAACCATGTGTAATCCCTACACCACATCTCGTGGCAACATATTTCATTATATGATCATTATGTCTCACTGTTACCTCTTGTTTCTCACACTGATAATGAGTCACGTGGTCTTAGAGTAAGTCGTGACCATGAAATCCACTATGGGATAGTAACCACACATAAGCCCCAACATGTCTTTGGGCCTCTAAGCATGATTATTCCCCATGCCCCTCCATCACGAACTATGAAGACATATATCTCGGTATTTAAAACATGGTACATAAGAAGCATCTCTAAGGTTCAAGCCCCTCATTTTCTATAATAAATTTTTCTCGAATATTTCATTTCGTTTCACCCATCTAACATGAAATTAAACTTCACTCTCCAAAATATGTGGGTTTTGATCACATTATAGTATGTTTGAAGCATTCTAAATTTCCAATCCAAGCCAATGGTAATCTCTAGTGCTCCCATCTATGTCCAATATTGAGTACATTGTTCGGGCTATGTATTCTATAACCAAAATCACTACCTTTACAAGGTTTCGGGTACTCTCACTACATTACCAAAGGTAACTCCCTATTCCTCTTACATAGGCTCAATGTCAGTGGAAAGGGTTACTATCTTCCTCTTCCATCACTCACTACTCTTGGAATGAAATCTACTCATAGTTTATCGAATTGTCGGTCAATCAAATATTATTCACATGTGGGTCTATTAATTAGCATGAACACTTGCATTATCGACTATAGGTAGATGCTCTATTGATGTTCCTTTTTCACCAATAGATGAATTCAACCTTCCTGTGTACTGTCGGGTACTAGAAAATACTTTCTCAACCTGAATTGATGTTTTTAATAGATTCATGTGCAAATCTCAAACCACCTTGTCTCTCCCACATAATGAGTACCAGTTTTGGAACATGAACCTCCTTCCCCACATTATACCACCTCTTCCGTGAACCTCCTCTATCAATGGAATATCTCTTCCATGAACTTCGTCTATCTTCAGACTTCCTCTTCTTTATCTATAACATATAGCTACTGCGTACTGACTTCACAAACCTCCTCTGTGAAACCCCTCCTGTCCGCAAATTGTTCTTTGTTCACGAACTTCCTTCACTTCCATATACCAGAGTCCCCCCTCTATGTATTACTCACATAACTCTCCTTATCACATACCAGATATTAATTCTATTCATATCGAGACAACTCCTTATGGGTACCTAACTTTCATTTCCATGTACTAGACTTACTTTGTGGGTTAGGAAACCCCACAAACACCTTTGGCACGAACCACTTTCAGACATTTCTGAATTCCTAGAGGAAAATGTATTCCATAATAATGTTCAATCTTTATAAAAATTGACGTGGTTAGTGATTCTTTTATAGGAAAATATTTTCACTTAATCTACTAAACTAATATTTACCAAATCTTGAACCCAACACTTATCGATACCCATGACACCACGATCCTCATTCCATATGTGAATCATTTTACAACGCACTTTTCATACCTTCTTTGCATGTATGTAATCGAATTACTCCACCGACTTTATCCCATCCTCTTACCGCATTGTTGCTCATCCGCGAACAATTTTTGGTTCCACAAACCACATCTGTGCACCGTTCTTGCTACCTGGTATGCGGCCGCGTACAATTCCGAGACATTATATGTGATCCATGTCCTGGTCTCCTCATTCCTCTTCCTTTTCTGATTTCATTCACCATTACTCAAACTAATTCCCTATTTCGATGCCCCAAAATTTGGTAAACACTGGGAGAATTATTCACCTTAAAAACATGTCTTTGGAAAACACCAACCGTGCTCATTTTCGGTCATCTCGACTTTTCAAAAAACACAACCACATCTAAACCATAAAGAGAGGACGTATTGAGGGATTTCTTCCCCAAAAATAAATTTTTAAAAGAACTGAAAAAAACCTAATTTTAAATCAAAATTTGGTTTTCCAATGGATTTAAGAACCAAAACTTCCAAATATTATTCTAGGAAAACCACAAATTTTAATGAAACTAAAATAAACCAATAATATCCATTCTAAAAATTAATAAACTCCCAAATAACCTCGTTCTTGTAATTTCAATTTAGAATCAAAGGAATAAAGAATCAAATTCATGGATAAGGTCGAACTATACAAGAATTGGTTTCATGGTCTAGTGAACCACACACTAACCGTACAATGGTTACCTTTATTGCTGGGTATGCATAATATACATAGGGTTGACTATGATACCCTCTTTTGGATGGATTATGTGTTACTTTCTATGTTTTTCATTATTTGAGTAATATTTACATAGATTTTTGGAATGTTAATATGCCATGTATTTTTTCTATATCATTTATTATTTGTGTAATAATTTATATCCTATGAAATTTAATATAGTGATATATTTTCCCTTTTTATGTTTTGACTTATATGTGTTTTGGTTCATATATAGTGGAATCACTATTTTAGTTCACTAGTTGATTGGATTCTATGATATTTTTAGTAAACTTCTTTGGAGTGTGAGTTCAGGTGACATGAATCATTGGATATGGATCTACATTGGATTAATAACACCTTAGATTTTCATATTTTTCATAAGTGATTTAAATACATTATTAGAAAAGGACCCAGAAGTTTCTGTATTGTCTACTGATGGTTAAAATCTTTTCATATCTTGGATAATCAACGGTTCTAGGGTGTCGTGCATGTATATCATTGAAAATGAGTAGGAGATCATGTGACATGGGAGATAGTTACCCATAACGTTGAATTTTGATTTGTTCCTTAAATTAGGAACATGGATTGTTATTAAAGTTAGATGGAGTTACATGTCGTGTTCTAAGTCATGTAGTTCAATAGATATGATATTCGTTAAAAATGGTACCAAATGAGGTATATACAGGGTTCAAGACAGATTGGTTAGCACCCAATTCCTTGGTATATAGTTGATTGTATGCATGACTTAAAATTTTCATTTTTTAGGTTATACACTTAAATTTACAGGTCTGATAATGCTAAGGAATCTTTAGTGGTGTCCCACTGGGTTTTTACTTTCCCCATGCTTGTGCAATTGGTATGTGTGAAGACTTTATGACTAGTGATCCAATGAAGGGAAAGGGTACTGTGAATGTTTTCTAATGATTCTAGATCTGGGAGATATATGTTTTACTAGGATGGATTCTATATAGTTGGAGAATAAACTTATTTATTTTTCATATCTATAAGTTTTACTTATTATCTGATGATATTGGGGGTCCATTTGATTATTATGGGCTGACATGACCTCACATCCATTATAGAGTGTATTCATATTTCATTATTATATATTGTTTCCTAAAAAATATTTATTTCATATTATATTCTAATGCATATGGTTACAGAGGGTGTAGTCTCCCATTGTTACTTTATACCCACCCTACTAATCAAGATCCTCATGTATATATAGAGATGTTCATGAATTTATGTGGAACTTCTACTCATACTAGATGGTTTGGGATATGGATTCATTGTGAAATAGTTGTTCATGTGTGATAGAGGTGAAAAGAGTTCTAAAAAATGAAAAAACATTGAGAAAGAAAATTAAAAGTGATTTATTGTGAGTTTGAGAAGAAATAGTGAAGTGGGAACAATGGGGAAGAAACTAAAATAGTGACCATGTGATAAAAATTAGAAACATAAGACATAAATCAGTGAAAAAAATTAAGTAGTGTTTATTCAATAAGGGTTATTTATATGTTTTTTCCATTAGTTTTAAATTTGAAGAATACAAAATAAATAACTAAAGTGTTGGAGATCTGCACTGAGAGTTTCCAATTTATCACTTTCTATCCAAGCCCTCTATTATGATCTCTGACAAACCATTGGTGAGAATTAACATAAAATGAAATGGTAAACCCAAATTTGTATTTTTCATATAGAATTAGTGGAGTTTAACTCTCTAGTATATTTGGGATCAACTATTCAGTCTATTTTTTATGTTGAAAATATGTTTATTCATTGAAAAACATTTATTCTGGATAACATATAATTATTGGGGAAAGACTTCATATTAAATTGTAACAGTAAAAAATTAACCAAGAGATTTGAAATTAAAATCCAACATTTATGAAACGAATCAACTTCAATAAAAATTAGAAAACCATCATGATCAAATACACAATATAGTGTTTTAACTAAGAAACACCTCCAATAATAAGGTGTAATTAAACAGATAACAGTAATGAATGTAGAAAATAAGAAAATTAAAGAGATAAAATAATTACAAAAATATGTAATCCACATTGAATTCAATTATGAACATACATCATATGAAAAAAAATCACCTATAATTCATGTAGTTCCCTTTAAATATCATCCCATCATTCAGTTAGAAATTCCCCATAACTTCGACCAATAAAATAATAGTGAAATACCCCCCTAAGAAGAAAAACATAAATCCCCCTTTTCATCACCTTGAATACCCTTTTTAGTGGACATGATACAATGAACTCCATCTCTTTGTAGAAATCAAGGTCACCCTCACTATTCACTTTACTTCTTGTGAGTGAGTGAAAAATTTGTTGCTTGTAGGATTGGGCTAAAGTGGGGATTCAATTGAAAAAATGGAAAATGATTATAAAGGACCACATCTTTTATATAATTATAGTTTGAGAAAAAGATAAGAAAATATGAGGACCTAAAAAATTATAATTTCTAAAATGAAATGACATCCTACTTTTAATAAAAATGTATTATGTTCTTAATTAGAATTAACAACCAATTTTTATCCTTGAATGTCATTTTCCTTATAAAAATATGATGTTTCGATTGGACTTCAAACATTGAGATTGGGCATGGATTGTACAAACTAGGGCAACTCTTTTCACCTTCTAATTTGGTCACATCCCCATTTATTTACAAGTTGATTCCCATTGGATGATTTTTATCAATCTGTATACTTATAGTTAATATGATGTTAATTAGTGTTTCACATGAAGCCTTCAAGGTTGAGATAAAGTCTCTATATTTTTCTTAACATTTGAAGTTTTCATACAGATTTATGATAGTTTATTTTCTAATGGTGTCCTTCATATTAATATGAGGAGGAAAAGTGTAATATCTTGGTTTATATTACAATCTATTTTTATTATATAAGTTGTTATTTTTTCGGTTTGGATGGACTCAAATATAAACTGAGAGTTTTCTATTCATAATATTCCATGTACTAGCTATAGAAAAAGTTCACACCATGAACATAATTCATGATGTGAGTTTTTTAGGTATAATCATAAATTCTTTGTTTAATGAATTAAAAACATTCATGATGTGAAAGTAATTGACATCCTGAATTCTTTTCCCATGGATTTTGAAAATGGTGACACTTTTTGGGAATACATGAAATATGGGAGTTTAATTTCATAAATCAGTAATTCATGATGTGAACCCATTATTACTAGTGGGATTTTATCTTCTACTCACCTAAACCTTCTTTTATTCCATTTTTCTCTCTCCATCAAACCCTAACACTTCTCTAAGCATTTTTTGGTGGTTCCGCCCGTTACATAATTACTACATTTGGTGTTTTTTCTCTAACACTGTTTCTTTCTCTTACTTTGGTAAGTGTGTTTCATTATCCCCTAATTTCCATTTTTAATTATGGAATTTTTTATATCTTTAGGACTCTTTTTTTGAGTCTAATTACTGGGATGTGATCTATATAAATATTTTATAGATTCATTGTTATGTTTATCCTTTGAGGGATGGTTTTGGGGATTCTTGTGGTGGAGTGTGTTTTATTGATATGGTATATGTGGATTTAACTTCTACAGCAACCTTTTTTTTATGGAATTCGATTGTACGATGTGATGATCATTTTTAATTCTTATGTTAATCGTTCTTGTGTTTCTTCCTTCCCATTTGTGTGGATCCCATCATTATTGTTGTATAACCTGATTTTTAGGTCGATGATTCAATATCAATCCTATATAGAACAAACATTTAATTATCATGTTTTTTAAATGGTTTTATAAATGAATTAGAATTATTGATTGATTTGTTACTGTGACCAAGTTATTGGTAAAATTTTATTCCTCTTCATTTTGGTAGATGAAATGTGATTTTCAAAAGAATATTAAATTTATCATCAAATAATTCATTGAAAAAAATGGGATTTGGAACTATAGAATTTTTTTTGATGAATAAAACACATGAGATCCTTTGTTTACTAGGTGAAGGATTGATTATTATGCATTTTCCATTACTTTCATAGGGGGTTTACTCAGGGTGTCTTCCTTTACTCCATTAGCCCTTGTTGTTGGGACTTGATCTTGATATTGTTATGTGGCTCACTCATGGGGTATTACTCTATTCCAAAGGACATGTTCCTTAGGGTATTAAGTGTATATTAATCATCGTCCTTTTTCATGGAATGGGTGACCTAACCAATCAAACCTTTGTTATCATAAGAGTGTTTACTATTGTGTTATGGCTTGATCCTTTTTGCACAGATATACATGCTTGATAAATTTAACTGTTTTATTTAAATTATCATTTGATACTATTTTATCTCTAATGTTTTATAACTATAGAAAAATGGGAAATTGTATAACATTATTTTTATATATAACTATTTAAATGATTTTCATTCATTATTTCTTTATACAATTTCATATTAGTTTTATTATATAGAGAGATAATATATAAGACCTCATTGGGATCCGACAAATCATATTATCTCACACCCTACACATTACATCTAAAATGTTTAGACCCTGTATTATCTTTTGATGTTGAAAAAATCAAGGTCCCATAGGGAGCTAGTGAGGTTTTTGTTAGTGGGCTATGAGTAGTTAAAGGTGAGATGGTGGGACATATCCCATATATCACATGGAGTATTTGTTTCAAATTTTAATTTTTCCTTTTGTTTATTTGATGTATATATATTGAGTTTTATCTCTTTATTTCTTTTTGGGTTGTATCACTACCATTTTTTTCTCTATTCAAGTCATATATCATTCTTGTTGTTCCTTCCACTATTTATTTACACCATGAATATATGGAATGTATATTATATTAGGGTGTGTGAACTCATCTCCTTTTTCTTCTGTTTGATTCCAAGGATCTAGTATACACCCCATGGAGTTTAGTGATTCCCTTTGATTCTATGATGAATTAGTTCAGGTTCTAGTTTTAGAGGGTATCTGTGGTCAATGTTTTTCAAATTGATATCAGATATATGATGTTTCTCAAGTGCCCTTAATTTTAACCAACTAGTATACATGAGATAGGTTATTTGGACTTGTGATTTTGGCTATGGTAAATTCCTATCCATCTGTTACTATGAAGAGCATCATTTCATCATTGGATGTTTGTATGTGGGTCTCCTATGATGTGTTTTGACCTTAATAACAATTTGTACTTATTGTCCTCAATTTTGTACTATGTTTATCCCACCGGTTTAAAATTTTATTCTATTTTGGTTTTTAATATCATGCCTCTAAAATTTATTCCATGGGATCCACACAAAGGTTCAGTCAGAGATGATCCTCAAGGGAAGTCTTATTTGGATCAAAATCATATAGAGGATACCATTCATGCTATTCTTACTATGGAAAAAAAATATACTATGTGTATTGAACTAGGCTATTGAGGTGCATCTAGGCCTTGAGGGAGACATAGATCAATTTTAAGAGTTCATATGTGATAAACTCCTATCCCATAAGGGTGAGAATGAGCCTCAATATGAAGACTAATTGCGAGAAAAGATTGATCACATCATCAATTTCCTAAAGACACATGAGTATATTGATGTGAATTGAAAAATATTGAAACTCAACAGTCCTAACAAGTCGTGGTGGGATTCAAAGGTGCCGGAAAATTGGCATGTGGGGTTGTATTATAAGGGTTTGAAGACATAATTCTATGAACAATTATACACAGAGTTTATAATGTGGAAAAAATCAATAGAGATCAACTATTTGTATTAGGGTTATAATTCTATATTGGAGTGTGCCTATTGGATTCTAGAGATGGTTCATTTGTCTCTAGAGGTGGTGGTGAATGATCATCTAAAAGTTATGAAATACTAGTAGGGTTCATGGCTAGGTATTTGTTGATAGGTATACAAGATGAAACTTACCACCAATGCTAACATTTAAGGCAAGGATGTGATGGATGAAATAGATATGATAGGAAATATGGGATTATATTGTTATTATATTCAACTGAGTGGTATTTTTAGTGGCCTGCAAGGGAAAAAGGAATGTTTCATGACCATATCAAGGGAGGTATTTATGGTTATTAGTAGTGGTACTCATATGCACCATAAAAAGACCCCAGTAGTGTTTTGATGACTTTATATTAGAGTGGAAAGGTATGGAACACTAAATGTACTTGTCTCATACCCACAAATATTTCCAATTATTTTGGCCACCAAGGCTATTTATCAAAGCCAGACAATTTATATAACCCTTCATAGTCTGTTATCTTCATAACCAAGGGGCATTGTGTCCCAATCATATTATTTAAAGCCGAAAGGGATCCATAACCATTCCTCTATAGAGAAGAACCTTCATTTAGTCGATGGGTTTATTGAATAGGTTGATGTGAGTGAAATTATAGTGAGAGGTACCATTTTTGTTTCATCACAAAAAAATCTACTTTGTTTGATACTGGTGCCTCAAAATCCATTATATATTCCCACCTTTTGATGTGCCGAAAATTATAAGAAATATCATTTCCTTTGTTATAGAGCTAGTGACACCTATAGGAATGAATAATGAGAAGGGGTTTTTACATCTATCTTATTATATTTTGATTGATAACATAGTGTCAATATGAGATTTCCTTGTTGTCAATGTATATGTATTTGGTGTCATCATCAATATGGATTGGATTGTTTCTCATCAGGATAATACAGATTTTTACAATATTCATGATTCATTTTCTACTATTAAATTGAGATATCAAGTGTTTAACGGAGATCTATATATGAGGTTTGGTTGTGTAGGAGATTCCATTTTAGAGTTTAGGAGTCTGCTGTCTACTTTTTTAGTTGATCCTGATGATGCTCCCTCTTTTGGACACTATCCCATAGTTTTTTAGGACTTCCCAAATGTCTTCCCAGAAATTTTTTCTGATATACCTCTATAATGAGAGGTAGTGTTTAAAATTTATCTCATGCCGATTTATCAACCTATATCAATACCCTCTTATCGCATGTAACCTAATAATCCAAAGGAGTTAAAGATCTAGTTATATGATCTTCTGGATAATGTTTTTGATTCTATAGTGTTTTACCATGGGTAGAAACAATTCTCTATGCTAGGAATGCTGATAGTTAACTTCATTTTTTTTGTGGATGATTGGAAGTTGAACCATGTGATGGTTAATAATTATTACCATCACAAGTAAAAATATTGGCTTCAATGTCAAAGCTATGGATTTGTTTGTTTATAAACTGATGAAAAATGTTATGTGTGTGAACATTTTGGCATAGATTTTAACAGAAAACGATGACAACACTTTTATATATTGTATTTTGGCATCATTGTATTTAACAAACAACATCAAAAACACCATCGAAATGATTTAACACATCATTTTATCACAAAAACTGGTGTCATAAATAAAAAATCAATATCAGTTCTCATAATAAGAGACATCATAAATTTTAATAAAAATTGGCCCCATTTTCAAAAAAACTGACACCGTAAATGAAAAATAAGAGAATTTCCGCATTTGTTTTCATGAAAACCAACAATGAAATTATTTTTAAACACACACGCAAAACAACAATCATTTCATTAGATATCTAAAACCCTCACTAAATGTATGATGAGACTGACAGTGACCCGGTGATCTGAATGATCAATTTTTTTTATTTTTTTTTATTTTTATCTTTATTTTATGAATTGTTGCCATGATTATTAATACACTATAATTATTTCATTATCTTTTGAATTTTTTCTCTTTAGAATCTATTATTTGTCAAATCATCATACGTGGTTGGATTTTATTTATTTTTTGTGGTTTATTAGTCATTTCTATAAACATTTCTGTTTTATCTCAGAGTGTTTGCTCTTCCAACGAATTTGAGGAAGAAATTTAAAATTAAATATCCATTTTACATGGTGAAATAAAGATTTAGTATGTTTTTTTTAAATTTGAATGTGAATTACTCATCAATTAATTAAATTGTTGAGTTATTTTTTCAATTATTTATATGTATTTGATAATTATTTATAATTTTGTTCTCATAAATTGATTTTTTATTTTTTTATTTATTAAAAAATGAAATTTTCTTGATGATATTGTGAAATGAACAAAAAAATATTATGTCATCATTTATCAATATAATGTACATCACATATAATGACTCTATATTTTTCTACCGTTAAATTAATATAGTCTTCAATACCTTTTGACACACGTGACACCAAAATAATTTAACAACTATTTATTATGAAGTAATACATGCTACATAATTGAAAATATTTAAATTATAATATCAATAAACATCATGTATATAATTTTAAGATAAAAAATATGCTATTTTTTAATTCATATGATTTATAATTTATTTTAAAATAGTTGTTTTGTTTTTAAATAAAATACGTTAACGTTATGGGTAATTGAAGTTAATTAATTAAATTGACCACATTTAAATGATTGAAAAAATTCTTTCATATATGAAATAATATATTATAATTAATGAATTTTTATATTATTTTGAATTGATATTATAAATCAATAAATATTAAAATGGTCATAATCTTTTGAAATAATATAAGAGAATTAATTAATTTTCATATTTTTTGATATTTCTTATTTAATTGTCAATTATTTTTGTTGAATGTGTTGATGTCAAAAATTTATTTTTTTATATACTTATATGAAAATGTTTATACATTTAAATATATTTACTGATTATATTGAGATATTAGGTATTGAATGGATCATAATTTGAGAAATTTTTGAAGAAACACTAGTGAATATGAAAAATAACTTGTTGAATTCTGGGAATATTATAATTGAAAACATTAAAACAAATATTTGAATTTCTTTACATGCATGAAGTGTTTGAATATGAGAAAGTTAAACTCTATAGAAATCAAGGATCATCTCATAAGTTATGGTTTTAGCCTTAATTATACACGTTGGATCTGGTAAGGTGAAAGAACTAAAAATTCAATATCTAATGTTGATGAAAATATTCATAATGAGGTAGATGATCATATTGAAGAATTTATTCATGATTTGGATATTGAAACCAAAAAAACAAGTATTGACTGAATTTATGGAGATTCTGAAAAACCATAATTTCCCTATTGTAATAAATATACAATGTTATCAACAATTTTGATATTAGTTAACTTGAATCTAAGATATGGTTTGAGTGATAAATGTTTCTCTAATTTACATGAACATTCACGAGATCTTATTTTGGAAGGCAATAGGCTTCCTGATTCCAATTATGAGGTGAGGAAAATATTATACCCAATGGGATTGGGGTATAAAAAATACATTCTTTACCTATGATTGCGTTTTGTATAATGAATGAATATGAATATTTCTAAATCTATCCTATATGTGGGAAATCATGATATAAGAAGGATAAAAAATTCAACTTTGATTAATTCTCTAGTACTAACATCCAACCTCATCAAAAATCAATTTTTTACTTTCTAATGAAACCAACCAAAAAGTCCATCATAAAACATTGATAATTCATCTATGGTTCATTCATAGGTACCAAAATAAAAGATCTTGATAATGCAAATTGGTACCATCAAATAAATACCCATTTGAAGCATCTATTTTCAAATTTAATTTTTACAAAAAGGTTAAGATGGAATTAATATGAGTGTATCTATGATGGTAACATACGTCACCCTACTGATTCACCATCATGGAAGATATTTGATAAAAAAATCATAATTTTGGAAGTGAAGATAGAAACATTATAATGGGATTTTGTACTGATGAGATGAATCTATATCCGATATTATGTTTCCAATATACATTATGGGATGTTTTCTTGGTAGTTTCTAACATTTCCCCACATAAATGTATGAAGAAAAAAAAATATTTTACGGTCAGTATGATGATTTTTGGACCAAAACATCTATGAAATGCAATTGATGTGTATCTTTCACCATTGATTGATGATTTAAAACTTCTATGAGAGACAAATGTTAACATTGTTTATTAATAAAATAAATAGTATTTTCTTTTTCATAGTATTACAATGTTTACTAACAATGAATTTCAGTCATATGGAATGTTATCTAGATATTGTTTTAAGGTACCAAAATCATGTCTAATTTTTGAATAAGAGACTTCATATTATCAATTGTAGGATATAAGAAAGATAGTGTACATGGGACATTGATGATTTTTTCAAATTTATTTTCTTTTTCTTAGATTGATATAATAACTTAACAGTTTACATGAATAGAATATAACCCCATAACCATTTTCCATTGAAGAATGTTACGACATGGTGAAAATTATTGATTCGACATTTGGAAATAAAATAATTACTAGTCTTCCAAATAATATCATGAAGAAACAATCTATCTTTGTTGTACTACATTATTAGATATTTATAGAGATAAAACATAACATTGATGTGATGAGTCGTGATAAAAACATATGTTAATGTTATATTTTAACTTTTTTATACATAAAAGAAATGAAAATAAGATTTATTTCATAATAGATTGGACATGATTTAAATGAGAATATGTTTTGTGTCAGCTCCCATTTTGAAAATAAACTGAACATATTTAACTATGGTTTGTCACACATTATCCAAGATTGAGAAGTTGAATTTTTTTAGTGTCTTCACGATATTAATGTACCCTGTAGTAATTCTTAAAATGTGCATAATTTGGCGTCATTGAAGGATTGTAAATTAATATGTATGAAATCTCATGATTATCATATATTGATGAATCAAATTCTACCAGTCTGACAACATGGTATACTACTAATAGGTATCATAAAGACTATCATTAGGTTATGTATGTTTTTCAAATCCATCTATAGTAAATTCGTTGATCCAAACCTGTTAGATGTGTTAGAGAATGAAACTCCCCTTATTCTTTGTTAACTAGAAATGTATTTACCACCTATATTATTTGTTATAATGGTTCATCTAGTGATTCATTTGGTATGTAAGTTATGAATATGTGGGCCTGTTTATTTATGACGGATGTATAATTTTGAAAGATATATGAAAACATTAAAGGGAAATGTTAAAAATCCTTATTGACCAGAGACCTATATTATTCGAAAATATGTATCAAATGAGGTGTTTGAGTTATGAACTGATTATTTGTATGTAGTGGAGCATATTGGTCTCCCTATATCTTCACATATGAAAATTGATAGTGAATGTTTTGGGATATGAGGCTTAATGGTAATTTTCATTCCACTTGATGAAGTGATATAGGTACATTTGTACATTTTGAACAACAAAAATAAGGCTCGATCATATAAATCATCACATATTTCATAATTATAGTTATGGTTTCCAAAAATTAATTAAAAGTGGATAATGATTGACCATAAAAAGACATTTATTTAAGGGTTTAAAAATTAATTCATTATAGATGTATTTTTATAAAAAACATTAAAATGGTTTGAAGGGGGGCCATCACAAAATGTGATTCTATGGTCTTGTTTTTATATTAATGGGTCCATATTTTTCACAAATAAGCTGGATCAAAAGGGTAACATTCAAAATAGTGGGGTAATGGTCATCATTGAAGCACTTAATTTTTTGAGTGAAAATGATAAAAACAAAATTTCTCTATAAATTCAATATTTTTGAGTTCGTGAAGACACATGGAAAATTGATTATATTAAATTTCGAGTCACCATGTTTTCGTGTTATTGTGTTGTGAGTAATAGTGTTGTGAAACACAATGAATATAGTTTTAAACTAGTTTATTAGAAAATGTTTAGTTGTAATGGGGAACCATTTATCATGGCCACACATGAAATGAAAATATTTCATGTCATTGATCCATTTAATGACCATTGGTCCATCGTTTTTTAAGGGAAATGAATCTATTTGGATGATGTAGATGATGATGAATATATTGAATTATATGAGGCCTCTTTTTCTATTCCATGATTTTTCAATAACAATGATTATAATGTAGAAATAGTGCATACAACATATAATGATCTTGTTGAAGGGATATATGAGAAAACTAAACTAATCTCTAAAATTATTTGGTAATTATTTACATTATATTTCCTTTTTTAAAATTTACATGTGTAAAAACGGTATTATTTTACAACTATTAGATATTTAATTCAATATATTTTATTATTTATTTGAGTTATTTTGTTAAATTTTGGTACTCCATGGTTATGGTTTTTTTAGTGAAATACCTTACGTACATTATTATATTTTGGTTTAATTTACTCATAAGAGAACACCTTTTCAATAAATGATATCTAATTTTTTAGATGCTTATATCTTTTTATAAGTATTGTTTATATCTAACAGTTCACCTTGCATATTTTTTCTTGTTAATAATCCTATCATAATTTTTATTATAAAGTTACACATGTGTGGCATATTTTTTACTCACATATTTCTATTTTCTTATTTTATAATTACTAAATTGTATAATAATAAACAATAACTCAACACTTTCTTAAATTTTCCTATTTCAAAGAATGAAACATATATAGTGATTTAGGAACATCGATAGAGGTTCTTTTATTTTTTTCATATTATTAAATATCAAGTAATATAATTATTTAATGAAAGAAAAATTTTAATTTTTTTAAAAAAATTATTGGAATACTGATGAGACTTTAGTGGGTGAGTATTTTTCTTTTAGTATTCGGAAATTGAATTTACATGTTGGTAAACATGAAATTTCTTGTTTACCATAATTCTTACTCTCCCATGGGGACGATTGATTACATATTAGCATTGATGATAATAATAATACAACTATATAAAATTAATCAAAGTTTATCAGCTATATTGGAACACAGAGCCATTGTAGGATTAACATTTTATGTCCTGAATGGATTTCTATCGACAATATGGTGACAAATCCTTTTTGGAAGGCCTTAAAGGTAAAAAATATCAATTGTTTTATTTTATATCATTTTTTTAATGTGATATATTTCAAATGAATAATATTTGTATTATGGAATTACATATGACATTCAATTTTCAATAAACAAAATTAGTTAAGAAAATATGTATTACATTATTTGTGGTTCAATGGAGGGATTTCAAAAGAAATTTGAAAAAAAATTATGTTTTTAGAATGAGACAAAATGAAATCACATTCCTCTAGTATCCACATTTATATGAATATACATGAATTAAATTTTTTCCCACACAACAAGATGAAACATTTAAGGTATGATAATTTTATTATATTATATTTTAATATTTACTACATATGTATGTAATAACTTATTGGTTTACTTTTTATACAATATAAATCCTAGAAATACCATCAGGACTTATAGTTGTATAATGTATACCCTCATACTTTATCCCATGGAGGGTATCATTTATTGGAGGAAAAAATGATTGAAGAAATGTTTAATGCGCTGAGAGCTCACTCCAGTAGTCGTTCTAATGAGGTCCAATTCATTCATCTATCTCCACCCACAGACCATGAGAAATGGAATAGAGTGAAAAGATGAAAAATTAAAATATATATAATGGATAATGTTAAATATGTAGATGAAGGAGTGGTATGTAAATAATAATTATTTTGACGATTTTTTGTAGGTTATATATAAACAATACACATATACCATTTTAATTTTTCATTTCAGGATGAACTTCAGGATCAATCGACACATGAAACTTTTATCCCCATCGGTAGGTTAGATATCCTAGCCACTACTTTAGGAATGCCAGAATATCCTGAAGACATAAGAGGATATAAGGTGGATGTTAGTATTTAGAATGTTTTAGGTTATCAATGTAAACAATCAAGATACCCATAAATTGAATCCTTAAAAGCTTAGTTGAATGATATGAAACAGTCCATGGGAAATAAAACTATGGCAGGTGTGAAGAAGGCTATGCAAGAACTATTGAAGAGATAGTGAATGTTTGTGTAGCATTCCCATCCTAACCGTCCTTCATGCTTAGATCCACCACCTCCTCGCTCATACCGACCTATTTGTTAAGTATTATTACGTATTAATGTACGTATATTATAATATTTTTTTATTATTATCATATTTTCCTAATAATAAGTTTTCAAAAATGAATTCATTTGTACAATCGGTGTATGAATATAATGATATCAAATGAAGGATTTAACAACAACCAAGAATGATCAAGTTGTAAATTAATGGTATGTGTTTTTTAATTATACTTTTTAATACAAATTCATAGATATGTTTTTGATTAATTTTTCCAATGTATGTATGTTTTTATAGATTTTTATTCAATGATACTTGTTATTTGATGGTTTTATATTGTTTTTCTATTACAAGGACTCTAACTTTTTTGGTGTAATATTTAAAATTTTCAAATATTTTTTCTAACTTTTTCCATCAATTTTTATAAAAATTAACATAGAGTAGTTTAAAAAAAATTATCATAGCTTTCAGCATCAGTTTCTCTAATAAACCGATACAGAAAATGAAGCTGGTTCAGCTTTTCGGTGTAATTTGTTTTAAAATGGAAGCTCAAAAACTTTTATTTAACGTCACCATTATAGATTTAGGTTAAAAAAGATGTTGAAAATGAAAAAAATTGATATTATATGATGTTTTTTCACTATACACTACTCCTTGTGTGGATGAATGTTTTGATAAATTATAATTGGTAAAGTGTTTTCTGAAAATTGATCTTCATCCTGGTTATCACCATCCTAGAGTTTGAGGGATTGATATATCAACAACTACTTTCAGAATTAGGTAATACTATCATGAATATCTTATAATTCCTCATGGTTTGATTAGTGATCTTGTGGTTTTCATGGATTTGATAAACTATATATTCTATTAGTATATTGAAACCATTCTTATACTATTCATGAATTATATCATGATTTATTTGAGATCCTAAAATTACCATAAAATCTATCTAAACATGGTAATGGTAATCTCATAGAGCCACCACCATCATCAGAAATTCTCCAAGTGATTTTTTTGTATTTTAAAAGTTAATTTTTTTGGGTATTTTATTTCTAAATATTGAATTTTAAATGATCATGAGAAGGTAAATACTTTATTATAATAGGAGGAACCATGGGTCATTTTAACAATATAGAGATTCCTCGGTGTGGATGGATATTATCGATGACTCATCAAGAATTTCTCAAATTTTGCAATACCATTGACTGCTCTAATAATGAAATTTATGAAATTACCCATGGACACAAAATTCAAAATATATTTTGATTAGTTGAAACGAAATCTGAATTTTTCACCTATAATGATCTTTTCAGATCCTGATATGGCATACGTCGAACACTATTATGCTTATGGGGCTGGTTTGGGTTTTGTGCTTATTTGGGATGATCATGTCATGGCCTATAGACCTATTCAGCTTTATTCGTATGAAAAAATATCATCACTCATGATATAGATCTTTCCATAGTTATTCAGGAACTTAACTATTGGTGACACTTCATTTTCCTTGAAAGGTTCATGGTCTTTTATAATCATAAGAGTATAAGAAATATCTTTCCTTAGATAGACCTCAATATCTGGAAAATTGGATAGTTGGATTACCTCGAAAAATTCAACTTGGACACTTCTTACACTTTGTGGAATGGAAATTTCATCATAGATTATCTTAATATGAATGTTCTACTGCATCATATTTTTTAATTAAAGGAGGAATGAAACCATATGGGGATTTTCAATCATTTTCATTAGGACATGGAGGTGGATGATTTAGGAATGGTTCAAACTAGTTTTTAATTATCATAATATCTCCTGGTGTCTATTTTGTAGTGCGATCATTAGGATGATGAGTTTAAATGAATCAAGGAAAACTCATATAGTTGGGTGACCATTTTTTTAGTCACTCCCTTTGGTGGTATTAATTTTTTTGGAATTTTTTTGTCATCCAATCATCCATGTGGAATTTAGTGATGAGTTATTGTCACAATTCCTGGTGTTCCACTCACCTTTCACTATAAAGATTTTTTTATAAAACTAGATGGAATTTATTGTGGCTGGGTAGGAATCATATCATTTTTAATTAAGTTTCATACTATTACACCTTATAATAGAAAACGTTAGATCACCGGATGCCATTGGGCATACTCTATCCTTTTCTAGTGCTGGTTCGAAAATAAGAAGTTGTGTCTATGTAATTTGTTGACACATTACCACAAACTACCCAAGGAAATATTTTTTTGTGTAGTGATTGATTTGTTAAAGAAATTATATTAATTTATTATGATTAGGGAGACAAATAAGGTTAAAGATTTGGGTAGGCTGTACTTGTAGGATATTATAATGATTCATGGGGTTCCCTCTATCACTGTTTTAGATAGGTTTATTTGTCTTACATCTATATTCTGGAGGAGTATTTAACAATTGATGGGGGAAAAGGTAATATTGACTACAACATACCTTCCACAATGAAATGGTTAAACAAATTATTCCATAATAATTTTTGATGATATGATACATGTTTCGATCTTGGACATTGAGGGATTTTGGGATATCAATCTCGAACTATTCAAGTTTGTGGATAACAACAGTTACTAGCCTTCAATCAAAATATAACCCTTAGAGGCTTTTTATGGTCTCCCATATACATAATCTCTTTTTTTGTTAGATGTTGGCTTGACGTCTCTTGAGGGGATGAGTCTTTTATATAATATGTAGATGAGGATTTATTATTGATATTGATTCTTGGTTATAGCTCAGATTCAATAGAAATCACTCGCATATTTTCGACGTCATTATTTATAGTTTTACCATGGTGTAAATTTTTTTCCATGAATGTTTTTCCTTGGTTGGGAAACAATAAACTTGGGAAATAGGGGAAGGTTGCTTCGTGATATGTTAAACCATCCGAAGTAATTTAGTTGCTTGTTTAGGTTAGTTATTGGTTTATATTACCATATCAGTATACAAGAATTCAAGACATTTTCCATGTAACATATTGATATTTTAAATGAAAATAATGTTCTATAGTGTATATGATATGAAAAACCAATCCTAAACAAAATCCAAAATATTAATACTCAGATGTTGTCATTGTAACCAAGATGTCGAATTGGTGGGTATGATTAGGATAATCAATATTATGAAAAACATATGAAGTTCCTACTTATTAAAAAATTATTTATTAATTCTTAGGAAAAAAGAACTTAGTTTCCAGTAGTATTTATATTTTTCAAAATTGAATTTTATTCAAAAATGATTTTTATAGATTTTTAATAGAAAATTTTATAATAAATTTATGATTTTTTAAGATCTATTTAACACAAAAATATCATTATAAAATATATATATAACATTTCAATTAGGATTATTTTTGGGAAATTTTCAAGAAATATTGATTTTACTATGAATAGTGAAAAATATATATTTTTATAAAAAATAATTTAACTTCAGTAAATAAATAAATTTAAAGTGAAATTACATTTTTTATTTAGTCAAAATGTTAAATATAATACATTTTATTAATAGTAATATAAATATTTTCATTTGAATAATAAATATTAATGATTTTCATATAGATCAATTCTTTTCCTTAAAAACACATTTAGTTTGGAAAATGGTTTTTAAGTGCATAATGTTTCTCAATTATAATTTATTAGAATAAACCATAATGAGTAGTGATTGAAGTAAAATATATATTTTATATATTTATCTATATTAATTGAAATTCATAAAATTAATATTACTAGACAAAGAGCTAATATAAAACTATATTTTCCTTGAAAAATGAATTTTCCTGAAAAACAATTTTCCTCGCGCTTTGAGAGTGTAATTTTAAATTAAATTCATGTACTTAAATGAATTTAATCTTGAAAGATGCATTATATACTAGGAATCAAGAGGCCCAAATTTGGTACATAGATCTATTTTATTTTTAGTCATTTTGAATGGTAACTATGGTAAATAATTATCATCACGGTGAGGGTAAATCAGGTAATTAAGGTTAAAAGTAAAATGATAAGGTCTACATATTGACCATAAAACTTGTTTTTTATCCCATAAGAAATTTTATTTCATCTATTTCTATAAAAATCTCTAATATATGGCGTTTTAGTACCATATTTCATGATTTTTACCTTTATGTTATTTAATTAAAAGATAACGACAAAAATATCACTTTCTTTATTTTAATATCTATAATATTTTGTGATGGGGATAAAAACAACTTATGTTTAGTTATAAATATTTATTTTAAATATAATTTTTTTAACTTGATAATTTATTTTTAAATTCTAGTAACAAAATAATGACCTTAAATGCATATGCAACACTAAAGAAGTTTTTGTTTAATTAGTAGAAAAATAAAATTAATTAGTTTAGAAATATTAAAATAATATAAATTGAATAAACTACTATGTATTAAGAATTTTTATATACGAATATAAAAATGATGTGATTTATGAAAGTATTACATTAAAATTACATTACTTTGAGGTTATTATTAAAGTAAAAATAATTTAATAGTTCAAAAAATGACTTTAATTAAAATTTATAATAAATAATAGTTTATTAAATAATTTTAAATTACATAAAAACCTATATTTAGATACATTATTTTTATATGGTTGAAAATATCAACCATGTTTCATTTATTGGTATATTTTCTATTTATAGTAACTTTCTTGACCCATAAAAAGTAAAAACATTATTTTCATTGTAATTCTCAAAAAGAGGTTAATGATGGTTAAAACAAAAAGATAAGGGTAAAAATACAATAGAAACGTTCCAAAGTTTTATTTTATGATAATATCTAGGGCCATAATAATCATATGTAGAAATAATATTCGATTGGAACGATTTTATATGAAATTTAATTTAAATTAATTTAATATTTAATGAAATTCCAGAAGTTCCCTTACTCACTTATAAACGGGAACCTCTTATCCACTATTATTCACAAATAAAAAGAATTATGGTTCATAAATACCTAACCAAATCCCTTATTTACATCCCTTACTATGTCATTGAGACCATTGATTGAACATAAAACCTTTTTAGTAATTCTTTTGGTGTAAACCTATAGAGATTGTCTGAAAAATTATATTATTCTTGACCGAGTGTTGTTGATTTATTTTTTCAAACACCTCATTTCAAACTTAGTCAACCATAATAATATAATAATATAATTATCTACCATATAATGAGATATTTCCATGTTAAGTTCATTCCATATATCCATCCCCACTTCATTCAAATAGGAAAAAAACATTATTTTTGTGATCGGAGGACTAATGCCACATGAACTGATATAATTTGTTTTCCATCACCACAAATCACTAATTGTTTTAGGGAAGGATTTAATATATATATATATGTATGTATGTATGTATGTGTTATATTAATGATTTTGTTTCATTATTTAAAGTAATATATCATATAATTTCTTACCTTTCCATTCATTTAACAATGAAAACATCAGTCAGGTGTACATGTGGAGTACCACCTCTATAAAGTGATGTGACTTTTTTGAGAACTAAATAACATTTCTAATATATATAAGTGTAATTAAATAAATAATATGATATTTATTTTATAATTTCAAATATATATATAGATAATAATTATGTTCTTTAGATCATGATCATTGAAAAATTCAAACGTTACTCATTCATACGTATGAATTACCATCCTCATCATTGTAGCATAGTTCAATTTTCATAACCATATTTCATGGTTGGATTTAAAATTAATACTGATGCATAAAAATGATAATTATTAATTTATTATTGGGTAGTATATTGTGGAAATATATCTTATTTTACCATAGTCAAACTATCAAATTCAGTTTGGAGGTATAAACTAAATATCATGAAAACATAAGAAATAAATTTAATTAAATAATTAATTAAATATATCATTGTCTTAAATAATATAAATGAGGTAATATACATGAAAATGGTTCGTGAAAAAGTAAATATTTTATATATTTTATTATTCTGGATTTTAAATTATATACATGGCGCGTCAAACATGTGTTAAGGGGTTTTATAACAAAATTTATTTTCATTGAGTCATATGAATTCTCTATAGATTATAATATTTAATGATTATATGTGAACTGATCACTGATTATTTTATATTTTAATTAAACCTATAATTTATGAAGATAATTTTTTAAAGATAATATATTAATTCTCTCATTCTCATTTCAATGATATGATATTTGTATGGGGATTTATAACTTATTTTCCTTTCATTAGGTTATATCACTTATCTATATATTCAATTATGTAAATATTATGTGTGAAATGAAATTTTATAGTTTGATGTTGTATTTCTACATATATTTTGTTGATTTATAATTTTTACACATAATCCCTACATTGAATAATTCTCATTTCAAGGATATGATCTTTTCAAGGGAGTTCATAACTTATTATCTTTTAATTGGGTTATATTACATCATCATTTTATTTGATGTTATAATTTTTTATGTAATAATTTTTGTTTATATTATGTTTCATTTACATTTTTTTGGTTATTCATTTTATACACATAATCAATTCATTGATTAAATCTCACTTCAACGACATGCTCATTGTAATTGATTTCATCTCAACTACAACTACATTTAGATATAATTAGTATTATTAACCTTTTCATATTTATAAGAATTATCTACTACCCATATGATATGTTATATCATTAATCTCTTAAAATTTATGATGTTGAATTATTAATTTTATGTTATTTCATTCATAGGGGTTGTGATTCAAATGTTACCAATGTTGTAATGGTCTATTTCATAATGTCATCATTATTTGAGATTATTTAGGTTTAAGTATTTTATGGGGTAATTATTTGATCTATCTATCTTAATCCTAGAATATTTTCATAGCCTATGGTTATTTTTAGAAATTATAGGTTTTCCATTCATTTTACCCTCTTTATGTACTCATAATACATAAGTATATCTTAAAAAACGAAATTATTTTTATACTTTGTTTGGGATTTTTTATTCCATATCAATATTTTACTTAAAAAATTTTAAATAATTTTTTTAATATCATCGAATGGTTTATTGAAGAAAATTTAAAACAAAATTGAATTTTTAAAAAATGGTTTAAAAATAATCATCTTAACATTTTCCTAACAAGGAACTAAATGAATTTTTAATGCAAATGTGAAAGGGATCTTTATTTTAACGAACTTAGTATGAGTATAATTTTTCTAGAGTCATGCCCGCTCATTGCTTTAGAGATTAATTTACAATTCCATTATTCTTTTAAAAGAAAACATTTTTCATTATATTCTGGGAATTTTTAGTTATTAAAATTTAATTTCAAAATAAAAAGTATATTTTCCTCTATAATGTTTTTAATGATATTTTTATGGTATTTCATTTCATTAATAAAATAACCCTTTTATTCTACATTGGGGATATGTGGTAGTGATACCATAATTATTCTTTATTTTGATGGTTTATGATAATTTTTTTAGGGGAAAGTATTAACATGATGTATTATAGTTCTTTATATATGTACAATTTTTGAATGGGGAATATTGATTATGTTGTATTGTCTATTCATATGAAAAATTTACTGGATTATTAGGTTATTATTGGGGTCTATAATTATATATCCCCTTGATGAATCAGTAGGTCTCAAGAGAAAAACTAGTTGTATAGATATATTAAATGGGTTTTGGTGTATACCTATATATAACTTATACTGTCATGGATGAAGGCTTCGAAGGTTGGTTTAAGATGTTTGGAATTATAAATCCTAACATTATGAAAATATTAACTACTTTACATTTGATTATTTGAATATTAATTATATCAATGTAAAATTTTCAATCTCATGTGATTATTTATATTGTATAATTTTGTCCTGATTTCCTCCTACCATATTATTCATTATTCTCAGATTATTGATTAAATGGTCTGTTTTTCAGTTTTTATCCTTGAAATATTGATCATGCCATATTTTTTTCAAGATATCTTCCACTATAACTAACTCTTACTGAGTTTTTGATATCACCATTAATTTTTTTATTTACCCATGTATATGAAGAAGGAACATTTAAATCATTTCAAGGATGTATAATAATTTCCCTACATAAGTTTAATATTTTATTTCAAATGTTTAATGGGATGAATAGATGTATATGGTTCTTCAAAAATACTAACTTACATAGTAGTTTGGGATTAGATTAGTTTTATCTTATTCCAATGTAATAAGGTATAGATTGTCTCAAGGTTACAAGAGTCAGGGCATTTAAATTCTATATTTATCAACTTAAGAAGTTCCCCCCCTCATCTATCCCATTTTCCATATTCAGAAGAGATTGTGATGGAGCCAGATGAATCTATTTTGGGAAAACCAATGGTGGTAATTGTTTCATATATTAAATCTTATCATGGAATGTGTATTTACTTGGAACTGTTTTTCTGGTGGCCCATATCATTTTTGTTTGAGATTTGGGAGCGTGAATTGTTGTTGAGGGAGTAGTGGCCTCACCTCTTTCTATTTCACCCTTATCCTAAGTGGTTTTCTGAGTGGGGAAATTCCTATAGAGGGGATAATTGTAACATACTAGTTAATGTTATTCTATTTTTTTACATATATGAGGTGTTATGTTGGGATTGGAGGGAATCATATAAAAATTTGGAGTTCTATATTGGGAATATGTTGTGTCCAAGCTATATAACCAGTTCTCACAATGAATTAGATTCAGGATTTGAGATTGTTATCAACAATAAACCATAAATTCTTTTTTAAGGCTTGAAAAAAATTCATGACGTCGATGTAATTTACACCATTTATTCATTATCTGAGTTCTTAAAATAACGAGTCAACATTTAAAGTGTATATACAAAAGGAGAGATTCTCATAATGAATCAATAATTCACAATATGATTCCATTATTACTGGGGGTTGGGGGGCTTACCTTCAGTTTACCAAACTGATATAAAATTTTAATGGAAATATCTCCCTCGAACCCTATGTATTTTCTAGGTGATTTAGATGGTTCCATCCCTTTTGGACTTCCTCCACTTGACATTTGATCTCCAGTTTTGGTGGTTCCTTTTCCCTCTGGAAGATTTTTTCTACCACCATTTCATTAATTTATTTTGACATTGGATATAAATATAGGGTATTATTTTGTACTCTAATGACTAGGTTGTGATATCTATCAATATTTATAGACTACTGACTACATTTATCTTCTAAGGTTCAGTTCTAGTGTAGGATTTAGTGGGGTACATGGGATTTTTGAGGCATGTGTAAATCTAACCACTTCATCGACCCTTTCTTTTATTGAATGAAACTTAAGTATGTAGGGATCATTTTTTTGGGATTATTTAATTGTTGTTTCATTCCCTCTTTATAGTGTGTTATGATCCCTTCAAGTTTGGTGTGAGAATTGATCCTAAGGTTGGTGGTTCCATAACTAGCCTTTGATGGAAAAACTATGAATTCTATTAATTTTTTAAAATGCTTTTTAATTTAATTGAAAAGATTTAATTTTTTTGTGTCAATTGATTTTTTATAAAAATTATTTCCCAAAATTTTGGTAAAAAAATGGAGATTTTTAATATCATTGTAAAATAGATTGTGAAATTAGTCATCAAATAACATTTTTCTTGAAAATATTGTTATTTGGAACTGTAGAAATGATTTTATAAATACAACACATGGAAACCTTGGATACCTAGGAAGAGGGTTATGAATTTAGAATTTTCCATTGTTCCTGTAGGGGGTTTAATCATGGGGTGTTCTTCTATTCCCTTGAATTAGTGTCCAATAGACTTGATCTAAATAATATGGTGGTGGGGTTTCTCTCATGGGGTGTTCCTCTATTCCATAATCCATGTTTCCTGGGGAATCTAGTGATCATAAGTCAATTATGATTTTCATGGTATGAGTGACCCAAATTTCCCGACCTTTGTAATCTGTGGAGTTTTTAGAATTTTTATTCTTGCACGATTTTTTTGTTGTGTTTGACAAACATTCATGATAAATGTAATTATTATATTGGAATTACAACCTGAAACTATTTTACCTATGTTTTAGAAATATGTATGTATAGGTGGACTATTTACCATTCTTTTGATATAAAACTGTTATAATGATTATGATGACTTATTATTCTCAAAATTATGCATATAGGTATTTTTATACAGAGGGTTTATATAGAACACCTAGGTGGGATCATAGTGAGGCTATTAGTGCTCACCCAAAAAAAATCCCATGGGAATATTTAGACCTTGTATTATCTTTTGATTCCTAAAATGGTAGTGTTATATAGTGAGGAAGCAAGGTTTATGATAGTGGGGTATAGGAACTTGATGTTGATATTGTGGGATTTTTCTTAGATTTTATATGGACTATTTATATCTAGTTTTAGTTATTCTTTTTTTTGTTTGATATCTACATTGGGTTTTATCTTTCTATTTTCTTTTGGGTTATATCACTACCATTTTTTTTGTCTTTTTATAGAATATATCATTATAGTATTTCGTTCAACTATATCATTCTAGTGTGTATGTACATCATTTATCTTTTTTCATGATGGGTGAAATAATTCCCTCTGGTAACCATTTGATACCTGGTGGTTATTAATCATCTTGTGGGGATTAGGAACACCCTTTGATTATGTGGAGAATTGTTTCATCTTCTAGATTTAGAGGTCATCATAGGTTGGTTCGTTATAACTATGCTTTGAGGAGATAGTGTTTTTTTAATTTAACATTAATAGGATTAAGAAAATTGTCCATTATATTGTATATAACATTAAGAGTAATTGAGTGTTGGACATTCTTGGAGCTATATGTAGAATGGAGATGTTCCATATTACACTACTATGTGTGGGATAAAAGTATCCACTAAAGAAATTAATCGGTCAACCGATATGAAGTAATGTAAAGCTACAATATGTAGAGGGTTAAACCATGTAAAATTTCTTCATACCATGGTTTAATGATTGTACAAGGGTGTGATAATTCATTTGGTTTTTGAAATATGTGGTTTTCAATTGGTGAGAATGGGATGTGATAAAATTATTCCATAATGTGTCAAAAAGAGATATTTGAGTATCAAATATTTCACATTTGGTGTTCTTAAAATGGAGTTATTTGGGATTGAACCATGAACCTACCTATTAGTTTGTTAAATGGATGTCTTTAGATATCCATTGGGGAATGTGCAAGTAGTATGAAGTGGGTATAAATGATTTATAGTGGGGGATATATGGAGATCCATTTATTAATGGGGCTTCTTCCATGATTTGAAAATATGGCTAGTACATGAGTGAAACTAGTTTGATAGAAGAATAGAAGTAGATCCACATTAAAAGGAATGGGATGGTCATGAATTCAAGAGTGTCAATTTTATGTGATGAAGTGGTGGAGAAATAAAAAATTATTAGGACATTAAAAACGGATCCATACTATACATTTTCAAAACCATATTCCTACAATTAAAAGAATGGATCATAATGTGCACATTCACAAAATTCTAAAAATACATAATAAAAATTATATTAAATAATTATAAATTAAAATTTGTACAAATATAATTCAAACATGTTACAAAGAATTCATATATAACAAAAAAATAAATTTCATAATTAACATCATTGAAAAAATATAAATCTAAAATTCCCTTAAAAATCATGCATTCATTTTCCAAAAAAACATTAATTTCTTTTAAAACATTAAAAACATAAACCATGCAATTTAAAATAATACCATTTATAATTAAATTATTTTCTATATAATTTAATTATAATTTTAAAAACCAAATTCATTCGGAATAAAACATTGCAAAGAAATAAAAAAACAATGTATTTATAGAATTCCACATAAATACTCATTCCGAATAATTATTTTCTTAAAAATTTATCTAATATATCACTTTTCATAGAAATCATGATTACAGAAAAATTCAATGATTCCCAAAATTAGTTACAAGAAATTATTTAAATTAATAATAATGAAAACCTAGTCAATGTAAAATGTCAAAACATGCATTTTTTAAGATAGAGGAATCCAATTAAAATTGTTCATAAAAATTTTATAATTCTAAAACATAGAACGTTTTACATTAAACCACCAATGACAATCCATTAATGTGATAGAAAAATATAAATATGTAAAAATAAAGTCAATTTGAACATTTAAGTTAAAAATTAATATTTTATTCAATATTTATGGAAAATTTATCTTATCACACAAAATAATGAAACAAATTAAATTGGTACTTGATATATGATTTAGCCCAAAATGAATATGATTAATTAAAAAATTAATTTCTAAATTTATAAAAATGATACAACATCAAAATACCAACACTTTGTTATTTTCTTTTCTTCACACAATCACTCAATATTGTCAATCAAGTATCAAATTGATATTCAAAAGTGGTGAAATTCATGAAAGGGATATAGTGAACACTTATTAAAATCTCACTAACTTCACAAGACAAATGATATCATCATGCTCTCAAGTAAAAAAAATGGCATGTTCAAAGTTATAATTTTTAATGATGAACTAAAAATGGGGTAATGAATCAAATGTAAATTAATTTCCATTTATGTTCCCAATACCCACTACAAGTTCTCTCTTAGTCTATGATCAAGTATCACTACCACAAAACAGGGAAAGGGAAGCGCTACCCTTTATTAGCACTAAAGAGAAAGTGATGATAAAGGGGTATTCCATTATCAGTGCTAGCTAAAGGCACTCATAAATCTAACCTTTACCAGCGCTATAATAAGCGCTGGTAAGGGTATATACTTTATCGTTGCCTTTTTTATCGCTGATAAAAGGGTACATTTATTAGCTCTTATTTTAGCACTGGTAAAAGTTTTTATTCATAATTTATATAAAATTATTATATTTATGAGCACTAACATAAAAGCGCTGATAAATTTATGTTTTATTAGTGATTTTGTTTTAGCACTGATAAAACATACCTTTCTCATCACTTTCAACGATCACTGATAAAGGTTCAACCGGTTTCTATTTAATAACCCTAACAGGCCCTCCTCTCTCACACATGGTAAAGCTTTCACGAAAGCTGAACTAGGACCCTCTTGCACCGCGACTTCTCCTCCTCTTCCGCATCATAATCTTACTCCTCCTCCTTGTCCTTGTCCTACTCTTCCTCCTCCTCATCCACCGCCACCTTTAGGTTTTTCTCCTCTGCCACTTCCTCCGGGCTGTTGGGTTTTGCTACTCCGCCGTGACTGTTGTTGCCTCTACCACCGCGACCGCTGCTACCTCCGCCGCCACCGCCTCTTCTGCCACTTCCTCCTCTGCCACTGGTCTATATAGGAGTATTTTTCCTTCTCTTGGGTTAATATAAATGAGAAATTATTATCCTTTAATTATTATGGTGACTTATAGTTTTTTTATAAGTGAGTTGAACCTATGTATGGGTAGTTGGGGAAAGAGTGAGAGCCCAGGTGGTGAGACCCTTGTATTGTAGGTTGTTTTAGATAGCAGGTGTTTGAGAACCAATAGTAAGTTCTTGGTTTGGTTCACTAGATAATGTGTTTTTTTATGTGGCAATAATAGTGGCACCCATGGGCTAAGGATTGTGTAAGAATTTATGTAAGGGGTTTGGGTGAGATCCCAGTGGTCGTTAGCATGTGACTCAGGATGGTAGCGAGTTAGTGAGTTTTGGTGGTTGAGTTTTGGTGTTATGACTATGTTGAGGGACATGATCATTTGGATTCTGAACCCTATTGATTTGTAGCATGGTTTTAATGTGACCATCAATATTGATTCTAGATGGATGGGTTTAGGGTAATAAATCATGGGTATATTCCTTTGGTTTGGGAATAATGTTGGGTAACTGGTGATCGTGTGGTGAGTTTTGGCATGGTGTGATGTTAATATTGGAAAAGAGTATCAGGGGTGTCCCACTAGAAATATGTGTGTTCCCACTAATTTTTATCAAGATGCATGGGTAGGATCATTGAGTTTTAATAGGTATATGATCCTACTCACTAGATACCACGTGTTGTGTTGAAAAGATTATACCATAATGTTTAAAGTCATATGATTAGGATGTATGTGTCGTGAAAGGTGTGATAACAGAGGATTGATCAGGGCTTAATCATTTGGGATATGCTATCTTGAATAAACTTGGGTATTATACCTAGTAAGGAGGACCTATTAGTCCGGGCTTACCCATTGTATGTTCATCTTTTATATTTTAACGTCTGTTGAACTCATTCTATCGATGGTGGGTTCTATAATTTCTTGTTATCTTAAGGTGTTTTTAACCATGGTGTGGGTTTATTTCGGTTTTAGTGGGTTCTTGGGGGTTGTGGGATGTGGTAAATGGTGTAGTCAGATTTAGATTATTTTATTCTCATGAGTTTCCCCTATTTTATGTTTTTTTAGTTGGAAATCTCCTCTGTTGTGTGCCTCTCCTCTACAACGAATGCACCTATGCCGTGTGCTTAATGACACCTTTGCGGTGAGTTTTCTCCTATTAATCATTGGTTTCTTCTTGTTTGCATGTTATTAATATTTAATATTGATGGTTATAATGTGAAATGTACGGGCTAAATGGCCCACTAAAAATCATGTTCGTTGGTGGTCCTTGTTTGCGCACTAAATGAATTACATGTTGGTTGGTTCTTGTTGAACATTTGAATATATAAATTGGTAATTTATGTATACCTGACTTATGAATGAACACCCTAAGATGATAAAACTTCTATGATAACCCCTGAATTGACAAACAATATTGAATAAGGGATGCATTGTAAAATCTAAAATTATGATTGTTTGGTTTGTATGGTGTTGCGATTGTAAGCTCTATTGTGTTTTTGTATGGTGTTGCGGTTGTTGGAATGATTTATATTCCATTTTTTTTCATGTTGTAGTTTTTACACCATTGAATATCAATGCAACAAGTATCCATTTCAATGGAACCACCATTTTGTTACTAGTGCAATTCCACTGAATCCTAAAAACCAGTTCTAAAAGACTCTATGAGACACTTTATGGTGTGAAGAAGATTTTTTTTCAGATTCTATATATTTTTTACATACAAGGTATTTAGTCTTGTTAAATGGAACATGCTTCACCATAAATGGATTTCATATATATTTTAATACCAAACAACAATTATCTCCAAAATTTACACCACATGACTCATCTCCTAACTCAAACTTGGAATAAGTATTATTTTAAATGTTACATGTCATGTGAATGTAGGTCACACACATCTCTGAGACATATACATCAGCATGAAACGATGTAAATTCCATGAAATAATGGTAGAACCATATGATATGTGTTTTACATCACTCACACCACGTATAGATACCATAGAAACTTGATGTGTATAGACTATACACCCCTAGTGGTCATGTAAGGACTACACACCATGTATTCCACAAAACTGTGATTCATAGCTAGTGAACTGACTCATTTTGTATCTAAAGTACATGCCCTTAGCTCAAGTTGTTCTATATGTCATGTATTTTCAATGGCATCATACAATATTTGTAAGACTAACTTGGAATTAATTTGATATATGTCAGATTAAATCAGGTATCTTATACATAGACTATGTTCACCCTACTGGACACACCATGTATATGGATTTCACATGAGTTTAGAAATGGTAGTATACAACCAACCTTGATTGAGAACCCTACAAATTGTATATCCATTGAACAAATTGTGTGCTATGTTAATTTCATTATTATTATTTATTTTTCACTTAGATGATAATATTTCATGTATGAGTAGGACTTTAAAAATATATTCTCATGTAGATCACAATATTATGATTCCCTCATTCATTGGAAATTGTACACGATGTGGTTTGGATATTTTATTTATCTTCACTCTGCTTGGGAGTTGACAAGTGACAAGTGAGAAGTTTGGAGAAAATATGGTGTATGGTACTCCCCCATGTTTCGGTGAAGATTCCTCCATGTATAGGTTTTAGGTACTCCATGGAGATATTCAAAAGACAGGTTATGGTCCCCTGTATATTGATAGAGTTCAAGTACTTTCACATGTTTTAGGGCAGGTTCCTCTGTTTCATTGTAGAGGCATTTGTACCATGATTTTTTTATAAAACCCAAACAATGCTACTTGATTAATTAAAACATAATATTAGGAAAGTTCGAGATCGAACCCATAAATATTATGAATATGAATAAATAATGGATGAATTCCAATCGGTTGAAAAAAGAGTATGAAGATAGCATGAAATATTTAATCAAGTTTGCACAAGATCATGCATGTGACCCTTCTCAAATACTTTGTCCGTGTTTACGCTGTTGTTGTTCAAGAAAAATTAGTCCAGAGGAGTTAGAAGAACACCTGACCTGTCATGGAATAGATCGAAGTTATACATGTTGGAATAAACATGGGGAAAAACGAATGTAGGCATTGGCTTAGATAAAACGACATTTTTTGGAAGATCTGATATGATTACTAGCGTGAACAATGAAGACGATCATATAGAGGGTGTGATTACAGATGTGAGTGATGATGAAGATCGTATTGAGGAATTGACAAGGACAGTTGAATATGAACTTCGTGATTGCCTAAATTGTTTGAGAAGTTAAAGAGTTGTGCAAAAACGCCATTATATGTTGGTTGCAGTAAATATACAGCAATGTAAACCTTACTGAAGCTATATAATTTGAAACCAGGAAATGGGTGGAGTGACACCAGTTTTACGAAACTACTTGCTCTCCTGAATGAAATGCTCCCAGAATATAATTAACTCCAAATCCAAACATACGATGCCAAACGAATTCTACGATCGATTAGTATGATCTCTGAAAGAATACATGCCTTCCTGAATGACTGTATATTATTTTGCAAGGAACAAATATCACTTAAAGAATGCCCAAAGTGTGGTTCTTCTCAATACAAGAAATATGATTCCAGTCCTACAAAATTTGTATGGTACTTTCCAATCATTCCAAGGTTTAGGTGCCTATATGGAAGTGAATAGACTACAGGAAAATTGACATGGCATGCAGATACAAGAATTAAAGATGGGAAACTATGTCACCCGGTAGACTCTCCTTAGTGGAAGATAATTCATCATGAGTGTCATGAATTTAGAAACGAGTTGAGAAACTTTCTTCTGGCGTTATCTACAGATGGGGTGAATCCTTTTGGTTTTTAAAGCAGCGGTCATAGTACATGGCCGGTTATGTTGGTAAAATTTAACTTACCACCGTGGTTATGCATGAAAGGAAAATACATCATGTTATTATGATTATATCAGGACCAAAACAACCAAGTAATGATATTGATGTTTATTTTTCTCCATTGATCAAGGATTTGAAAATATTTTGGGATTCAGGTGTTACGTTGTATGATGTTTACAAAAAAAATATTTCACTTTGAAATCCTTGTTGTATTGGATGATAAATGAATTTACTGCTTATGTAAATTTGTTAGGATATAGAATTAAAGGAACTCAAGGGTGTCCCGTTTGCGAAAAAGGTACACAGTCAATTAGGTTGAACCATTCATAGAAAACTGTGTTTTTAGGACAACACAGATTTATACCCCGACAGAATAAATACAGATCTTGGACGACATCATTTGACAGAAGTTTAGAAGAACGTACAACACTGTCTCTACTAACAGGTGATCAATTGTTTGAGAAGGTAAAAGATTTTAACACTACTTTTGGTAAACCATTTTTTGAAAACCTTACGAAAACTGGTTGGAAAAAGAGATCAGTTTTTTTTAATTACCAAACTGGAATTGTCTGTATATCAAACATTTTCTTGATGTTATGCATATTGAAAAACATGTATGTGATAGTGTCATTGGGACATTGCTAAATGCACTCGGCAAAACGAAGGATGGAAATAAGGCTAGATTGGACATGGTTGAGATGGGAATACAAGAAGAGTTGGCACCAGTGAAGGGTAAAAAATGGACATTTCTTCCTCCTATTGCTTACACTCTTTCCAGGCACGAGACATATCAGTTTTTCAACTTATTGAATGATGTAAAGGTTCCAGAGGGTTATTCATCTAATATCAAAAACATCGCGTCAATGAGAGATTTAAAATTAAGGGGTCTGAAATCACATGACTTCCATGTTTTGATTCAAGATCTAATCCCTATAAATTTACGTTTCATTTTTCCCAAGAATGTCTTCCATACATTAAAAAAGCTTTGTTTCTTCTTCAAAGCTATATGCAGTAAAGTTATAGACCCGAAGAAATTTCCAACTATGGAAAGAGAAATTGCAGTCATATTATGCGAATTAGAAATGTTCTTCCCGTCGACATTTTTTGATATGATGGTTCATTTGATGGTTCATTTGGTGAGAGAGATTCGACTTTGTGGTCCTATACATTATAGATAGATGTACCCCATTGAACGGTATATGAAGATTTTGAAAGGGTATGTCAAAAATTGAAGTCGGCCAGAGGGTTGTATTGCAGAGCAATATATTTTTGAGGAAGCTGTTGAATTTTGTACCGAATACCTGTATGGTGTGGAAAACATTGGCCTACCCAAATCTCGTTACACTGAGTAGATTGGGGGTGAACGAATTTCAGGAAGAGAGGTTGTCAAAATCAATATTACAGATCAGGAGCAGTCTCACCTTTAGGTTTTGCATAATAGTTTCGACATTGACCCATATGTTCAAACCCACAAAGAAATTCTTAGGCAATTGAATCCATCTAGGGATGAAAAATGGATATCAGATACAAAAAATCGACAGTTTATAGGATGGTTTCAGGACCATATTTTGAAGCAGTTAGATGAAAATCCATATTCAATTTCAGAAAGACTTCAATGGCTATCCGGAGGTGCACGCGTGTATGTATTATCTTACAATTCTTATGCAGTTAATGGTTCTAAATTCTATACTAATGAACATGATGAATACAGTACCATGCAGATTAGTGGGGTTACACATGTGGCTAAGGCGATGCATGTTTTCGGTGCTAAGGATAGAAATCGAATTTATGAGAATATGTCATACTTTGGCATCATCAAATGAATATGGGAGTTGGATTATTCGAAATTCAAAGTGCCGATTTTTCAATGCAAGTGGGTTGATAAAAGGAGTGTTGTTAAAATAAATGAATCAAGATTCATGAAAGTTGATTTCAGTAAGGAAGGGGAAAAAGACGTACCATTTATAATGGCATCATAGGCAGTACAAGTATTTTATATTCCAGACCCCAAAAACCAAAATTGGTTAATTGTTTTATTGTCGACCAAAACAACTGAAGGGTAAGATGAATGTTCAATGGAATATGTCCCTTTTATAAGGACTTCACAATCATTTCGCAGCGATCCCAATGTAGATGACATTTTTTATGTCATAGGAGACCATAATGAAGTGATTTACATAGTCGATAGGTGAGTCAAATCTCTTCAGCCTTTAAATAAAAAAAATAGAGTACAATAATCAGGTTATTTGTTTATTGTAATATACATTGTGTTGCGTTATGTTATTATCTATCTATTGCTTTTATCTAATCTAAATTAAATGTTAAACCACTTCTGCAGATAATGAATTCTGCACCAGCTGATTCTCCCAATCCTGAGGCACAAAAGGTCTCTCAACCACCCGCTGGTGGTCCCAGTGCAGAGCAAAAATAGGATTCTCAACCAGCTGCTGGTGGTCCGAGTACAGAGCAACAACAAGTTTCTCAACCTGTTGTTTCTGGTCCCAGTGCGGAGCAACAGCAAGTTTCTCAACCTATTTCTACTGGTCCCAGTGCTGATGCTAGTGCTTCGGAGAAAGATATTTATGATACTTCTAAGGAAATGGTAGGAAATTAAACCATGAGAGCGCAAAAAAACAAGAGCACGGTAGTTTTAAAATGTTATCCAAAATCCTTAAGGAAAAAGAAAAAATGGAAAAGATGTAGGAAAAATTAGCTACTTTTCAAGAAAAATTACAATACCAGATATATATGATAGCAAAATTCATAGGGGAGAGGTATAGAGAAGAAAAAACTCAACAACAACCCATGCGTGATGATCCCTCCCCACCCCCACCAGCTTTGAGGCAAGCCATTCCCCTAAAAAACCTGACTTACCTGAGGTAATCAATGTCTTCATAATTGTTTCTGTGAAATGTGATTCACATAGACACTGATACCTTTCCTGTACTAAAATTCTACATGGTTAAAATGATTGTGATTTATATCTATCAACTCCCAACTATCTCTTTGTAGCGAGGGCTACAGTGTTCAATATGCAGAACGACTTTCTACACAACAGACAACTTCCAACAGATCATTTCATAGTGTCAATTAATGTAGCTAATGAGCTGAGTGTCGAGCTACCTATTCCAAATGAAGATGAAGAAATTCATACAACTGAATAAGTTGTTGGAACATTCATCACATGGCCATCAGTTCTTGTAAAAAAACAAGTCGATAAGGAGGTATCCATTTCCAAGTTATTTTTCAAGATGTACCTTTAACATTTAATGAAAAAAGGTCTGAACCGATGAATTTTATTACAAAATGACAAATAGAAGGGGGTGAAATGAAATATCATATAAAAACTATCTCAGGGATCAACCAACTGATTGAAATGATCTACTGAGAGCACCTTCAACCCACTCGTTCTTTATCCACAGTTAATATCATTACAGTATCATGTGGATACAAAGTTGATAGACAAAAATGATAACACATTTGATTTTGCAAAAAATATGTACGGAGAGGAAACATCAGATTTCATTAGTGCTGAAAATGTAAATGAAATCCTCACGTATGAATGGCTAGGCACCTCAGTTGTAAATGTATACATGAGGTATTTTTTCATGATTTGAGATTACAAAAGATGATAGACTCTAATAATTATGACTGAATACATTTTATATTTTTCACTGGTGTATATATGAAAAACAATTGAATGGATTTCCCCATGAAAAAAATTTGGGCTCGTTAGTCCTCACACCACCTCTTCAAAAAAAGAAATAGATTCTGAAAAAGAGGTTATAATAATGTCATCCCTACTCAAATCGTTTAAAAAATTACAGATGACAGACTCTTTTTAATACCAATGATGTAGGGGTAAAACTCTAAAATCTAATAATATCAACTATATTTTTATTTCTTTCTTTACTTATTCCTTTTTGTATTTTTAGGGAGCATTGGATGCTGATTTCATTCAATTTGGATACTGCAAAGGTTTATTTTTTGGATTCAATACATGGATATCCAACAAACTGACCACGCATGATGTCGTTTGTTAATTTGTAATACACTATATCCATCATTTTAAAACTAAACATCTAGTTGTATAATCTATGTTATCTTTTAATGAGGATTCTGTTATGATAGGGGGATGCATCAATATCGTCTAATGCCTGGAATGAATCCAGGTAATAAGGATGAGAAAGCCTACAAGATCAACAGCTGGAAAATTATCCGGGTATATATAATAACATTGCACTATCCAAACACATATCAAAACAAATTACTTATTGTTGTCGATGTTTCTATAGTGTCCAAAACAAACAAACAAAAATCAATGTGGTTATTATGTTTGTAAATTTATGAACGAGATCATATTTTAATAACAAACTAGCATCCTTGATGAGGTATTTTCGAAAATAATTACGATTTCATTTAAAATATTTATTATTCCTTTGTGTATTTAGATTTTTTAGTACTACCATGACTGTCACAAAAACTCATATTCAGAAGATGATATAGATGTGTTTAGAAACGAATGGGCACTATACCTGATGGAATATTGTACACAAATAGGATGAAGGAGAATTCCTACTAATTTTATCCATATATGATCATTGATATCTCCCTTGTTTACACTTATTGACCAAATATGATCACTCTTTATTATATTTTATATCCTTAGGTTATGAAGAATGGTTTTAGATATTATTTTTCTTTCTAATAAATCATAACTCATAGGAATACACTGGTCGATAGTGTGGAAGTCGATCGATGCATAGTAATTCCGTCCACTCACGAGCATCTTAAAATCTTTATGGGAACCAAAATCGTGGGCTTTCAATTTTCTAATATTAGTTTCCATTATATGTGGGTGGGGGATGTCCATGAGGGAGGGGTGTCCAAGAGTGGGGGGTGTCTAGGAGGGGGTGTGTCCAAGAGGGAGGGGGAGTCTATGTTTGAGGGTGTCTAGGAGGGGAGATAGGGGGTGTTCCCTTTGATAAAAGTGTCTGATATAAGTTTGAAATTGACGTAAACTTTAGAAAACAACACAAGTGACATACAGAAAACTGAACAAACGTGTTCGGACTGTTTTGATACTTTAGGGAAACAATCCATGGGTCATTTTTGAGGTGTACTAATTGACCGCATGTCAATTTGACGCACTTTGTGACTGGTATGGCTAAAAGTGTCTGATATCAGTTTAAAATTGACATTAACTTTAGAAAACAGCACAAGTGACATATGGAAAACTAAGAAAATGCATTTGGAATGTTTTGATACTTTAGGACAACGATCCATGAGTCATTTTTGAGGTTTAAGAATCAACCGCACCTTAATCTGACACATGGTGTGACCAGTATAGCTAAAAGTGTTTGATATCAGTTTGAAATTGACATTAACTTTAGAAAAAAACACTACTGACATAAGGAATACCAAGAAAATGCATTCATATTGTTTTGATACTTTAGGACAATGATCCATGAGTCATTTGTGATGTGTACAAATCGACCACACATCAATTCGACACTGGTTGTGACCAGTATGGCTAAAAGTGTCTGATATCAGTTTGAAATTGAAATTAACTTTAGAAAACAACACTAATAACATACAAAATACTCAGAAAACATGTTCGGATAGTTTTTATACTATAGTAAAATGATCCATGAGTCATTTTTGAGGTGTACGAATCGACTGCACCTTAATCCGATGCACGGTGTGACCATTATGGATAAATGTGTCTGATATGTTTTTGAAATTGACATAAACTTTAGAAAACAATATAATTGACATACGGAAAACCGATAAAACACATTAATATTGTTTTTATACTTTAGTACAATGATACATGAGTCATTTTTGAGGTGTAAGAGTTTACCGCACCTCAATCAGATATACAGTGTGACTACTATGGATAAAAGTGTCTGATATCAGTTTGAAACTGACATTAACTTTAGAAAACAACACAAGTGACATATATCCTAAAGAGAAAATGCATTCAGATTGTTTTGATACTTTAGGAAAATGATCCATGAGTCATTTTTGAGGTGTACATATCGAATTCACCTCAATACGACACACGGTGTGACAAGTATGGATAAAAGTGTCTGATATAAGTTTGAAATTGACATTAACTTTAGAAAACAACACTACTGACATACAGAATACTGAGAAAACTCATTAGGATTGTTTTGATACTTTAGTAAAACGATCCATGAGTCATTTTGTGGTGTAAGAATCGACCACACCTCAATCTAATGCACGATGTGACCGGTATGTCTATAATTGTCTGATATCAGTTTGAAATTAACACTAAATTTAGAAAACAACACTAATAACATACAGAATACTGATAAAATGTGTTCGGATTGTTTTGATAATTTAGGAAAATTATCCATGAGTCATTTGTGACATGTACGAATTGACCACACCTCAATCCGATGCACGGTGTGACCAGTATGACTAAAAGTGTCTGATATTAGTTTGAAATTGACATAAAATTTATAAAACAACACAAGTGACATATGGAAAACCAAGAAAATGTGTTCAAATTGTTTTTATACTTTAGGAAAACAATCCATGAGTCATTTTTGAGGTGTATGAATCAACCACATCTCAATCCAACACATGGTGTGACCGGTATGGCTAAAAGTGTCTGATATGAGTTTGAAATTGACATTAATTTTAGAAAACAACACAAGTGACACATGGAAAACTAAGAAAACGCCTTCGTATTGTTTTTATACTTTAGTAAAATGATCCATGAGTCATTTTTGAGGTGTACGATTCGACCACACCTCAATCCAACACATGGTGTGACCAGTATGGCTAAAAGTGTCTGATATCAGTTTGAAATTGACACAAACTTTAGAAAACAACATAAGTGTCATATAGAAAACCGAGCAAACGTGTTCGGATTGTTTTGATACTTTATGAAAACAATCCATGAGTCATTTTTGAGGTGTACGAATCGACCGCACCTCAATTCGATGCACGGTGTGACCGGTATGTCTAAAAGTGTCTGATATCAATTTGAAATTTACATGAATTTTAGAAAACAACACTACTAACAAACGGAAAACTAAGAAAAATTGTTCATATTGTTTTGATACTTTAGGACATAAATCGATGAGTTATTTGTGACCTGTAAGAATATACCGCACCTCAATCTGATGCATGGGGTGATCGGTATGACTAAAAGTTTAGGACATTAGAAAAAATTGACATTAACTTTAGAAAACAACACAACTGGCATACAGAATACCAAGAAAATGCATTCGCATTGTTTTTATACTTTAGGAAAATGATCTATGAGTCCTTTGTGATGTGTATGAATCAACCAAACCTCAATCTGACACATGGTGTGATCAGTATGGATGAAAGTATCTGATATCAATTTGAAATTGACATTAACTTTAGAAAACAACACTACAGACATACAGAATACCAAGAAAATGCATTTGGATTGTTTTGATATTTTAGGAAAATGATCCATGAGTCATTATTTACATGTAAGAATCAACCACACCTCAATCTGATGCACAGTGTGACCAGTTTAGCTAAAAGTGTCTGATATCAATTTGAAATTGACATAAACTTTAGAAAACAACACAAGTGACATACAAAAAACCGAGAAAATGCATTTGGATTTTTTTGATACTTTAGGACAACAATACATGAGTCATTTGAGAGGTGTAATAATCGACCGTGCCTCAATCCGACACACGGTGTGACTGATAAATCTTTTCATTAGATAAAGAATTAGTATTTATTAAATGAGATAAATCATCCAAAAACATATTGATTTTACATTATTCTCTTTCATTGTCATTAGAATGAAATCATTTGAGTTTATCATTTCCATATTTTAGTTTCACATTTCCATATTAATGTATTCTTTCATATAAATGTATTCCTTCGAATTAATGTTTTAATTTATTTCATTATTTTATTACTGACATAATATTTGTTTTCTTATATAGGTGAATTTTTTCTTTGAGTTAGGATGCTTTGTTCGGAAACAAATACCATGGATAACAATTTTTGAGAGAGGATCATGGATACCAAAGGATGAAACATTAATGTTTATAACTATTTTTGGATAATTTTAATTGTAACAATGTAAAACATTTTCTAAAATTTATATAACAGTGTGTTTTTTTTGAATTCATTATGTTAAGTAAATGTATATAGCATTGTATGTTAAAATATTGTGTGTGGGTGCTGTTTTGTTTAGGTGTTCATGTGTTGTTTTGTATAGGTGTACAAGTGCTAGTTTGTGCAAGTGATGGTTCTGTAGATGAAGGGGAAGGTGCCTTTATCAGCTCTATCTTGAGTGCTGATAAAGGACACCTTTATCAGTGCTATCTTGACCGTTGATAATAGGTCCCTTTATCAGTGCTACAAAAGTGCTATTAATGCTGGTGTAGATAAAGGGGCCCCCCTTTATTAGTGCTCTAAAAATCACTGATAAAGGATGCCCTTTATCAGCGCTTTTTTTTAGCTTTGATAAAGGTCTCCTTTATCAGCATTTTTTGGAGCACTGATAAAGGGGACCCCCCTTTATCTTCTCTGGCATTTACAGTGCTTTTCTAGCACTGTTAATGTCGGTTTTTAGCGCCGATAAAAGGCCAATTTGTAGTAGTGCATTTACCTAAATCACACTCTTTTTTATTAATATATTTTTCCATCCTCAATATATAAATCAACCAAGACTAAAAGTATCTTAATTAATTACATTTTTAATCCTATTGTAAATACTGTAGAATGTGAAGTTAGGAAACTCCCATTTTCTCACTTTTTATAGTCTACCACATGTAAAAAAGAAGATAAGAAGAAAGGAAATTGAATATCTTAAACCCAATCAAGTCTCCATACCATTCATCATTTAGTCTATTTATTTGGTTTATATGTAAATTTAATAATGATAATTAATTTTGGAGGACCATTAATTTTGAAATTTAATTTATGATGCTCATATTTTCCTCAAAATAGTCATCAACAACTTAGACTAGGTACATTGAGTTTTGGACATCGAGTAATTTATTTGTTAATCACTTTTTTATTTATAAAACACACATGGATCAATCAATGATTCATTATCCATATTGAAAGGGCCCTATAATATAAAATAGCATCAATGATTCCAATTAACCACACTTAATTGTTTTTTGAAAAGATGAACCATCCCTGAGACATCCATCAAAACAAATATCAAGAATGATAATTTATTTTAATGTGTATTCCAAAAATAAAATAAATACATAAATATCACCCACTAAATATGAAAATATGGATATGTTTTCTTTTTCAAAAAAAGTATCCATGTTGAGATTAAAATAATTTTATTTCAAGATTATTATTTTTGAAAAACAAATTAGTGTAAATTTGTGGGGATTTTTACTTACAAAATTGAATATGACATCACAAGTTTTATAGTTTTGAAGCTCAGTTTCAAATATGTTCCTATAAAATATCATATAAAATTCGAAAAAAATCATGCATATATCACCAAAATAGAAACTAATATACTTTATTAATAAAAACCTATCTAACAAAAAAATAATCAATATAAATAAAATAGTGGGGCATATATGAACATATAAATCTATGAATTATTTAAAAAATAAAGTATAATTTTCCATACACAATTTCTAATAGTATTTTAATGTATTATAGAATGTAAAAGAATATGAAAAATAACTCTCTCTATTTAGTTCAATTTTATCCCAAATGTCTAGGTATATAGGTATCCCCACACCTACCATTTTTAGGCAGTTGTTAACATCAAGGATATAACACCCCATGATTTATGTAATGTATCTTCCAATATAAATTCAATATACTCAATATCTTATGTTTCATGCAACAACGAGATTAAACAAACCATTATGTACAATTAACATGAAATTGTAAATAGAAATGTAACCTTTAGGAATAGTAAATAGGCTATTAGAATAATAATAACACCTATGAAATTATAACTAAAATTTATGTATCTTGTAAATGATAATATTATATATTTACATTACATAATACGTAAAAAAATATTTTATAAATCATAAATATATGTTGGCATTTTTGTTATGCTTAATTTTTTTCAAGAATTTATAATTAATATCATGTTTTAAAAGAAAATTTATTTTCTCAATATAGATTCATAAATTAAAATATTTCTCTTATGATTATAATATAATTTTTTATACATTAATTTTTTTTCAAAGTGTCGTAAAAGAAGTTATAATTTTCAAATATTTATTTTATTAAATAAATAAAGATTTTAATTAAAAAATATATATATCATATTAAGATAATTATTTTTATAAAATTGAGTCCATTTTTTAATTCTTCATGATAAGAAATGGTATTCATGATCGTCTGGTATTTTTCAAAAATAGTTAGATTTTTTAGTTAACAGTCAAATAAAGTAATTTAAACTATTCAACATTTTAGCTAAGTAAATTATATTTATGTGTTCTGGTTGAGTCATGGATCACATGATCTAATTAATATATTTTCTTAAAATGATAATCACTATTGATATATGTGAGCTAAAATAATAAACAAATGAATTAAATATTCAAAAAGAACTGCTATACTAAACTATAAATACCACCCCATATCAACTCTTCTCCTCACATATTATAAACCTTGGATATTTAAAACATTATAACAATCTAATCTACCAAAAAACTTCACCATGTTCTTGTATTTTTTCTCACCAAAATACAATTTACATGTCCCTTAAGGTGGTTCCCAATCAGTTGACACACAAGAGGTAAAACCTTCTCTCTATCTCTTTCAATTTCTTTCATTAATTATCCTTCCCCCACCTTCCATGTCCAAAGTAAAGTTATTACTCCAATATCATATACATATATATATATATTGTAATTTAATTATGTTAATGATATATACACCATCAAGTCTTATCTCTCTCACTTCTGTTCTAAAAATGAAAACATCATCTAAGAGGTATCGATTGAACACTTTCATGGGTGATGAATTTTTTCTCGATAACACACTAAAATCTGGTCATAACACCACTATAATGGTTAAAATAGGATTTAAAATGTATATTACAACTTATTTTGTATTCTAAAACCAACATATGTACATAATACAAATTAATAAAATAAAACTAGTTCGTGATGATAAAAACCGACCAAAATAATCCAAATGGTAATCACTAACATTTTATCTATTCATTTGTCCTCATATATTGAAAAAAATATATGGCCATTTAATATTACTAATGTTTATTAATTTCAAATAATTTCAATTTTGGACAACTATGCCCATTTTACACTGTCTTGTATACATGTATACAAGTGAAACTATCCTGGAAACAGAGGATAGGAACACTCCAAAACAATGAAATTGAATCTTATATCTCATAAAAATGGCCATAAAACATAATAAAATTTTAATAAATAAAATAAATGTTGAAGAGTTTTTGAATTAAATTATTTATCAATATAATTTTATTATCCAAAACATTATGTGTAAGTGTAGAACTCATTAAGACATAAGGTAAGGGATTATCTATGAACCCACATTTTTCCTCCAGGTCATGCTTTCTCTCTCTTTAATGAATTGTAATTCTTAATTAATTTTATGTACTCCTCCTACATTCTACATGTATATTCCATAAATATGTACCAAGATCAATTATTATTTCTTTTATGGTTAAATGTATGTTTTATAAGGTTCTATTTTAAATTTCTCTTGATAAGAAATCCTGATTAAACGAAACATCCCAATTTATTACATATTTTCAAGTACCATCCATAATCTATTTTAATCCACCTTTATTTTTTTATTATCCCTCATCTTATCATGAAAAAAATTATTCCTTTTCCACTTTAAATTATCTTTAATATTTTACCTTAAACCGCACTATAGTGGATCATATCTAAAGATTCATGAATACATATTTTAAATGTTTTAATTTACATTGGATATCATTTATCAGGATTTATTCATATTTTCCCTTATTAATTTTTATGTATTATTTCAATCCATTCATTCATGGACACCATTATGATATTCCCTTTAGTTATGCCTTATTCACTACTCATTCCTTGTGTGTGGTGTATGTATAATTCTCTATTATTTATAATAATCAATAATATATGATTTATTTAAATATTCATATTCTTTGTTTCCTGGATAGGATTATTTATTTATATGTATACCATTTTATTACAAATGGTGGGTTATTTTAATGTTGTTTTAAAGGGGTAAATATTGATAAATTTTTTTATACACAATGCAGATATTTTCATATGTCATATTGTTCATGAGTATATGTTTGAAGAATGAATTGAACTGATATTAATGGTTGGGGACCTATTATAGATATCCCCTCAATGCATCAACGTGTATCATGAGACAAAATATTTAGAGTAAAACCCTTCATGTTTGGTTTATTGGAGAATCAAATTGGATTCTACCCGTAGCCATCAACATTGATGACAATATATTGGTTCATGTTCAAGTTATATGACATCCAAAAAATAAGAATTTTTTTCATTCCCTATTTAGTTATTATTATCAATGATATTTTTACTATTAAAAACAAATCTATGGATGCATTTTCATTCATAGTTTAATATTGGAATGTTTTCATAATTATTTAGCTTTCCATAATGTCTATTACTTACTGAAATTTCTTCACATAATACTGATTCATTTAACAATTACAGAGAATTTAAGCTCACCATTTTATTTTTTTCCTTATTAAGGTTATTAAGATGAAATATTTGAATAAGTTTTAAAGAACCCATTTATTTTCCTTTTTTATGTTCCATGTTTAATTAAAAATGTAAAAATGAAATCATGTGTGTATCGAATTATTACAGACTAATAAATTTATCGATCTTCTTGGATGTGATCTCTTTGATCTATAGCATTTTAATAAACCGAACTCCGACTTTTGGTTAACTAGGGTTAGGGTTGTTATAGTCGGTATCAGATCTTATTTTGGAGAAAAATTTGGAACTAGATGTTAAGTAAATATGAGAGTTATAACAATTCTGTATAGTGAATTTTTATAACAATAGTCATGATAATTATGAACTAACTTAGTGTGTTCCATCATTTAGTGATGGAACATAATGGAGGAGGGTGAATCAATAACTGGGAACAATGTAGGGATTTCCCCACAGAGAAATTCAATATAGTTAGTGTTAGAGAAAATAAAATCATGAATATATTAGGTTATCATACCCATGATTTTAAGAATAACCGTACTACCCCTATTTTGGATCATTTCATGTGGTATAATCTCGTATTTTTTTAGTAAGATAGATAATCTAGTGGTAGTAGAGCAATAAAAATAGTCCCTTGAAAAGATATTTCATGCATAGGATGAAATGAAAATGAAAAGGTAGTAATGAAAGTATATTGTCTCAAGGGACATGATGATCAATGGTGGTCGTTGATCTCGAATACTTAAGAGTTAGATAAAATAAAAAAATAGAATATATAACTTTTAAATAAATATTCTTTTGTTAAATATTTTCCTCATGTGAAATGAACTGAAATGAATAAAACATTATACCTCCTATGGAAAATGGAAGAAGAGAGTGTTGTTGAGTATGAGTATACATTCACAAGACAATATAGGTATCCTATATATTATATACATGAATTGGAAAACAATATTGATCATTTTTAAGGTCTAAATGAATGTCTCTAAAGTTTACTGGAATGTAAAATAATTTCATTATATGATGAAGTTTTATTATGTTCCATCAAAATGTAGATGAAAGTTCTCAGATCCTATTTGTTCAAAGAAAATCAATAGAAGAAGTGGTATCCTGATTAATAAAGAAACAGTGAAGCGCTAAATAATAAGAGGGTAATGAATTAATTCCCATTATTAGAAAATTTTGCAAATAATAATCCTAGGAAATTCATGAAAGGAATTAGAGTTTGTTATGTGCGGGGAAAAGGGTTATAGAGATAATTAATGAAAGGGAAGAAACAAATTAATGGTGTTTAATTATTCAAATTAAATTAAATGGGGAATTGTTCAAATCAATTTCTAAAGAATCAATGGAATCTACCATATATGAGAGAAATGTGAGATAGCAAGGATTATAAAATCACCACAACTAATGCAGAAGAACCCAATGATTTGGGGGTTGGTAAATTAATATTATCTGAAAATTTAGCAAATTATTTAATTGATTTTTCATCATTGAAATCTTTTATACTTACCTTATTTTAGGGGAAAATTACATATTTTCCATTTGATTTAATAAGGGAGTTATGAGTAAAAACTATTAATGGATTTATCATTATAGTGAAAATGTTTCAGGAAGTTCATATTATAAAATATAAACGTGCTTTATCTTCTGAACATATCATCATATCTATTGTGGACATTGATATAATCCTCAGTATGAACTAACATGAAAATTATTATATGAGACTTTATTGTATAAAGTAATAAATTATGATTTTTGAGGAAGATATAGAATTCCATATCTTTAGAGTATAAAATTTATCATATGATTCTTATCTATATGCATCCTATAAAAGTTATATTGAATGAAATTCATGTTGTGGAAGAGAAATGATCATCTGGAGATAATTAAAGTAACATTCAAATTTAGGATGTACAAATTGTATGTGAATTCATTTATTTATTTCTTTAATTATTACGCATAAACCACCCATAGTGTAAATTTGAGTATACCATTGATTTAATCCTTGAAGTAAGACCAATATCAATGACTCATTATTGAATGGCCTCCATGGAATTAGTGGAGCTGAAGAAAAAAATTGAGGAGTTGATTAATAATTGATTTATTCACTCTAGTGTTTCTCCATGGGGAGACCAAATTGACTTTTTTAAGAAGAAATATAAACCCTTGAGGAAATACATAGACTATTGAGAAATTGATTCTATAATAATGAAAGACAAGTATCATCATCCTCAAATTGAAGTTTTATTTGATCAACCTCATAGATCTCAATATTTTTCAAAGGATGAACTTTGTTATGGGTGTCATTGATTTTAATTAAATATGGATGATATTCTAAAGATATCATTTTAGATGAGGTATGAAAATTACTAGTTTACTATAATGCCCTTTGGATTGACTAATAGACCATCTATTTTCAGGGATCTAATCACTAGAGTATTAAAAGAATATCCAGATGATTTTTTTGTAATATTCATTGATGATATTATGGTTTATTCTAAAATATATGAAAACCATGATAATGACATGATGATTATTCTTAATATTCTGATAAAGAATGAGTTATATGGTAGATTTGACAAATGTGAATTTTGGATTCAAAAAAATTATTTTCTCATCCATCTTATCTCTAAGGACAAAATCTCATTCGATTATATGAACATAATGGAAATTCTTGAATAGCCTATACAAATATAAACAAATTAGGTACATAGTTTTATAAGTTTAACTAGTTATTATTAGTGTTTCATTTTGAATTTCTTCAGATTGGAGAACCCATTAACCAAGTAGACACGTAAAGGGGTTAAGTTAATATAGAAAAAAGAATGTGTATAATGACTTAAAGAAATAAAGAGAATATTATTGAAATTTTGAAATTTTGACATTACCGTCATTAAATGATGCATCAAAGAAAGGAATGTGTTGTTTTCTTATAAAAAATGATAAAGTTATCACATATGTATCATGGTACTTAAATTCACTTGAAAATAATTGTTCAACTAATTATCTTCAGTTAGTAGTCATAATAATTACTTTGAAGATATAGAGACACTATCTCTACATTGAAAAACATGATATATAAATGGATAAGAAAAAGTTTTAAAAACATATTTAAAAATAAATATCTCAACATGAGGCAAAGACAAAGGATTAATTTACTCAAATATCATTATATCTCAATACACAACCAAGAAAGAAAATAAAACTATATATAAGATGCATTAAAAATTAATGATAATGGACTTTTGAACCCAATTAGAATTGTGAAAGATCCTACATTTATATATTTAGAAAATATGGATATGGGAGTTATTAATTAAGAGAAAACATCATTCCTTTTTTGAATGATTTCTAAACTATATACAGTGAAGTAGATAAAATGTTCCCAATTTGATGATGATTGTTTTCAAAAGAAAATAAATACCATTATGGATTGATGATTGGAAAAACAATTATGAGGATGGAATTATAAAACTTAAGAAGAGGTTATATGTTCAGTCAATGCATGATATAGAAATGGAAGTATTAGATGATTCTTATATCTCAAATTTCTATATAATCATAGGTAGTAAAAAGATATATAGAGATCTAAAGGAAATTTTTGGTTGGATAATATTAATTAGAAAATTTATTACTACGTGTCTAGAAACCTAGTTTTTAAATAACTGAAGGATTAGAGAAAGCATCCTAGAGGAGTCATGTATCCTCTTTATATTACTATATGGAAGTGTGTTGATATTACTATGGACTTCATCATAAGATTACTAAAGACCCCTATAAGAATTATATAATATAGGTTATTTTTTATCTCCATACAAATTCAGAACATTTTCTTACTATTAGAAAATATGTAACTCTTGGGAACCTAGAAAGACTCCATATTAGTTATGTTATAAGAATTAATGGTGAAACGCTATCAATCATGCCTGATTGACGTCCCATATTTATGTGAAAATTGTGGAAGAGTATTTAGAAGGAATTGGATACTGAGCTTTATTTAAGTACTTCTTTTCACCATCAAATTGAAGGAAATTAAAAATGGACAATTCAAACATTAGAATAAATTTTGGGATCATGTAGACTTGACATTAAAGGTATGTGGGATAAGTATTTACCTTTGGTAGAATTTTCCTACAATAATATTTTCCATTCTTGTATTCAAATGGTTCTATATGAAGCATTATATGGAAAGATATTTTGAACTCCAACATTTTGGGAGGAAGTTGGTGAGAGGAAAATCATAGGCCCAAAACATATTAAATAGAAAAAGATAATGGTAAATACAATTTAGGATCATATTAAATCATCTCAAATTTGGCAAAAGAGTTATTTTGAAAACTAGAGAAACAATTTGGTATTTCAAATGGGAGACCATTCATTTATGAAAGTATATCCTTGAAATTGTATCCTAAGGTTTGGTAATAAAGTGAAACAGAAACCCAGGTAAATTGAAATGTTTGAAATTATTGAATGAATTGGAGCAATAGCTTACCGATTATAAATTCCATCAAGTCTCTCAAAATCCCATGATTTTTTCCACCTAGAATTTTTAAATAAGTTCATTATAGACCCAAAAAAATGTATAACATATTAAGAAATAGTAGATGAACCTAATTTATCTTATTAGGGAGATCCCACCAAGATTCTTGAAAAAAAGAAACAGTGTATTGAGAAATTAGACGACTTGACTGGTAACTGTCCTTTAGAGAAACAATAAAATATAAGAAGAAACATGGGAACCTAAGTATTATCTGAAGAAGAACCAACTAAATCTTTTTAGAAGGAAATATTCATGAAAAATTTATAGGATGAAATTTCAAGATGGAAGAATATAACACCCCATAATAGACTCACCTATTATAGAAATGTAACCATTAGAAATAGTAATGTGTAAATTACAATTATAGACTCACCTATTAAATTATATATTAAATTTAGGTATCTCATAAATGATAAAAAGATATTTTTTTGTTATATAACAAGTAAATAAATATTTTAAAATGATAAAATAAATGTTGTACATTTTAAATGGTTTAAATGTTTGTTTAAATTTTATAATTAATATAATATTTTAATGAAAATTTATTTTTACAAAAAAGATTGAAAAATTAATATTTTTTTGTCTTATTATTATAACATAATTTTATGAGACCTTAATTATTTTTTAAAAGTTTTATCAATTCAGTTATAATTTTAAAATTTAGATTTTTCTTAAAAATGAAGATTTTAATAAAAAATTAATTTTCGCATATTTTTGAAATTATTTTAATAAAATGGAGTCCATTTGTAAATACTACATGTCTAAAAATGTTTAGTGTGATTGTTTTTTATAAAATATTAAAAAAATTGGTGAATTGTGAAATATAGTAATTTATCTTATTTAACATTTTAGCCAAATACATGAATTGTTTAGTCATTGTTGAGTCATGTATGATGTAAGTGTACACTATATCAAACTCAAATTATATATTTTCAATATTTATTCATAAGAACCACCACTATTGATATTCTTGACCCAAGATAATAAACAAATGAATAGAATAATCAAAAAACACCACTCTCCTCCACTATAAATACCACCCCTCCCCACCTCTACTCCTAACACATTCTAATCCTTGGATATTTCTAATATTATGAAAAAATCCCCACTACCATCAATCATCTTCTCTCCCCCTTTTATTCTAAAAATGAAAACATCGTCTAAGAGATGTCGATTCACTACCTTTGTGGATGATGATTTTTTATTTTCTAATATTATATTCAAGGCTGGTCAAATAAAAACTGTAATTGTTTGAAAAATTATTAAAATGTAAATAACAACTTACTTATTGTTCTAGGACTGGTATATATAAAAAATATTTATTAATAAAACAAAACTAGTTCGTGATGATCTAAAACACCAAAATAATCTAAATGATTATCATTGACATTTTATCTAATGAATCGTATTCATATGTGTGATAAAAATAATATATATAATAAAAAAATTTATTCTATAAGTTCATTAATAACATTTAATTTCAATTTTTGATAACTATACCAATATTACATAATCATTTTTAAATGTATACAATTGAACAAATCTCTAAAAGAAAGAAAATGAACACTATAGAATGAAAAATTGAATCTCATAACTCATAAAAAATCCATAAATAAACATAATAAAATTATAATAAAACAAAAAAATATTCAATAGGTTCATAATTTACTTATTAGTTAATATAATTTCATTTTTTAGGCCATTAAGTTCATGTAAAGAAAACTTTTAGATATAAGGTAACAGATTCTATCTAAACCCCCATATTTTCCAATCAATTACACATTATATCTCTTTTCCAAAATGTAATTCTTAATTATTCTTATGAAATACTACTAAATTTTGTAATAATGTTCCTAAAATATATTCCTAGATCAATTATTCTTTGTTTGATGAGGAGGTTCATATTTTATAATATTCCCTTTTCAATTTCTCATGATACGAAAGATCGATTAAGGAGAACTTTCTCATTTATCACAAATTATAAAGTACCATCCAAATTTTTTTTAATACACCTTTATTTTTCTAAAACTCCTCATTTTAAGAGGGAAAAAATTGTCTTTTCATTTTTATTTTTATACAAATAGTTATTTTTTTCCTTTTTAAAGTCACTTTAATATTTTCTCTAAAAATAACTAAAGTGGATCATTTATAATGTTTCTTAAACTCTCTTTTTACACGATTTTACTTTATATGGACTTCATTTATCATGATATATGCCTATTTTATCTTATTAATATATGAAAATGATTTAAATCCTTTATTTAATGGACCCCATTACTATATTTCCTTGCGTTATTCCATATTCACCACTTATGCCTTGTTTCTGTTATATGTATAACTTTAAGTAATTTATGACAACCATTCATTGATAATTTTATTAAATTTCCATATTTATTGTAACATGCATATGATTATTGACTGATTTATTTACTATTTAGTACATATGGAGTCTTCATTGAATGTTGTTTTAACTAGGGAAATATTTACAAGTCCATATTTTCTACACAAAAGGTTATTTTGATAAGATATAATTTTTTTGTGAATATTTGAATAAATAAGGATTTGGACTTTTAAAGATGATTTGGGATTGGTTATTAATAGACCTTGATGCATTGAATGGTCTCACGATGGAAAACAGTTGGTGAAAAAACCCTTCATGTTTGGTTCCAAGATGAATAAGAAGAGTTTCTAACCAAAAAATTATGCAATATTGATAGTATATTTTTTATGAGTCAGATACAAGATGTCCAAAAAGTTTACCTTTTCATTATTTCTTATTCAGTTATTACTTTCCATGAGATTCTCACTTTGAAAAAAAATCTATGGATTCATTTTAAGACTCAATTTATTGATGTAATGTGTTTTTAAGTTATTTTTCATGGCATTATGACTATGAATTATTGAAATTTATTTACATAATATTGAATCATTTAACCCTTGCTATGTATTTGAGGTCACCTATTTATTTTTTTCTTCCCCTTGTTATAAAGAAGAAATCTTTAAATAAGTGTCATGGAAGCAGTTTTTTTCCATTAATATGTTTTATGATTAATTACCTATATAATTAGTTAACCAGGTATGTATATAGTTTGTTAGGCATACTAAATTGATTGATCCTTAGTAAAATATTCTCTTGTATCTATTCCATTGTAATAAAATAACAACTATCTTGAGTCTAACTGGGGTCAAGGTAGTTCCAGTTGGTATAAGATATTGTTTAGTAGAAACCATGTGAACTCGATGCTAAGTAAACATGAGAATTTTAAAAAAAATTATATTGAATTTTTGGCATAGTAATCCTGATGATTATGAGATAACATAGTGTGTTCAATTATTCAGTGAAGGTGCCTAATGAAAAAAAGGAAATCAATACCCGTAGACAATGCTGGAATTTTTCTATAGACAAAGTAAACAAAATTAGTGTTAGAGATGAGAGGTTCATGACCATATTTGGATAACATTCATAGGTTATGAATAATATCCATACTACACCTATTTTAGAAAATTTATTGTGGAAGAAGACCTATCTTTAAATTAGAAAACTAATTTAACGGTAGTTGAGCAGTGGATCAAGTCCATTAAAAATATTTTCCTAGCATTGGGATGCAATGAAACTAAAAAGGTAGGTTCTGAAGTATATTGTCTCAATAGAGATTCTGGTAAATGGGGGTGTTGATCCAAAATATCAATGAAGGTGATGAAATAGAAGGTATGAACATTGATCTTTTAAAGAAACATTCTTTAACAAATATTTCCATCATGGTGAAAAAACTAAGATAAAGACAAAATTATTTAGAATAAATGAAAATGAATTAGTGAGTGGTTTAGAGTATGATTATACCTTCAAAATACTAGAAATGAATACATGATATTACCAAAAATTATTCAGAAATGGAGATTGATCATTTCATTAATGTTTATAATCTAATTTTTTAAATGGAACTTGATTATTAATTTTTTTTCATGTTATGAAATATTGCTATGTTCCATAAAAAGAGAGAAATAATTATATAGATCATATATGTTAATGTTAAATCAAGAGAATAATAGATCTTATGATGACCATATAATTGGTGAAGCATAAATAAATAAGAGGGGAATGAAGCAATTCCCATTATGTAACTTTTTTGGAAAGAATCATCCTAGGATTTTCTTAAAAAGAACGGGATTTTGTTATAAATTTAGAGAAATGTTTCATAAAGATAGTGAATGTAAGGGGAAGAAACAATCAATGGTGTTCAATTATTCAACTTCAATAAAATGGTTCATTTTTCAAGTCAACATTCTAAGCATTGAGTGAATCTACCAAAGAAAAGGCCAAAGGGAAATAGCCAAGATTTAGTTATCACGATAGATGAAGTATAAGTACCCAATGATTTGGTGGTAGGTGTACTAATCCTATATTGTGACATAGACGATGATTTACTTTATTCTTGATAAATACACTCCTTATATATACACAAAATTTTAAGATAATTAGATATTTCCCTTTTTATTTAATTAGGGAGTTATCAGTCAGAACACCGATTTGAAGTATCATTGCAACAAAAATGTTTTGGGAAGTTCCTATTATTGCATTTGAATGTCATTTTTTCTAAAATTTTCAACATACATTTTATTGAATTTTATATAATCCTTGGTATGGACTAGATTTCAAAATATGATGTGAAAATTGATTACAAGAAGAAGGAAATTTATTTTTCTGAGGAACCTATAGAATTCCTTTTCGTTAGTGAAGAAACTCCCACATAAAATTATTCTCTAGTTCCAACCCCATTAGCTATACTGAATGAAATTATTAGGAATATAAAACAAAACCCATGGAAAAGGAATGTAATAAAAAAACTGAGGATGTAACAATTTTATGTGACTAAACTGATGTATTTATTAAGGAATTACATGGAAAACCCAAGAGCATGAAGTTGAGTTTACTATTGATTTAATCCATGATGAAGGATCAATATCAAAGAATCCTTATAGAATAAAAACTGTTGAATTATTGGAGCTGAAGAAACAACGACTAGAGTTGTGTAATAAGTGGTTTATTTAACCTAGTTTTTCTCCATTGGGATTCCCTGTTCTCATAATGAATAAGAAAGATGTATCCTTGAGGCAGTGCATGGAATATAGAGAAATCAATGATTTTTTAATAAATAACAAGTATAATATTCCTCACATTGTTGATATATTTTATTAAATTTATGAAGATTAATATTTTTGAGAGATTGAACTTTATTATGGGTACCATCAATAGTGAGTAATTAAAAAAGGTATTAAAAAATGAAGAATTTCAGATATGTTATGAAGATTAAAAGTTTACTGTAATTCCCTTTGGATTGAATAATAAACCCTCTATTTTCATGGATCTAATGAACCTAGTATTCAAGAAATATCTTGATAATTATTTTTATTATTAATTTATGATATTCTATTGTATTCTAAAAGAAATATAGACCATGATATTCCATTATAGATTATTCTTGAGACTCTCAGAATGAAATAGCTATATGGAAATTTTAGAAATTGTGAATTCTGTGTTCAGAAAATTCCTTTTTGTGGTAATTTTTTTGTAACAAAGGAATATTAGTTGTTAATATTTATACAAAGTGAATAATAGAATAGACTATCTAATGAAAATAACTCTGGTACGTAGTTTCAAATATTATTCGTATGTGGAAGTATGATAACATTACTATGGACTTCGTCACTAGATTACCAAAGACATATGAAAGAATTATAAGATATGGATATTGTTGATTTAATTACGATGTCTGCACATTTTATTTCTCTAAGAGAAGATTTACATTTTGAGTTCCTAGAAAAACTGTATATTAATAATGTTTTAAGACATCATGGTGTGCCTATATTTATTGTGTCTCATCAGGATCCCCATATTACATTAAAATTATAGAAGTGTCTTTAAAAGGATTTGTATATCAGGATTCATTTGAGTACTTCTTATCACCCTAAAACCAATGTAAAATCGATAAGGAATATTAAAACATTAGAATACATTCTGAGATCATGCTCACATGACATTCAAGGTGTGTGATTTTAGTATTTATTATTCTTTTTTTTTCCTACAATAATAGTTTCCATTCTAGTATACATATGGCACCACATAAAGCACTATGTGGAAAAATATGTCATTCACCAGTTTTTGGTATGATGTTAGTGAGGGGAAAATTATGTGACCATAAAATATTGAAGAGAGAATGAAATTGGTAAATATAATTTAGTCTATTAATAAAGAAGATAAATGTAGGAAAAAGGGATTCGATAAAAAATAGAGTAAGGATTTTGAATTTCTATTGGGAGATCATGTCTTTTTGAATGTATCTCCATGTAAGGTTGTCATAAGGTTTTGTAATAAAGGAAAACCAAGATCTAGGTACATGGGGATATTTGAAATTATAGAAGGAATTAGTGTTATAGCTTATCGATTAGCAAAGCCACCATGTTTCCCTAAATATTATAATGTGTTCCTCATATCACTGTTAAAGAAGTCCATTCCAAACCCAATGCATGTAATCACATATAAATAAATAGAACTCGAACCTACTTTTTTATACTTCAAAGGGGATATCAAGATTCTTGTCATAAGAGAGAATGTGTTGGGAAATCTGACGACATGAATGATAATGGTTCTTTGGAGAAACTATAAATTAGAAGAAGCAATGTGGGACCCTAAGAATGATAGGATGAAGAACCACCCACATCGGTTTAAAAGGAAATATTCCTGAACCATTTTGATGAATAAATTTTCAAAATATATAAGAATATAACATCGAAAGATTTATGGTTTGTATATTCTTAAATAAATTATATTTACTCTATATCTTATGTTGGAAGAAACACTAAGGTTAAATGAAATGGGATATAATATTTACATGACCTTTGGAATATAATTATAACTAATAGGAATAGTAACATGAACATTAGAATAATAACCTTCCTTAGGAAATAATAAATAAAATTTAGCTATCGCATAAATGAGAATACGATATATTTATATTATATAATATTTAAATAAATATTTTAAAAATGATAAATTACGTATTTTAATTTTTGTAAATAATAAATTTTTATTTCATTTTTATTAATAAATATAATTTTTTTGAAGAAAAAATATTTTAAGAAAATAGATTCATAATTAAATAATTTATTGCCATATAATTATAAGACAACTTTATGAGACCTTATTTAATTTTTCAAAAAAAATCATAATATCTGTTATAATTTTAAAATAGATACTTTTTTAATAAATATTGATTTTAATTTAAAATAAAATTTCACAAATTTGTAAAATTGTTCTGATAAAATGGATTCCATTATTAAATCTATAGATAAAAAATTTTAGTGTAAAATTTATGGGATTTTTCTAAAATAATTGATATTTTGGTGAAAAGTGAAATATGAAAATTTACAGTATTTAGAATTTTATCCAAATATATTAATTTTTGAGTCATGGTTGAGTTATGTGTGATGTAAGTGGCCACTATATCAGACTCATATGCTCTATTTTCTTTATATAGTAATAATAATCATCACTGTTGATAGTCTTGAGCAAAAATAATAAACGAATGAATAAAATAATAAAAAACACCCCTCTCCTACACTATAAATACCACCCTCAACAACTATTATCATCACATATTTTAAGCCTTGATAATTGATAATATTCTACCCAATTCGCCTCCCAAAATTCTTCCACACCTTATGGTCTTTCTACACTCACTAAAACATCATTTCTAAATCCATTAAGGAGGTTCTCAAGGATTCGATGCACAAGTGGTAAATCCTTATCTCTCTCTATCAATTTATTACTTTTATTATCCTTCTCTCAACTCCCCTTTCCAAAGTAAAATGAAAACTCTAATATCCTATATATATTGTAATTTTTTACTTTTATGGTATTTCCACCATCATCTCTCTTCTCTCCCCTTTTTATTATAAAAATGGAAACATCATCGGAGTGGTGTCGATTTACTACTTTCATGGATGATGATTTCCGATTTTCTAATTACGCATTAAAAAATTGTCATAAAACAATTATATTGGTTATAATTATTGTAAAATTTATATTTCAAATTATTTAGTGTTTTGGAACCTGAATATATACTTAATATTCTTTAATAAAACAAAACTAGTTTGTGATGATTGAAAAAACTCCAAAATAATCTAAACAGATATTAATATTGTCTAATTAAATGAATAATCATGTTATACATAAATAAAATGATATATAATACCATTTAATAATATTTATGTTCATTAATAACATATAATTTTATTTATTTGTAACTATTCAAATTTTACAGGTTATATTATACATGTATATAGGTGAACCAATCCAAAAAACCAAGGAAACAAACACTACTAAATGACAAAATGAATTCATATAACCCATCAAAAAGGTAGTAAATGAACTTAATAAAATTATAATAAATAAAATACCTATTAAATATGTTCTTAAATAAATGATTAAATAATTAAATTTCACTATCAAGGACATTAAGTGTATGTGTAGAATACTTTTTGACATAAGGTAGGCGATTCTCTCTGAACAGTCATTTTTCTTTCAAGTTACTCTTTATCTATATTTACCAAAATATAGTTATTAATTATAATTTTGTATTACACATATATTCTATTTTTATTTTAAAAAAATATGTACCTAGATCAATTATTCTTTCTTTTATAGGGGAATAAATTTTTTAGGGTTCCTTTTTAAATTTCTCTCAATAAGCAACCTCGATTGAAGGGAACAATTCAATTTCTTAAGGATTTTTAAATACCATACAAAATTAGTTTTAGGACACCTTAATTTTTATAAAATACCATATTTTATCCAAAAATATCTTTCTTAATGTCTATTTTTATTCAAATAATTATGTTTTTTCCATTTTAATGCCTCTGTAGTATTTTATTTTAAAGCACACAAAATTGATTATTTCTAAAGTTTTGTAAAAAAAAATTATTTTTTTTACATTCGTTGGACAAAATTTATCATCATATATAGCTATTTTCCCATATTATATTCCATGTATTATTTAAATCCTAGCCTACATAGACACTATTATGACATTCCCTTTGGTTATGCCATATTCACCACTTATTAATAGCATGTGGTGTATGTATACTTCGATTCTATGTATGACCATAATTCATTAAATATTTCATTAAATATACATATTTATTGTATAGTGGATATTATTATTGACTGAGACATATCCCATTTTTTTATATTTGGTGTTTTCTTTTATTATTGTTTTTACTGGGGAAATTTTCATAAATCTGTATTTTCTATACAATACAATTATTTTTATAATTCATATTGTTCAAGAATATATTAATAAATAATGATTTGTAAATGAAGTGATGGGAGGGTCTAGTTATAGAGAGACCCTTTATGAAACTATTAGTCTCAGGAGACAAAATAGTTTGTGAATTTTTTTTTGTGTTTTTTCCAAAAAGAATCATATGGGGTTCTACACACAAAAATAAGACATCTTGATGATATAATGGTTTATGTGATAGATACATAACATCCAAAATGTAATAATTTTATTCATACAGTATTAATTTATTAATTTCTATGAAATTATTACTGGGAAAAATAATCTAAAGATGAAATATAATTCTTTTTTATTTGTTGAAAGTTTTTTTCAGTTATTTACATTTGAATATTTATTTTTCCTTATTGACTATGCTTCACTTAACATTGATTCATGTAAATATTTCTTATCATTTTAGTTCACACTTTTATTTTTTTTCAATTCCTAGGTAATGAAGAGGAAATATTTGAATAAGTGTCAAGGAAGTAGATTATTTTCCATTTTTGTGTTCCATGATTATCTACTAATGTAATAAGGAAACCATTTATGTATGATTTTTTCAAGACTACAAAAATGATTGATCCTCGGTGATTGGATCACATGTGTCTATGACATCATAATAAAATAACCACCAAATATGGGCTAACTGGGGTCTGGGTGGTTATATATAAAGCTACTATAAGATAAAATAAATATTTATTAACAATGTACATTACGAAGAAAATTATAAATAAAATCTAGTTAAGAAAACATTTCTCAGTTATCTCTTCCATTAAGGCACTGGGAAACCCTAGAAGAAGGTGGAAGCCTATTGATTTCTAATTATTCCTATAAAAAAATAAATCAATTAATACTTGGCAAAAAAATGGTCACAAAAAAAATCTATCCTTTATTCCAGATTTAACAAAATTAAAATAAAATAAATTAGGTAAGCCATGATTTGTATCCCATGAACAACTATATTTTTATTCCTTGGTTGGAAATTAATTAATTCGATTTCCCTGTGATAAGATATCAAAAAATTCGTTGAAAATCATTTACATGTTATCTTTAAACAATTTTATACTAACTAGAAATGGTCTTTTATATTATCATTCAATTTACATGACATAATTAGATAGAAATTACATGATGGTTAATGGGATAGAACATTTGTATTTCATTTTTTCTAGAAAACGTTATAATCTGTAGTTTAGTAATAACACTTTCACACCATCCTTAAGCACTAAATGTTGAATTAAGTAATAATAAAAAGAAATGATTATAATTTTATAAATTTGTATCATACCTTAATATTATTTATCTCCTGAACCACCTAGGAAATCTCTTCTTTGTATATTCTAGGGTTTCTACATCACTTATTCCGATGACGATGAAGCTCTATTTATGCTCCCACTTTTCATTTCTATATTTTATGTCTCATATTTTTTATTTTTCTCAAATAAAATTACATTTTTAGGACCATTCTTAGATCAAGGAAATTTCACTTCAACCAATATTTATTTATATTTAGCCTTTGATTTTCTCTTTCTTAGTGTTTTCATTTCTATAAGGTTTTCTTATGTCCCTTGGAGTTGGAAGGAATTTTTTGTTCTAGTTCTCACGGTCTTGGAAAGTTATACATATTCCCCATTATCACAACCCACCAAGATTGAACCATAAATTTTACAAGTGTGATTATATATAGGGTGGATCAGGATGATTAATGTGAAATTTTCTGGTCACTTGTGTGCCCCTTAAATGATGTTTTCAAATCTTCAGTGAGGTGGTGGTATCCTATTCTCCCTAAAATGGCCATGTATTCCTCTTCTTATCCTCGATATATCTTCATGAAAAAACATGTAAATCCAAATATTTGTTCTGATTCATTGGTATCTAGGGAGGTTTGGATTTATTGGTGGGTGATTAAGTGGTAAGTCACAAAATTAGTTTTGTTCAAGGTGGTTCCTTAATATTTCATGTTTTTTGTTCTTCTAGATATTTTATTTCTTGGGTTGGCTTGGTGTAATTCATTACATTATAGATGGATTTTTGATGGTGGTCTTAGGTTTTTTTGTTGTTGTATTTTAGTGTCCTATGTAGAGACATTCTAGTCTATTAGAAATTTGATATTTCTAAGGATTATAACAAATGATGTATACATGATTTTTTAATGGAATTCCAGATATTTAATTATCCTTTTATTTTGATATTCCTTGCTTTTTATAGTAATTATTCTATTGGTTTATATAGTTTTGAACCAACTAAGGTTATTTTTTGGTTTTAATGGGGGTATCCTAGGTAGTTAAGGTGGCATTTATTAGATCTTGTGGGCATGTGGCAGGTGATAATTAACTAGGGTCAAGGTTACTTCACTCAAAGCTACGTGAATATAGATCGAGGTTATAGGATGAAACGTTGAAAATATCATAGATAAACCTATCTCTTTCTCATTCCATCTCATTTTTTATTTTTTTCGATTCAAATTTTGTTTTTTAGGGATTTTAATTTTGAATTTTATCATTTTTAATGGGTGAGTTATGGTTTATTTCAAGATATTTTTTTTCATGTGTGGTTACAACTTTCCCCTTATATGGTTTCAAATAAAAAAATTTATTAAAAATAATCATCTTCTCACCAGTTTTTCATATTAAAAGTTTAAAGGATTTAAGTACCAAATATTATTTATTTTTATGTTCCCTTGGTGGGTGTCATGATTTGAAACTGAGGACCCTAAAAAGGGACATGTATATAGATGTTTTAAAGATTCTATTATAGGATCAAAAACCCTCATATAGTTACTTACACTAATCCTTCCAAGAGCACGCAACTATTTTTTTCTAAAATTTTATTCAATTCTTGATGAGAGATTTAATAATTCCCATTAGTTTTGAGTGGTATGTACTACCTATTTTGGGGACTATCCCATAGGTCTCTATCAATATTTTGAACATTATGTTCTTTAAATTTATCCCATTATCAATGATAAATGACTTCAGTATCCCCAAAACATTGAAAAATATCATTGTTGATGAATTTAATTTAAATTGATGATTCATTACTAGTTAAGGTCACTTAATAAACTCATCTGGATACGTAATCCACCACCACAAGGATATAATAATTCCCACTATAGTTATATAAATATCACATGAAATATAATGTCCATGCATAAAATATATCAAAGTCAATAATTCCATTTTTGGGAATCTCTTTCTGTCATCCTATGTCCATCATTCGTCACAACTTATCACATAAAACATAAAATCACCTTGAATCATTATAAAAAGTAGGATATTAAAATTTAGATTGAAGCACCATATATTTTTCCAATCTAAAATATGATTTCAATCCCCTTTGGTGGAATGAAAACTATTAAAAATGAGTATATCTATTTTTATGACCCACACCTCATTACTATTCCATCATGTCACATTTTAAAGTGTATTTTGTATTCCAAAATGCAATGTTTAAACATTGAAGAAAAGAATCTTGTTGTTGCAATTGATTACAAAATAGATCACTATTTATTCCAAATAATTGAAAAAATTGATGAACTAGTGGTGATGTTTGGAATGGACAAGAAGATATTTTATTCCAAAAATGTAGAATTTATCTATTTTGAGTTTCTGTTTTCTATTTTGGAAATCTGAGAGAAGTTTTTAGAAACTTCATTTTCCCCACTTTTTATCCCTTATTTAGAACTAAACCTCTTAAAGTAAAAGGATTCATATAATAAACCTCATCATATTCATTTTTGTTGAAAAAAGTCTTTAAAGAATGATGATATTTTAAGAAACATAGTTTAGATCCAATGATGTATTTCCTAAATTGTTTTAGGAAAAAATCAATGTAAAGATTTATTTTTAATTTTTGGTGACGTTTTTTATGCCTTATCCAGAAACAATCTATAATTTTATACCACCTAAAGATTACTATAATTTTTATCCTATAATATACCCAAATACAACCTCATCAAAATAAATCATTAATTCAAAATGCAAAGACCAATCAAAGGTTATTATAACCATATAAGCGGTCAATTCATATTTTAAAAGTTATTATGTTTTGAGGATTTTTTCGTTAAATACAAAGTGGTTTTCAATCAACAACAAGGGAATTTTTTTGGTAATTTTTTATAATTAATTTATGAACCACTTTTAACATATGGCATGTACATGAAAATTTGAAATGGAACTAATGGAATTTGGGGGTGGTAATTTCTGAATTATCTCTATATTTACGATATCATATTCTATCCCTATTAAAAATAATTTTTTTCCCAATAATGTTTTCTTTATTGATAATAAATTTAAAATTTTCCTAATTAAGGACATGTTTCATTTTTTGGTACCATTATAAAATACACTTGAGGCCCTCAAAGGAACTCTCACAACAGGCTCCAATATTGATGAATTCATATGTAGTAATACCTATAATCCTCTTAACCATATCTAGAAAATGGTCATCATGACCAATTTAAACGTGGATAGAGCTCTATAAAGTATAAAGGGAATATGTTGGTAGGATAATGCACAATATAGGTAAGTGAAGGAGGTTTTATATTAGTTCTATATCTATTGAGAGGTGGTTGTAACCTGAATATTTTATAAGGAATCGATTGAAATAATTTCCTTCAAACCTCACCAATATATGATCCAAAATGGGAATGGAAAAATGTTTTTACCATATATCTAATATCAGAATCCAATATTCAGGGAAAACTCAATATTTTTTCAATTTTCTAGTTAGTATCAACTCAACTCTTTGTTAGAAACAACGGTGAGACCTACCTTCTCAAGAAAAAGGAAAACCAAAGTCACCTAAGGGCTATAAAATACCAGGAAAATAATTATGTCACCTTAAATCATGATTACCACCTTTAATATAACCTCTTTCATGTTTTTAATGAGTCTTATTTGGATATACATTTTAGTCTTTTTTCCAGGTTCTATGAGAATTTGATTAATGCGAAAAGAGGAGACAATTACCTTGTTATTTTATATGCTTCAAGTGATAAAATCCTACATTCTCTCTATAAACTAATGAATAGTATCCTTATAAAACTTATATAACTCTAATAAAATGATTATTGGAAGTGAATCTCTATCACAAAAATTATTTTATGTGTGTTGGAAATTAGTTAATTTTAAAACTACTGTTATCAATGAGGATGGAATAATTTTAGATCGAGGAGTCACATGTCCTTTGATGAGAGGCCTGAAGAAGCAACGGGAGTTAAAAACACAGTTTTATCATTGCTTTCCACTATGGGTAGACTTATAAAACCCACTTCTAGATTAACCTTCACAATATGTTTTCAAGTGAATACCTTCATTAACTCTAAAAAATCTCCATCAATGTTATCCAATGACAAATTTCTATTAAAAATCTCTAATATTATGGAATAAACTTCATGTGAAATCACTTTAATGGATTTAAATCAACCAAATTAATCAATTTCTCACCCAAAATTGATGATCATATTTCCTTTAAAAACCAAAATTGAAGTTCATATAGTGGAAAGAAATGGACTTTTCGAGAATGTGGTGCACCTCTCAAACTATTTTAATGTATTGGATTAGAAAATAATTAGGAAATAATTTTTTTAAATTTAACTTACAAGACATTAAACCTTCCCATATGGTGAGTTATTTACTTATCAGTTAATTGTACTTCTCCTTTAGCAGTCTCAAATTCTCTATTTCCCAGCCACATGAAAAATTATAAATGATTTCATTAATTATTTACCTCCAAATCAAAAATGTGTTTTTGTCCTGGATATCCAAATTTTATATGGAATTAAAAAACAACCAGAGTGTTCTAACATTTGGGTATCCTTTTTTGTTACATATTATTACACTATTAAATGATGTAAATATTGGAAAATTTCTCCAAACACTTTTTTGTGATAAATATTTTATGTAATTTTGAATATAAGTAGATATAGGACAATAATTAAATGAATAATATAATAACTTCGAGTCATTTAAAATTTTTAGGTAATTTTATATAGATTGATAAATTATTTTTAGGTTTTATAAATTTGGTGTATGTGATGGGTGCATAAAAATTCTTCCATTTTTTAATGTTATTTGATTCTCTTCATCAACTTTATTTTTATCCTTACATATATTCCATTTCAATCTGATTTTTTAATGATTATCAAGTGGAAGTTGTGAGTTTTTTTCTATTTTATGATTTATTTCCATAGTATAAAACCATTGGTTACCCATGATCCCATTTCCAGATTCACTGATAATAAAATTTTCTATATTAAGAGGCTCATTTTTAAAATTTTGTTGATTTTTCATCGAACTATTAGTGGTGAAATCAATCACATTATCCATATGGTTTATTTTTTCTACTAGAAAACTTATATTTTTTAATATGATAAATGTAATGAATATATTTTGTAAATTAAAACTAAAATTTGTTTTCAAAAATTTGAGAAATAAAGTGATGTAATTTTGAAGGTGTGGTGTTTTTTGAAATGTATTTAACTGATGTTTTTTTTATTTAATTTCATATAAAACTATATCAAAAATTGAATATACCTAATTAAATGAAATTCAATGGTAGGGTATTAATATAAGACCCTAGAATATTCATACAGGGGGAGTAATGTGAGAAAATATTCAACCAGTTATTTGAATTACGAAGATGTTAGATATTTAGGTTTTAGAATTTATTAAAATAATTTGGTGATATTATATATTATATTTAATTGAATGGTTATGTATAGATATGAATATGTGTGGTTTTGGATGATAGATAATATATGAGGATTCAATATTCCTTGTGACCATTTATATGTCATGGTATTGGAACATTTTAATTATTTATAGATGTGGTTATTTATAAGTATGATAAATGTTTTAGTGTATTTATTAGAGAAAACGATATAGATCAATAATTTTGTGGGGTGGCAAATTTTGAGTTGAAATATCCATGTACATCTCGTACTTAAGAATTCAAATACTGGTAAGCTTATAATGACTTTGGTCCTTAGTGAACTAATTTAAAGGAAACTTTATGCTCATGAAGAAGTTTATTGAATGAAATACTTTGGGTTGTTTGAATTTTTGGATGTTTAAGGGGTTCATTTGTCATTTTAAGATTAATTACTGAATTATGGAATTTTATGATTAAAAAATAGGTGTTTTATTTGTAGTATGAGGTTCGATAGGTGATTCAAGAGTTTGGGTAAGGGTCAAAGTAGTAGAGTATAGAGTCTTAAAAAATATGTGGAACTAGATACCTAATAAGAAGTATCAGCTACCTAGTGTGTCAGATAAGAGAATGGGTGTCCTAGGTGTTCCATCAAGTACTCAGTGTCCCCAGACTAGGTACCTGATAGACACATGTTGTTTTTTTTAAATGATGGCATTTTTGTATTTTTAGTAAAAAATATTAAACCATATTTTGGGTTCCCATAAACCCCATTTCTATATATTTAGTTAGATCCCCATCCCTAGATCCTTTTACTCCACCTAACCATTTTTATATATATCTTTATTCAAGGTTTTCTTTAGTGGATCAATTCAATCCAAATAAATGGTAAAACCACCCTCTCATCTCATATCCCATCATTCTTACCCCACATTTTATATATTTTATAATGGATAAGGGTTCTTGATTTTCTATGACATGGTTAAATAAAATATTATCAGGGGCCTTTCTATTTTCAAATCTAAAGGAGAATCCCATGTGAAGTTTTCCATTAATTCATTAATTTTTATTTAATGAGATTTATAGATAGTTTATACTGAGGTTTTTATTATATTGGGGTCGAATTGAAGGGTATTTAGTTTGTTTTAATTGTGGATTTAAGAAGTTACTCTTCTGGATTAATTTTTGGAGTTATCTAGCTATGGTTTCCTTGGTGTTTTGTTTATTATTATTAAACTAATTTTTTATTATAATTATGTTTTAAAAAAATTAGTTTCATTTTTTCGGAGCTACATGGCTGTCTATTTAATTGGGAAATATTGTGAACGACTTTGGAAGGTGGTCTCAACACTTTAGGTTAATTCAAGGTTAATTCCTATTTAATAACCCGCACTTATTTTTGAAAAAAAATTGGAACATTATTTTTGAAGTTAAGAGAGGGGAATTATCAATGATATTTTGATATGCAATGTAAATGGTTTTCTAATGAGATTTTTAATTTTTATATGTAAAACTTTTGATTTATTTACTCTTTATTTATACCAATTGTTTATATATGTGTGTAATTTTTTTACTCAAACTTTTTTATTCATGTTAATTACAAATTTCATTAAGTTAAGGTAATGTTATTTCACTGCATGTTGGAATTTGTTATTATATAATACTCTTCTTATATTAAAAATATTATCAATTTAGTAATGGCTTGTTTATGTATATTTAATTTGACTATATTAGATATTACAAACTACTCTCACTATTAGGTATATTAGTATTGTTTTTTCTCTTTATTGTTAAATTTTTATGACTTAAATTATTTCCATGTTCATTTAATTCGTTTATTTTCATTCTTTTCATGTGTTCATATTTTTTCATCTTAAGACTTTTAAATAAATAAATAAATATATAGTGTATTTTTGGTTATAATAATTACAAGTGATATTGTGTTACTATCATGATCAATTTTATGCCTTCATAATGTTGTATTAACATGATCATTTATTTCCACGACACCCAGAATGAGGTAAAAATCAGTGATACATACAGAGACATTATAAGAATCACAGATTAGTAGTGATAAAATTAAAAGGTTAGATTTTGTATAAATATTATATGAGTCTCAAATAGTTTTAGTTCCATTAATAGGATATATCTATATAATAATTTTTTAGAATCTATAAATTTTTTATTCCCTATAAATTGATCAGTTGGGTTTTGGTTTTAAAGTAATTATTTAACTTATACATTGATTTCCGGAAACTAATCCTCTTATAAAACATATTACTTGACATTTTTTAATAATTATTATTTTTTTCTTAATGTTATACATGTCAGATTATTTTTATATGGTAACAAATGAGGTGTAAGACTTTATTTTATAATAAACACATTTATATAAATAGAATTTTTCTTTAGGGAAATGTTTTTGTATGAAAAAATATTTTAGAGACGAAATTTACAAAAATTGTAAACTATCCATTATATATGGATTATTGTGTGCTTTTTGGATCATATTTAATTAAGCTTGAGTTATTATTTATGTCTTGTTCTATTATTGGTGTTATGTTCTATTAAAATTCCACTATGTGGTATTTTTTTAATGATTTGTTCCTTGATTAAAATTATGTTGATTTGTCACTTTTTTCCTTATTATAATTCATCTTTGATATATTTTAGATATTCATTTGATTATTTTTAACTTTAATTAAAATCATCCTAAATGATTTATATGTTTTAAATGTTATTTTAGATAAGTTATTTTGCTAATTTATTGATCATGATACTGCTTTATTGTATCATCCATATTGGTGAATATAACAAGTAATGTTATCTTGTGTATAAAAGTTTCTTGGAAAGTTCATGATCATTTTTATAATGGTGTATTTATATTATGAAAGTTGTAATAAGGTTCAAATTATATGGATAAAAATGAAAGGGGAGGCTTTTCAACACCATGACTATTGTATAACCCTCCCCCTTTCGATGGGAAGGGGGTAGTTGTGCCTTGACTATTATTTACACCATCTCATTCCCATGAGATTGGTTTTATACCGCAACCATATTGAACTATATTCATTGGTATCACAATCATGATTTCTTGGAATAGATCATATCTTATCTCTATTTATTGTCTTGGAGAATTTATGATTGGTATGGACTTTCTTGATGTCTGGAATATTGCTTATAAATGATGATGATATTTAAATTACTTCAATGTAGTTTCTACCATGTGTTGATTAATAATAGTTTTTTATATTTTTTATTATAGTAATGTACAAAATTAAACATGTTCATGTATACACCTATTTATTCACTAGTTTTAATACACACCAATATATTTTCCCTACTGAGTAATTATTCTCAAACCCTCCCTGGTAATTCATGTGAACATGAAACTCAAATTCTGACATTTTACATATTAACAGATACACAAATAACCATTATATATTGTGCTATCCTACAAGGAAATATTATGGGATCGAAAAATTCGAAAATATTTGGTATTGTATTGGGAGTCCATTTTCAATAAAAGAAGCATTGGAACATCGCTAATTAGATTCTATTGAGTCAAGTTTGTTTTTGGAACAACACATTGGCTTCTTGGGTAGGTTTGGTCTGATTTAGGAGTTGTATTTGTTTCTCTTATATTATTATTAATTTATAGTAGAATTTTATGTTTACTTATCACATAAGAAACCAATTTATGGACACATCATGACTATTTATCTAAGGAACCACGACATATTAATTTGTGTCATCTAAAGAGGGTAACTGATCCCCTAATTGTCAAATTGGGTCCACAATGGAACTTACAATCTATTTTGGATTTGGGAACAATCATGGGGTAGTGGAATATTAATTTGGGTATCGTTAATTTGTTTAATTTAGAGGATATAAAAGAATCATTATAACACCCATTATTTTACATATATTTACCTTGATATAAACTTAAATTATTTGATATCATTCTTTATAATAAACATTGAATTTAAACAAACCGTAACGTACTATTGAATTATGATTATTTAAATGTAACCAATATAAAGTATATATTAAACTAGGAGTATAAATAATTACTAAAACATTATGAAAAATATTTATAAAAGGATTTTATAATGAAAATTTATTTATTCATTCATAATAAATATGAATTAAATTATCACTAAATCTTTTTATGCTTCAAAAATTAATTTTATTTAAAAATGGGTTCTATTAAATTTTGGGTGTTTCTATTATAATTATTTTTTCAAACTTTGGGAAATTTTATTTTATAAAATGTATATTTTATAAAACCATCCTATGAAAATTATCTTATGTTCAAATTTTTGGGTTTTTCAGGAAGGATTAAATTTTTTGGGAATAGAGAAAATATACAAATTTTATATAAAATTTCATTTTTCATTCAATTATTTACAATGTACTATTTTTTTGAATTGATTTTAAAATTTTATATGTTCTTTTTTAATTAAATTTTTTTCTAATTCGTGTCATTGTAATTGAGATTATTCTTAATTTTTGTATAAAAATAATTTTATACTTAAATTCATTTTTATAGAAAACCAACTTTCATCACATTTTGAGGGTTTTTTTAAAAGTAATATCTGAAACTTATAGTAATTAAATTTAAAAAAAATATATTCAAAATTTAGAATCAGAATTCCAAATTTGGTAATATGTACACTTTAAATTTTTTTCATAAGGGATAGTAAAGGAAGTTAGATTTTGTCACCATATTTAATGTTGAAACTCAAATACTGAGGGAGGATAAACTAATTGATAATAGTAATATTGAAACAAAAATTATATAAATACAATTTTGTGGTCACATGTCAACCATTTTTCAAATTATCTTTTAATATTGGTTTTTGGATGCACCTTTTTTGAGTAATACCATAACATACCTTAATATTCTGAAAAAAATAATGTGTTTTCCCTCACTCTCAAATAAAATGACACAACCTCTCCACTCACCATATTTTTATCCTAAGTGATTCATCCAAGTGTATTCATTTCATTATTTATGGATAAGTGAAATAGAACTATATTTCTTATGTTAAAACAAATCTGAGAAACCACATATTATATTTTTTTAAAATAGCAGTGAGACCAGATATAAAGTAATAAATAAAGGACACAAGCATAGTGATGAAAAAACCCGAAAACACCAACACCTAGAAAAGGAAGAGCTAAATTCATGAATAATATATGGGGGTATCCATTGATAATATGATATATTCAAGACTAAATATTTTTACTGATACAGAATAATGATCTCATATACTAGTTTTGACAACTCCCACCTTATGTATGTTTTATAGGAAATCATGGATCCTCCACACATTCTTAAATGAGATTCCATCTGAAGGTTAACCATATTGAAATAATATCATAATATTGTGTAATTTTTTGAAAAAATATGATCCCAAACATGATAGATTAAGATACTAATTAGGAAATGGATGTTTAGGTCCACTGCATTAAGATTGATGGAATTAAGAAACTAAAGATAATTTGATTCAATTAATAACATCATTGGTAAATATATTTTGATCCAATGAATGGAATGGATGTAGGGTATATCATATTAAAACAAATTTGGATGTGGTAAAACATTTTTAGATGAATCATATAGGAATAAAGCTTTATCATTATGACTAATAATAGCAATTCAAATAGAGAAAGTTCTAAATGAAGCATCTATATTGATTAAAAAAATCCCTTTAGGGGGTGGGGGTCTAGGATATAAAATCTAGAGTGGGACTGGTTTGAATTAGGTAAGATATATTCATCATATGAAAAGAATTATAATCCAAACATGATTGGAATAATGGGTTTACCATAATAAATCAAATAAAGGTGATATTCGATATCTTCAATGGAGTGAGGTGCATAAAATAAACCGTTGTTGTGGATGATGATGTTATTGAAACCCTTATTCATTGAGAATTTTTTATAGAAATTAAAATTAAATTGTCTTTACATTCTTTCAGCCTAAAATTATCCCACCACTACGTACAGAGATTAATCTAAGTGGCCATCTGAGAAATTTTTGGGGAAAACCAGCATGTCTAGAAAAATATCACCATTTTTTTGAACCTCCTCATACTTATAAAATATGCGATAAACCGTTGCACTATTTTTATTGCCAATGGAACATATATAAATATATAGAATAGATAATTTAAATATTACATCACCAATATGCATTGAATTATTAATTAATCTCTCAAAGAAAGTACATAGATTGGTGGGAATATAGAGATTCAATATAACATTTCGAAAACACAATTATCAGTTCATTTTACTAATGGAATTAAAAAAATAATTAAAATGAAAAACATTTTGCATAAAAGTAGACATAAAAACCTATCTCATATCTTATTAATGTATTTATTAGATTGATGGTCTATTTTTATTATTCCTAGTCTATTTTTTGAGGTTAGATAACAAATTCTTTTCCAAGAAATGAAATTCATTTAGAAAAAAGATTAGAGTCTCCCCAACATTATTTGGCCATATTGAATTAAAGAATACGATACATGGATTTGGGGAGAAATCGAATAGAAATGTAGTGGAAAATTCAACGAACTAGGATAAAGATGATTAATCTAAGGCTCCCACCCATGGAGAGAAATTTATACAACCAATTACAAAATTGTTTTTCAAATCTGTCAATCAGAGAATAGAAGTGATAATTAATTAGTAATAATAAGGAGATATAGTATCCCAAATAATGAGTGGATTTATGGGATTAAAACATTACTAAAAAATACTTAATGTCTCTTACCTTATTTAAAGGGTAGTTCATTCCCACCACAAATCTTCTCTTTGAGTAGTTGATATTGAGGTTGAAAGAATTTCGAAGCTTGAGAGGAAAATCCTTGATATTCCTAATGGATACAAATTATCCCTATAATTCCCCAACCTGAGTTATCGGGATCTGGTGCATTATTTTCAGAAATTGGAATTATTACAAGGAATTAAGTCCTAAATGACAGATCAATTTAGCATTCTCAAAAAATATATTACATACATGAATGTTACATTAATATTACTAATATACAAAACATCATAAATAATCCTTTAAGAATGACATTATTATCTTAGATTAATCCAACATATTAATCATAATACACTTCTGGGAATCCTGGGAAAATAAAACATAAGAATGTGGTGAGATTAGTTTCTCGTCAAGGGAAAATAATTTATCATAAGCTATAAACATTTAAGGGGAGATGTGTAATAAAAAACAGCATTTTAAAAATGAACATGTACATAATATGGAAACAATAAATCAAACATTACAATATTTGCATTCACATGGATATTCTACTAGTCAAATAATCACATGTAATAACTAATTTCATAATGAGGGAATGCATGATGTTGGATATCATAACCACATAGTCATGGCCTCGTGCCAAGAAAACAAATAAATATTTTGTCAAGGACTTGTTCCAAGACACTAGTTTGTCTCATTAGACCTACCGATGTATCGAGGAGATATAACAAGCTCCACCCAACCCTTACTATGTCTAGTGCATTCCTCATATGAAAATGTTGAATCATAACAAAAACATTTGTATAAAACTTAGCATACTAAATGTAAATACATTAACCATAATCAATGAATAGTATAAAAATAAAACATCCACAGTTAAACATATCATAACTAATTCAATACAATATGAAATATTGTATTATAATAAATCAACCTCAATCATGTATAATATCCAGTAAAGGATGTTGACATAGTACAAAATTATTAGTAAACCTCTTTGAGAGAAATATCCATTTTTATGAAATCGGTTAAAAGTCACGAATTTATAAAGGAATTCATTTACAATATATTTTTAATAAAATTTTCCCATTCCAATTAGAAACTTTTTAATGGAATAAACATTTTAATACAATCATTTCCAAATAATTAAATCCTTAAAATAATTTTTAAAACATTTACATTAATTAAAAATAATTAGAAAAATAATGTGTCAAAACATTTAAAATGATGATCTTGATAAAGATTAATATCCAAAAAAACTTAAAATATTCATTTTGAAAACATTTTTATGAAACATGGACATGGATGGAAAAAATTTCCCAGTAAAAACTTACACATAAACAATCTTGGATAATAATTAGAGTAAAGAATTAACCCTTACCTTATACTTTTATTTGGTCGAGTGTATATTTAACCTCTTGTATAATAACAATAGTATGATATTAAATTATAACGAAACCATAATAATATTTATGACATCATAACTGATTAATTTATAGATTTATACTTCCCATTTAATAATAATTTCTATTTTAAAATGACATTTTGGGTAATAATAACATTCTCTATTCTATGTTTTTTAACTTGTTATTATGGATCATAAAACATATATGATGATTTAATTGATTACACAATATAAAAAATTATTTATGTATCATATATATTCAGAATATAATTATTTATAATAGATAGATATAAGAAATAGAATACACTTTTTATGGAGACGGTCGTGTATATATGCATAAATGCCATTTTTTTTCATATCGTATTGAACGGAAGTAAATGAATGATATATATGTACACCCACCCACAAACACACACAAAAATATTTATATATTTCCCGTAGTACTATTATTTCATATATTACATACAAATTAGTAATATTTTTATTTATAATCATCGTTGAATAGTGAATGTGTGAATGAATCTCATCGCGTCGTGGAGACGGTAAGCCATACCTACGCATGAGCGATGATATCATTCTATTGATGGTGAATTAATATGTAAGTGGATGGTATATTATATATATACAGAATAAATAACATGTTATATTTATTATTTACATCAATTATACATCATTATTATACCAATCCAACTATTGAATTGTTTAATAACAAATAACACCACAACGTGGAGACGGTAAGTCGTACGTATGCACATATGGTGACTTTGTCATTCATAGGATGGATAGAATATTGAGTATTATTTTAAAATATTTATAATAACAACATAGTTTGTATAAGCTACTGGAGTTATTATTTTGGTATGGAAACAACAAAGAAAGAGGAAGTGAAATAAGGGAAAAATTTTGAAAGAGGGGATGATAAAATTACACTTTCTTCGGGTTCTTCCTTTTTATTGGAAAAAAAGTGCTCATTAGGCTGGATTTTTTATCAATGTAATTCTTCTAGGATTATGTTTGGGTAGTTGGTAGGATATTTAAGTAGGTTCTGGCCTAGTAAAATGGCTTTAGAGGTGTGAAAGTAAGAGAAGGGGAATTACCCCTTTATAAGAGAGGTGATGGTCACTTTAGGAAAAGTTTGAAATATTATTTTATTATAAAATAATTTTCAGTTTATAATTTCTCAAAATGTTATTATTTCGTGGATAAGGTGGTTATTGGTCAAAAACCTATCAACCAATATGTTTTATACAAGTTTAGGTCACAATATTAGCCTTATCGTTTAGATTTAACTCTTAGTATAATAGTTTAACTATTACCATGTCTTCTTGAATTATTATAATATATGGTTAATAAACATACTGTAAAATTCCAATTAAACCTCAAGTAGTAAATTAGTGACATATATATCATTATATAAGTCCTTTGGATGATACTTATATTTTTAGTAATATTGTATCATTCAATAATATAGTATTTGTTTTTGAAACCCATTTATGTAAATTTTGACACTATTTAGTATTTGGTTTTTCTGAAAATCATAACAAGTTTATTACTTATAAACAAACACATTAAATTCACCCTAACATGTCATATTACCCTAAATATTTTTTCAATGGAATAAAAAATCTCAATTTACATTAATTATGTTTTTTTAATATGACTTATTTTAATATTCCATTAATAAGGTAATTAGTGCTTCATCATTGTGTCAAATATAAAATTATTTATTTTATGTCTAAAAATTATAAATAAAATACCAGGATTTAGGAAATAGTTTTATATTTCTAATGAATATTTATAGTCTAATTTATCTTATCTATAACCCTATATTAAAAATGGTTTAGTTATGAAACTTTGAAATTAACACTTTTAACACTTCTTTAAACAAAATAATAATAAATGTCCTCATGTAATACAAGTGGACCCAAAGGATCATATATTATTCCTAAGGTTGAAATTGGTCTAAATACACTTATCCAACTGAATTTGGACATATGTTAGAGTATTATAATATCACTTTACTTTTAATTACCCTATTTATTTTTAACTGTGGTAAATAAAATTCAAAAGTTACTATTCACCAAAATTATTTTCATCCTATTGAACCACATTTTACTTACTGATTTCAACTGTGCCTCTCAGATTTTTGAAATTCAATTCATAGAAGTGGTAAAATTAAGTTATATGGAAAATTTCAATGTGCATAAAATGTGGATAAAAGACGTTAAAAAAGTTCAATAAATTTTAAATGTCTAATATTATTATAAAATGACCACAATGAATTAAATTAGAATAATTTATTTATATCGTATCTATTTTTACACTATGATAATTTTTTAATTAAAAATAATTATTTAAATACAAATTCCAGTTTTATCTACGAGAGAGTGTTTTTAACTATTCCTCAAAAATTGAATGCTTTTAAAAATATATCAAAAATTAACCCAAAGTTAATTTTGATATTATGAATTAAAAAAATGATGTCTATTTTAAAAAATTCAAAACATAAAAGTTTCATTAATTAATTTAAAATTAATTTTGGTCGTCAAAACCAGATAGCGGGTTTTTAGGAAGTTACAACTATCAAAAGATTAACATGTGTTTATGTCTAATTAAAATGTAAAATTACTTACAATGACCTAAATTATATTAAATTATGAAAAATATAATCTAATTATAATTTAATACCACTAAAATTCATAATTTATTACAATAAATTATTTTGATTAAAAATGTTGTTTTTAATTAAAATTTAGTATTTTCAATTTTCATCAAAATATGAAATTTATCAGAAAAGTACCAAAAATTTATCCAAACGAAATTTTTATGTAATGATTATAAAGAAGAAGGTTATTTTTTACAAATTGAATTTAAAAAAGTGTAAAATTTTGGATTTAAAAGGGTTCACCATTAAAAGGTGGTAAAATGACATTTTTTAAAAAAATACATTTTTTATCTAGAATGATTGGATTTGTTATTATATTATGTTTAAAAAACACATAATATGGATATTAAAATTATAGAGAGTATATATAATTCCAAATTCAATTATACTATTCATAACTGCTTTTTAGATGACTAGTTGGGTATGTCGTGGATCGTTCAAACTCCGGGTTGCGTGTGGCACAAGCTATTGAATTAATTTAAAGTGATAACATACTATTAAATCATTTGGTGTTACATTAACCCCTACTTTAATAAATTACCTCCCCATAATTTGAAATTGTTCTTAGAAATTAAAAAGGTGAAAATAGAAAAAACATTTGTGGAAAACCTACATTGGAAATAGGGTTACTAAAATTTAGTCTCAATAAGAGGGAAAGGGAAATGAAAAAGTCATTACCAAATTAGGGTTTTCAATATAAGATCATTGGTGGAAATTATAGACACTTAATTGGAGGGAAAACGTAAATATTTATAGGGACTATTTTAGGTCATCAATAAAAAAAGTTAATAATAAATGTAAAATAGAGGGTATCAATGCTATAAATCTATGATGACTTGAAATATCATTGGTTCATAAAAAAATAATTTATTTTGATAAAACATTTTTGGTTTTAAGATCATTTTCCTAAAGTTTAAGAATTAATTTCTTCAATGAATAAAAATAATAATTGACATGTAGAGTTCAATCCTTTTACTAGTTTCTACGAAAAACTCATCTTTCACTCCAAAAGATAATAGAACTCAAAAATATTATTTTTTTCTTAATCTTATTGGGTTCCAAAAAAATTGAATTTATAATTAATCTATCATACATTTTTTAAAAAATAAACTATATAATTTGAGACATCATGTAGTCCAGTGGTATGTGATTTACCCTTGTTTCCCTTCAGTTGCGGGTTCAAGTCTCGCGGCCTTGCCAGATGCGACGGGTTGTTGCCCGACCTCTAGGTTGTAATTTTTATAAAAATCCAAAAATAATCATAAGAAATTAATTTAAAAAAAATAATAGTATCCAATGTCAATGTTAATCCATTCCAACCTTTAGACTTATCCATAATAATTCTGTCTAAACTAACAGTCCAAAATTTATAAGGAAGGTCACATAATATACAGGTGAATAAATTCATCAGGTATTCTCGTAAAATGTGGTATTAAAATAAATTATCAGAAAACCATATTTGAATAGGTATGTACTTCCTTATTCCATATGTAAAACATAGAATACAAGATATACTCCCTAAGTCCAAAAATTTTGTTATCGTCAAAAATGATTGAATAAACAAACCATCAATTAGTTCCAAGGTAGTCAATCATATAAAATATAATTTTTCCAAATAAATCATCTCTTATTCTAGAATTAGTACCCTATTATCATGACCATATTATGGTTTATCGTTCATTTAACCATATACTTTCAAAGAAGTTTAACCTACTCTTGATTCATTTTTCTTGGTACCACAGAATCTTATATCCTTAATGAAATAGTTCTATATTACAATACTTATATATTCCATAATTCATATAAACAGTACATCATTGATACAACCCTCAAATGATATAATTATATAATAAAAATATAAGAGCAATAGTCATTCCTCTTCATCTGTTGTAGTATCATAACTTGATTATTATCCAACAACATCATTTCCAGTATACTTTGATGATTGGGACATTGATTATCTTTGTGTCCTAACCCCTTGAAGATGAAGCATTGTACATTTAAATCATTTTTCATACCCTTACAATCATGTAGTTGGTGTCCTTTTTCTTCACACATATAATAAACTCTCATTCCATTCAATCATTTTCCAAGGTGATTTTTCCTCAGTTATCACATATGGGAAAATCCTTATTTCCATTCTTCCGTTTATCCATCTTTCTCTCTAATATCCTTCTCTTCTCTGTCTTCCCTTTAAATCCATAAGACTCAAAGAATTCTGTAATTATCTTATTAACACAATATATAATTTCTTCAAATGATGAGAATGCGTGGGAGACTATTTTCCTTCAAAATGTTTGATTAAGACCATGAAATGTATGATCCTTCTTACACTTTGGGTCATGCATACTGTTGGGGTTCTCATTCCTTCTACTGGGTACCATTTCTATAAAATGGCTTACACTAAGTTAGTTTATGAATCTCAATGCATAATTTCAAACTTGTAAAATAAGTAAAATAAATTTAATAGTTTATGCATATAATCCATTATAATAAAAAATATTTACTTTGAGGAGTTATTTACTCATAAATCATTTCTAATGGGGTATAAATAAAATGTGAATTATCATAAGAATATCCCCTGGAAGTTTCATAACCAAGAGTGCACCAAGGCCCGTTTTTTGTACCAAGATACCCTGGGTCAAGCCCGAAACTCCTTGTCAGAGTTTTAACTCCTCAGTACATCTGTGCCAGAGCCTCCTCTACCGGCTCAAATCTATACATGGTTGAATTTCTCAGAAAATTCACAAAATCTTTACATTACCAAAATTCTAGGAAGTTATTCTTGACTAATCCCCAAACTATATCTTAGGGTAATGTTTCAATATCAATGTTTATCTAAATATATTTACAAGGTTATTGATAAAATCTATCTAATACCAACTGTAACACCCTAACCCTAGTTACTCAGAGTCAGTGTATTATTTCAATACATTAGGATGATTACAAAGAATCAGGTCCTAAATGACCGATCGGTTTTATAGTCTTGGAAAATTGATTACATACTTGAATGTTACATTACTATTTCTAGCATAAAACACACAATAAATAATCCTTTGATAAATCCATTATTCCCTTAGCATAATCCTGCATAATAATTATAATACACTTCTGGGAATCTTGGGGAAATAAAGATAAGAACGGGGTGAGGTCATATTCTGAGTAAGGGTAAATAATTTAGCGAAAGCAATAAACATTTATGGAAATATGTCTAATTAAAACAATATCCTTTTTAAACCTAAAATTGAACATAATATGGAAAAAATAAATCAAACATTACCATATAAACATGTACATTTATATTATACTAGTCGAATAATCACATGTAATAACTAATTTCATAATGAGAGAAGGCATAATGCCGGACATCATAACCACGTAGTCAAGGCCTCATTCCAAGACTAAAAATAAAAGTTTTTTCAAGGCCTTATGGAAATACACTAGTTTATCTCAGGAGACTTACCGAAGCATCGAGCAGCTATAGAGGTATCCATCCATCACTTACTAACTCCAACACATTTCTCATATGAAAATGATGAAACATAACATAACCATTTGTATTAAAACTAGCATACAAAATTTCAATAATTTAACCATAAACCATGAATGGTATACAAATAGAACATCCATAGTAAAACATATCATAAATCATTCAATACAATATATAATATTTTATTATAATAAATCAACCTCCAATAAGAATAATATCCCGTAAAGGATGCTGACATAGTTGAAAATGATATATAAAACACTTTGAGAGAAATATCTCTTTTTGTGAAATCATTTAAAAGTCACACATTTTTAAAGAAATTCATTTAAAAGAGAATATTTAATCAAAGCGTCCCATACCAATTTGAAACTTTTCAAAGTAATTAACTTTTTAAAATTATCATTTCCATATAAATAAATATTTAAAATAAATTTTAAAACATGGAAATTAATTATACAGATTTTGAAAAATAAATCCTTAGAACTTTTAATATTTTGATCTTGATAAAGTGTCAATTCCACAAACCCCTAATATATTCATTTTGAAAACATTTATATGAAACATGGACATGGATGATAAAAATGTCTAAATAAATAGTTAGACATAAACAAACTCGGATAATAATGAGATAGAGGAATTAACCCTTACCTTGTACATTCTTTTTGTCGAGGGTATGTTTAACATCTTTTATAATAACCATAATATGTTGTTAAATTATAACAGTTCCATATTCATATTTATGATATCATACTTGATTCATTTATGGCTTCATAATACCTATTTAATAATAATTTCTATGTTAAAATAACATTTCGGGTTATAATAACTTTCTTTATCATAAGTATTTTAACTTGTTATTCATGATCGAATAACTTATATGATTATTTAATTGATAAATAATATAAAAAATTATTATTTTAACATATATATTCATAATATAAGTATGTATAATATATTTATATATGAAATGAAAAACCCAGTTTATGGAGACAATAGGTCGTACCTATGCAGAAATGTCCTTTCTGTTATCATATCGTATTGAACGGAAGTAAGTGAATAAGATATATGTAAATATATATATATATATATATTATAATTATTATGTAATATTTTACATATTTATTAATAATATATATATTTATAATCATAATTTAATGGTGAACGTGGAAATGAATCTCATCACTTCGTGGAGACGATAAGCCGTACATACGCACGAGCGATGATATCATTATATTAATGGTGAAATAGAATTTAATTGGATGGTATATTATATATAAATAATAATTAATTTGTTATATTTATTATTTACATCAATTATAATTATTTTTATACCCATCCAAATAATAAAGTGTTGAATAATAAACTTCACCAAGACGTAGAGACGGTAAGCCGTACATACGCACGTATTTATACTTTGTCATTCATAGGATGGATAGAATAATGAATATTGTTGTACCATATTTATAATAACATTACAATATATAAGAGGTACTGAATTTATTATTTTTTTATGGTAACAAAAAATAATGAGTAAGTGGAATAAGAAAAGAACTTTGTAAGAGGTGATGAAATAATTACATCATCTTTGGGTGCTTCTTTTTTATTTGATCAAAAGGGATCCATAGGATTGATTTAAGATTAATATATGGAATTTAGGTTGAATTTAGGGTAGTTTGGAGGATATTTGAGCAGTGTTTGGCCGAGCCAAATGGCTTTGGACGTGTGAAATTAAGAGAAGGAGAAGTTCCCTTCTATAAGAGAGGTGAGAGTCACTTTAGGTAAATCTAGAAATATTATTTTTTTATAAATTAATTTTCGGTTTATAATGGCTCCAAATTGATATATTTGGAGAATAAGGTGGGTATGGGTCCAAATCCCCTCAACCCATAGGTTTTATACAGGTTTAGGGAACCACATCAACCCTCTCTTATTTATTTAACTCTTAGTTCAATACTTTATCTTTTACAATGTCTTCTTGAATTTTTATATTACATGGTTAATAAACTTACTAAAAAATGACAAGATAACCTCAAGTGATACATAAATTATATATATATATATATATGTCATTAATTATTTCCTTTGGTCAAACCATAAATTTTTTGGAATATTATATCATTTAATAATATAGTATTTGTTTTAAAAACTGATTTATGTCTATTTTTACACTATTTAGTATTTGATTTTTGTAAAAGTCATAATAAGTTAATTATTTATAAAAAAACCATCAAATAATCCCTAAAATTTCATATTCACCTATAAAATTCACGGATGGCATAAAAATTCTCAATTTACATTTATTTCGATATTTATATTATCAATTATTTTAATCCTTCATTAATATGGTAATTACTACTACATCTTTGTGTCACAAATAACATTAATTATTTAATGTATAAAAATTATAAATAAAATACCAAGATATAGGATATATTTTTATATTTATAATTAATATTTATTGTCAAATTTATCTTATGTATAATAATATATTAAAAATGGTTTAGTTATTAAACATTGAATTTAACACTTTTAATTTTTCTTTAAATAAAATAATAATAATGATCCTAATCTAATCCAAGTAGACCAAAAGGATCAAATTTTATTCCTATTTTTTATTTTGGTCGAAATACACTTATCCAATATAATTTGTACATGTGTTAGAGTAATTATAATATCATTTTAACCATTAATCACCCTATTTAGTTTTAACCGTGGTAAATACAATTTAAAAGTTACAATTAACCCAAAAAAAATTCAACCTATTGAATCAAATTTAGGTTTATGATGTCAACGTTTTCTCTGATATTTTTTAAATTTAATTCATAGAAGTAGTAAAATTACATTTTATGTAAATTTTCAAATGTACCTAGAAGGTGGGTAAAAGACAATAAAAAATATTAACAAAATTTTATGTGTAATATTATTATAAATGACCTAAATTTATTTAATTGGACAAATTTATGTATAAAATATATATATTTTCTTTAAGATAAATATTAAATTATAATAAAATAATTATTTAAATGAAAAAGTCAGTTTTTATCTACAACGTAGTGTTTTTCACTATTCATAAAAAATTTAATGTTTTTAGAAAAATACAAAAAATAAACCAAAAGATAATTTTGATATTCCAAAATAAATAAAATTTGTTAGTTTATCCAATTGAAACATATAAGTTTCATTAATTAATTTAAAATTAATTCATGTTATCAAAACCTGAAAGTGGGTTTTTTAAGAAAAAAAATTTCCCAATGATTGACATGTGTTTATGTCCAATTTAAATGTGAAATTACATGAAATGACCTACATTATATTAAATGATAAAAATAGAATTTAATTATACTTTTAAACCACTCAAATTTTTAATTTAACACTACAAATTATTTCAATTAAAAAAGTTGTTTTCTATTAAATTTTGTATTTTTCACTATTAATCAAAATATGAATGTTATAAGAAAAGTACCAAAAATTTATCCAAAACAAATTTTAATGTTCCAATTAAAATTAAGAATCTTATTTTGTCAAATTTTATATATTAAAGTTTCAAATATTGGTTTTAAAAAGGGTTTTCCATTAAAATCTGGTAAAATTGCATTACTTGAAAAATACATCTTTTATCTTGAAAAATAGGATATGATCTTATATTATGTCTAAAAAACACTTAATATGGGTGTTAAAATTATATGTAGTATATTAAATTCAAAATTATGTTAATAATATTCATAACCACTTTTTTAAATGGCTAGTTTGGTAATTCGTGTTGTACTCAAACTCGGTTTTGCATGTGGCGCTGGTTATTAAATTAATTTAAAGATACAATGTACAATGAAATTCTGGGGGGTTACAATCTCATAGTTATGAACTAACCAAATATTTTCCTATAATCTCCAAAAATTCCTAATTTCCCTAGTTTTATTATAATATAATATTTTCTTGGATTAATTTCCAAGCCAAACATGGTTTTTTATTGAAGAGGTATAACCCTTATACATGTACTTTCAAAATTATTTCTTCTTTCACCTACTCTAAACCTATTTTATACATCCTAACATGATTAATGTAGTATCATAATTATATCAATAAGTTATAATTTTTTTCTCATGACACTGTTTCACCTATTTTCCATCAAATGGGATATGAATGTATCCCTCATGCATATGTATTGACTATAGCTACCACATAGCGATATGATTCATTATCCATCACCACATATCATGGATATTTACATTGATGGGTTGGATATATATATGGTATTTATGGTTTAATAATGATTATAGAATGATAAATAATTATCAATATTTCTTTCATTCATTTTATTAGAAGATTAAAATGGTGTTTATGCATACATATGAACTTCCATCACCATGTACAATGTTATTCAATTTTCAAATTAAAACATATATGGATGATTAAAAAATATATATAAAGAATATATATTATACTCTTATAATTATTAATAATTTTTGATAATAAAACCATAATAAAAGTACAAGGAGTAGAACTACTAAATCAAATCTTTATGAAATAATGATATAGTTAACACTAGAAAATATTGATTTCAATATTGATTTATTAACAAATGGGTGTTAAAATGTTGTAACTGGAGTATATATGATATTATAAGTATTTATATTGTTTTTAATAGATATTTACCAAATTAACATTTATTGAACATATGGTTAGAGCACTCATAAATTTATTCAGACCTAAGGTAAGAGTTTTAATTTACAATATCACATTTTTATAAGAATTATTTATGCTTATATTTAAAAAGATGAAATTATAAAATACTTCTCCCCATAATATTATTTATTTTCCAATAATATGGTAATTTATTCATATTAAATGTCTTTATCTCATTTTCCTCTCTCTATATACTAGATATTCTAAAATAACTTTTTAAAAAACTGATTTTATATCTCTTTTCACTGGGGAATATTTTTCAATCATGTCCAAATTTCAAATAAAATGATTTGGATAATGTTTTACTATTATCCAAATGATTATTAAATTAATTTTTCCCATTTATTATTTTCAATTAATAATTTTAAATCTTTTTTTAAATCTTTTTCTGGAATGAGATAATTCGATGCTTTTTCCAAAAATGAGAAAGGAATATTTTTTTAAAAACCAGACATGAATGAATTTTGACAAGATCATGGATTATATTTGATTTGAAAATTAATCTAAAATTTTACATGTTTGTTTTAAAATAAAATGTACACCTTAATATTTTTTAAATTTTTATATTTGAAATAATTTATTTCAAACATAAAGGTATCTTCCTCAGGAAATATTCCTGCGATCTTTTAAAGATAATTTCATCTATGATAAAAAAATTTGAGGGTACTTATAACTCACTAGGGATATTATTTTATGATACCATTCTTACCCTTTCTCTAGTTTTTTATGATTATAATGGTGGATTATTGATGAAATACATTTTATTTTAAATACATTATGTTATGATGAATCTATAAATGTTTTCATGATCTTATGACATACATATGAATGGAATTTGATTATATAAAAAGGAGTATATTATATACCTTTAATTAATTAGTTAAATATTAATGTTTTTTGAGATCAATGTATATGTGACAGGTTTTCCCAATCTCCAAATTGGGTATAGTAGTGGTTAGCCTAAGCCCAACAAGGGTACACTGGAAATTATCACAAGCCCAAAGAAAGTATGTTAGTGGTTATGCCAAGACTAACATGTGGTGAATTTATTAGTTTGTATCCTTGACATAGGATTTCAATTATTATTATTATTATTTCACACTTTATACCACTATTTTATGACATGATATTATTCCAATGTTATGATCTCACAGGTTATGTTATTTTATTATTTATAAGAATCTGGACTTATGCACTGTGAAACTTAATGACATGCCACAACATTATGATCTTTGAATTGATGGGTATAGTTCTAAAATATTATACGCACGTTATTATACCCCTGTGATAATATTATGCTTAAATTATCTTTGATATCTCACTTTTTTAACCTTATGAATCATTTGAGCTCACAGGTTATTAGGTTTCTTGGCCATAGGATATGATGAAATATTTTATGTATGATATGTATAAGAAAGTATATATTTGAAATGAACTTAGAGGGAGATTATGTATTTTTTTATTTATATGTTGTTTTTGAATCCCAATTTATAGAGACTCAATAAAATTATTATTATGGCATATATTCTAATTATATATAATGAATATTCATTAAATAAGATGTAATATTTTCTTATGAAATTATTTTGTCACAACAGTTGGAATTGGATTAAGGTTTAGTTATTTTTGGAAACTAGGAAGAGGAAATTTTTTTGAGAACCTTATTATAAAAATAAGTATAATATAACATCTTATGTTATGATAAATAAATAATTGTTATTTTCTTAAAAAATAAATCCTTGTTGGATATTCTAATGTGGATAAAGCTATGACACTAATTCACAAGGGGTTAATAACTTTTAATGATGACAATTGGGTATTAACTCAATTGTAATTGGTTTATGATGAGTGGGTCTATGATTAAATACCAGTCTAGACAGTCCTATGGGATATTAATTGGAGAATTCAATTTTTTTATAAAATATTATAAAGTATTATAAAATTTGAAGACTATGTATGAACTAGTTTAAACCTAATATGTAGTATATTTACGAGAGTTCACTAGGATTAAAATATACAAGATATTATTTTTCCTGATTATAAGGTTTCTATGTGTGACAATTTTATATCAAATAGTGTTATTTTTGTATTTATTCAATGGTTGGAGAACAAAGGAATCATGTTAGAGATTAATGTGATGGAAAATGAAATGATTTTAATCCAGAGGAACCACATATTATGGGATCATGAATGAAAAATATAATTTCCATACATATAAAAATTTACCAGCACATGAATCATGATGTGATTTAAAATAATAAAATGGGAGAATTTTTTTCATTGATTACTTCATGATGAAAATTACAACTTCTTATAATGGGTCCTATGATCTATTAATTACTGAAATTAATCAATACCACATAAATGATATTTTTTATTCTCCATTGTTCAGAGAAAAAAAATGTTATTTTTACAATTTATCTTTTGGAAGGAAATGCATATAAATAGTGGATTATTATCAAGGTTATAATGAAAGATTACTAAATAGACTCTATGGTTTGGGATGAGTTTAAAATGTTATTTTTTAATTAGTAAATTATTTATATTATATATAAAAAAATTGAGAATAAATTCATTTATCTAAAGAATAATGATTATGAATACATTAGTACATATGAGAACATCTTTATAAAACATTGAAGGCATGCTTCTAGAATATTCACCCAAATAGAATGTAATATTGATCAATTATTCTGTGTATTAAAACCAAGTCTCTGAAGGGCATTATCCATAGTTGACTTTTGTATCTATGAAGAAATTATTTTATGTGTTATACGGGTGGAAATCAAGATTGAATTCAACAATCCATTTCACGGTTTTAAGATGAATATAAATATATAATTCAATGGAAATAAAAATAATAAAAACCATATAGGTAAGAGGATGAGTCATAGTTTATAGTAGAAGTGTGGAAAAAAATAATGGAGGTGGTTATCTTAATATGGATAATAAATTATTTATGTTTGTAAATAATGGTCATCAAGAAATCAAATGATGAAGTGATGGGAAGATAATAACTATTACTATGAATTGAGAGAAAGAACCACAAAATTAACCACCCAAACTCTAGTGTTTCAAATGTAAATATTATAGGAATTAGGATAACAAATAATCAATTTGTATGTTCAATTATAATGATTAGAAAAAATATCCTCTTGAGCCCATAGATAAAGGGAAATCTCATCTGATCACTATTTCCAATGATTGGTAAAATAACAAAGTGGAGAAAGGTAAACTTAGCATACAATCATGATTTTCTACTGACTTATTGGATTATAAATATACATACTATTTTATATATAAATAATATTATATGGGTATCACATTATCATCTCAATTATTTGATCTTTAATTAAAATTAAAACATCTTAATGGTATGAAGATAATATTCCAATTATATGATTATTATTCATTTGGTGTTTGTGGAAATGTGAATATTAAAAATATTTTTATTATACCCTTGTTAAATATGATGTTTTTATTGCATGGATTATATTTATTTATATAAATCAGATATCAATTTCTAATGAAGGTATGTCACATTTTATATTCTAAACCAACCTCTGTTTTTTTATCGGTTTGAGGATAAATATGAATTCCAGTTTAAATTATATCCATTGTATGAGTGTATTTTTCTATTAAAAGAGGGTATTTATCTCACATGGTAGGGGAGAAACTCAATATAAAATATATTCTTATTTCATGGTAGTTTTGGATGTATTTTTTAAATAGTTTTATAGTGTTTCTATAGATCTTGATGAAGAGATTTCAATCAAAATCATACAAAGTTATACACCTATTTCGATGATTCAATACAGAATAGACTATATTGAGATGTATAATTAAAGAAGAAAATCCAATAATTCTAGATAAGGGATTCATTTAGCTAGGTTCATCACCATGGGGTGGAAATATTATTTTTGGTAAGAATAAATATGGATCAATGAGACTATATATTTAATATCGAGAATATAATAAGATCATGATAGAGAATAATATCATCTACCGCGTATTGATGATTTTTTGATCAATTATATAGATCACTATAAATTTACAATACTGATCTTTGATCTATATACTATCAATTGGGGGTAAAAATTGGAGACATAACCAAGACAACCTTTATTAGGAGGTATTCACACTAAAAATTTATAATGATTCCATTTGGTCTTAATAATTATCCTACAAAATTTATAGATTAAGAAAATGGAGTACCTAGATACCTTTCCTTCATTAATTTCGGTAGTCTTAATTGATGATATTTTTATATATTCTAAAATTAAGGAAGAGAAAGAATATCACATAAGGATTTTAATTTAAAACATAAGGAAGGAGAATCTGTATGAAATATTTACCAAGAGTGAATTTTGGATTCAAAATGTATCATTTTTTTTATATAATCTCATGTAATGATATACCAGTGACTTCATCGAATATGAAATTTATAGAAAACCGGTATAGACTAACCATGTACTCCTACAATAAAACATTTCTTGGATTTTTTTGGATATTATTGATTCTATTGGAATCATTTATCGTAGTTTTATAATCCACTCCCCATGTTATCATGGAAGGGAATGTGTTTATTTGGACTAATGAATGTGATTAAAATATCAACGAACTGATTTGAAGTTATGTTAGTGTCCCTCTTATCACACTACCCTATAGTGGAGAAGGGTTTGTGATCTATATTAATGTATCTAATAAAGCACTGAGATATGTACTCTCAAAAAATGATGTGGTCATAGCTTATGGATTAAACTAATTGAAGGTTCATGAAATCAATTAATTGACTAATGATTTAGAGTTTTCTATGGTATTTCTTAATTAAAAATATGGATTAATTGTCTTTATAAATAAATGAATGGCATATATAAAAGTCATAAAAGTATAAATTATATATTCAATCTTAAATAGTTGAATATTTTCAAGTGAATATGGTTAGAGTTGATTAAAGATTGTGATTTCACAATGCATTACCACCCTGGTAAAGTAAAAAAGGTGGTTGGTGTTTTTTTTGATAGGATCATTCTAGATTATCTATGATGAGGATAAAAAAAGACTAAATTTTTTTATATTCTGAAAATATGAAACTTGAAATCTTGAAGAAGGTGTTGAAATATTATCTTTCTCAATGAGTTTCTCACATTGTTTCCATGTTATTATTAAGGATCCATATAATTATTATGAAAAACTAAAAATGAATATGAGAAATGTTCTTGAGTTCAACAGTAATTATGATGTAATAATAACTTTTAGAAACTGATTATGTGTGTTTTTAATGCCATAAATGAATTATTTTTTGGAATAATATCACAGCTCATCATTCTAATTTCAACATGTCTGTATGAAGAGTATAGATATCTACATGTGTATTTTTGGTTGGACAACTTGAAGATATATATTGTAAAGTCAATATATTGATGAATGTTATGTTAGAAAGTTAGAGCTGAGAGATAAATTTATAAGGGATGTTACAACCATCACTCATACTAGAAAGGAAATAGAAAAAACATCAACTATTTTCATTATCAGACTCCCCAAACCATCTATTGGCTATAATGATATATGGGTTGTGGCTGGTCATATTTTTAATTCAATAATTTTCCTTACAATCAAAGAATATTAATATCTTGATTTACCTAACATGATTAATATAAATTAAGTTGTACTTTTTGATGTAGTTGCAAATTCAATTATATCTTACCAAGATATGAAGCTTACCTTAATGTTTTGGTGATGTCTTCAGCAATCTTGGGATAAAGAGTTATGTTTTAGTAATTCTTATTAGTCAAAAATTGATTTTTAATTTGTTAAAACCATTAAAAAGTATGAGGATATATTTATATCATTTGATATTGATTTCATAGGTGGTTGGGATAAAAATATCCTTCTAATAAAGTTTTCTTACAAAAATAAATTTCACCCAAGCATTCAGATGGCTCCTTATGAAGACCCCTATGGAAAAAAGTGAAAAAATATAATATATTGAGGGGAAGTAGGAGAAAGATATCTATTATATCTTATGTGAGTTTAGGAAATGATATATAAATTAATATCCATTTAACATCAGGTCAAGGCGTATCATAGTTGATAGAAAAGTTAGACTGACACTCATCGCTAAGATCTGGAGTCTCATACTAGTGAAAAGGTATTCTTGAAAATTTCTCTATAGAATAAGATTATGATATTTGGAATGAATTTAAAGCACAGACCTGGGTATATTAGTCTCTTCAATACTCTTAATCATTTATGGATTGTAGCCTATCGGTTAGTGCTTCCCCCAAACCTCTGTCAGGGTCACAAAGTTTTCCGTGTATCACTATTGTGCAAGTATATACCAGATCCAGCCCATGTACTGTAATTAGATATTGTACAAATAGAGTATGAAATTTACTTTGAAGAAAAAATAGGTATAAATAAATCATTATAAAGATAAGGTTATATAGAAAAAGTGTACTAACACAGTTAATGTTCTATGTAAGAATAAAAAATATAAAGAAGCTAAATTAAAATTTGAAGAAGTGATGAAATATAAATATCCACATTTTTTTGTAAGAGTGGTGGAGTTTAAATGGTGGAATTAATTTTAAATTAGTTTAATGTAACAAACTAATATTTTATATATAACTGTTTTTAAATAAGTTTTATGTATTTGATAGTTTTCATTATATGCGACAATGAGCATAAACAAACTGAGATATACAATTGAATTATGATTATTTAAATGTGATAACTATATTCGATGTAATAAACTGATTTCATAAATAATAATTAGGAAATAAATAAAAATATTTATAAATGTTTTATATAATGAAAACTTATTGATTAATTCATAGTAACCAAGTACTCAATTTTATAGAAATCCATTTTAAGCCTCTAAAATATATTTTTAATAAAAAATAGTTTTAATCCATTTTTTGTGTAGATATTATAAAAATGATATAATTTTTTAATTTAGGGTAGTGAAATAATCTTAATGTGTAATTTTGGTATTTTTTTTGAAAATAATTTTTTTAGTGAATAATGAAAAGATACCATTTTTATAGAAAATTGTATTTTCTATTCAAGTAAGTACAAAGTTCTATTTTATTTTAAATTTATTTTAAAATTTCCTCAGTTATTTATTATCGAAAATAATCCAATAAATAAAAATTTCAAAAAAATTATGCTTAAATTTGGAATAAAAATATGTTATTATATAAAATTCATTTTTCCGGAAAATCGTTTTTTATATCATTATGTGGGTTTATTTATAATTTATTTTCTAAGACACATAGAAATTGAATTTTATAAAATGGAATTCATATTTTAAATCAATTTTCCCAAAAATTATAATTTCTCCGCATTCATTTTAGTCATAGTTAATTTTAAAAACAGTTATATTTGGTTATCATGGTTAAGGTTATAATTGGTTTACCAGGGGGATTAAACTGAGAGATAAGTGTAATATTTCCCTATAAAATTTTATTACTAATTTTTTATGGTTATATTTAGACATTATATCATATCCAATTTGAGTATGAGTAATTTTGAATAATTTTCCTTTATTAAGAAGTTAATATATTCTAATATTTTAAAATTTCAAGATGTATCCTCCTCCCATATAAAAGTACACAACTACTCCTATGATATCTACACATCAAGTGAATATTAAATCATCCAATACAAAAAAAACATTCTTAAAATTACACACCAAATACTATATGGAATTATTTGATCAAAATATCATCCTATCATGGATTAAGTTGTATTCCCAAGGAAGTTTCTCATTGAAGAGGTATAACTCGTAATCGAGTACATTCAATTTCTTCCTTCTTACATATTCCTTAAACCAATTGTATCCATAATAAAATTATGGATCGGATATCATATAATTATTAATATTTTATTATTATTATTTCATAAGTCTTTTCCTCCTCATTCTTATTTAATGGGAAATGAAAGTATTTTTCATACGTATATTTCGACTACTGCCTCTACTTTGCAATATGAAAAAAATTCCATCAACACGTCCCATGGATGTTTATAATGACCAATTTAATAAATATAAATGATATATATGATTTAATAATGATTCATTAATTTAAAAATAATATTCATATTCATATTTTATCATTTTATTTGATTAAGAAATCATTTTTCATTCGTACGTATAATCTATCATCTCCATAAATGATATAAATTATTTATTTTATCCATATTTTATAGATGATTATAAATATGTATATACTGATTATATATTATTTTCATATCATGGTTAACATGTTTTAGATGATCAAATCATGAGAAAATTATGAGGAACATAACTTCTAAACCAATACGTTCATGGAAAATGAAACAGTTAACACTAGAAAATAACAATTTAGATACAGAATTATTTATAAATGGGTGAAAAAATGTTATAAAATAATAATATATGAAATTATATGTATGTATATGGCTATAGAATATAATTATATAAAAGATATATCTATTAAACAGGACTGTATCTTTCTTATAAATCATGTCACACCTGAGGTGATGGGTTTCTGTTACAATCCCACTTTTTTCTTGGATTTTTTAGGTAAAAATTTATGATGATGAAATTATATAATATATCACTCCAATATATTATTTATTTTATCACACCTTCCTCATTTTTATAGCTTAAATTTTTTTCCATTCATTTTATACTCTCTATGTACACCAAATATAAATGAATGTCTTTAAGGAAATATGACTTTATTTTTCTCTTCATTCGAGAATAATTTTCCTATAAACCAATATTTTCTTGAAAATATTTCCAATATTTTTTTAATTTTCATCATTTTTTCATGAAAATTAATTTTTAACAATTTATTAATTTCAATTAAAATGGATGAAAACAGTTTCTTTATCATTTTCTGAATAAGGTATTTTTTGAGTATTTTGTGAAAAATGTGAAATGAATCATTATTTGTATTTACACCACATGAAAAACATTTCCTTCAATCCCTAATTATAATTTATTTGCTTTTTACTTTAAAAATATTAATTATTATTTTTAAAGAAAATTTTATACCTTTTTTGTAAATTTCTATATTTGAAATAATGGATTTTAAAATGAAAAGGGTATTTTCCTCAAGAAATATTATTCTGATAAATTAAAGGATTTTTTTCATCCATGATGGCCTATATTGAGATTACTTATGATTTAATAGGTATATTTAAGTTTCTTTTGTTACTTATCTAGATGATTTATGATTATATCGATGAATCCCATTTTATTTTCCATGGGTGTTGTTATGATGAAATGATAAATGTTTTCATGATTCCTGGGAATACATATGAATGAATCATGATTTTGTTATGGTTGGGTCATTTATATCCTTACAATTCAATGGTTAATGACTAATTCTTTAATAAATCAAAGGGTGCAAAAGATTTTATCCCATAAACAAAAGTGGGTGCACGAGTAGTTATCCAATGCCCAACATGCAATGCCCCATGTTTTTATGGACCTGTATCTTTTAAATATAATAGATTTTTCATCTTTAAATGCACAAATTCAAATATTACCTTCACACTAAAGCAATATGTCAAAACATACCTGCAACACTAACTTTTCATATGTTTTTTGCAACACTGAGTGGCCGTACAACACACACAACAATGATTTTCTTCAAAAAATCATTATATTATTTAAATAAGACAATAAAAACCTAGGTGTGAAAAAGTTATATGAATATTAATAACTTCTTTACAAATATTTTCTATATTTTTTTATATAAATAAAACATAGTGATAATGAAAGATATGATTTTTGGAAAAGTGATTTTCATGTTTAAAAACATCATCTTCTGGGATAAAACAATTCTAATAATGAAAGTAAATTTATTAACATTTAAAAATTGAATTTTATAATATAAAATTTATTTTTTGAATTCATAACATTGAAATTATTTTAGGGTGAGTTTTTGGGATTTTTCTAACAAACATAATTTTTAGATGAATAGTGAACAATACCAAATTTTAATTCAAAACTAATTTTTAATTAAATTAATTTAAAAGTGTGAAATATATTAAAATTACATATAAAAGTTTAATTAGATTGTATTTTTAATATTTAATAAAATTTTGGTCAATGAAACCATTTAAATATAGATGTTGTATATAAAGACTAAGAAATATTTTGATCATTCTTTAATTTAGAACCTCGCTGTATCGTTTCGACAACATTATAAATTTGAAATTATTTTTTGTTACTTATATGATTATAATTTTTCAAAATGGATTCCATATTTTGATTCAGAATAATATATAATTTCTAGTAAGGTTAAATTTGTTTTTCACCAAAAATATTAGTGAAACTGATTGAAAATAGTTACAAAAGTTAAGAGAAAAATTTGGCTAATAAAGTACTAATCCTAAAGTTCAACACCCCAAAAGACCTAAAAACATTTTCAAAACCCATTTTATTCCCATATATATACCCTATAATCACTTTTATTGATCATATTCCATTATTTTATTCACATTAAATGTGAAAAATGTGGGTGGAATTCTCTTTTCAAATATTAACAAGAGTCCCAGTCCACCTCCACTATAAAGGGCCACCACCTCTACCAGTTCCTCACACCTCTCGAATCATTTATTTAAGGCCATGATATGACCAAGTAGCCTCAATAAAATTCTAAATTTTACCTTGAGTTCACCGTTTGGTCCGAAATATTTTCAAGGCATCCTTTCTGTATAAACCAAAAGGAGTTACCCAATTAAGAGGTAACATCTTCTCTCAAGCTCCTTTCATTTATTTTCCTTCTTCGCCCCCTAGACATTCTTTATTACATTCTTATGTGAAATAAAGAATCCTTATTATTCTAGGATGTTTTTAGGATTATTTTTATACATGCACTTAAACAAGCCTCCATTTAATATATATCTAACATACTGTTTTTGTGTATGGGGAATTATCACCTCACATAACGATGACTGTTTAATTTTCATTTACCACAAATAATGGTGGCCATTATGATAGAAACTATGTTTATATATGACATATATTTTATTTATTATTTCAGGAATATTCTTAATTCCTTTTACTACACACATCCCTTTACTTTTAATTTGGTGTTAATATAATAATAATATTTGAGAAAGTGTGGAATACCCCCTCAAAGCTATGTGATTCATTCACACACCACTTGGAATGTATTAAGGATGGGTATAGTGAACATATATGATATATATGATATATTAATGCCACTAGAATTATGATACATATACAAACATAAATATATATATATATGCATATTTCATTTACTTATATTCTTTTAATACGCCAATAATGATGGAAACAATGTTCAGGCGTACGAATAACATACCATCTCCATAAACGGTGTATTCCTTTTCGTAACACTATATTCTATAGATTATTATAACAAAAAAATATTTTTAATACGTAATATTTATACCAATTCTTATATTTTGGAATCATGATATAAGTATAAGAAACAAATATTTAACAAATTAAGACACATGCGAAGAACAAAGAGAATTTTACCCAAAGTGAAACATTAACATAGGATCATTAATAATCATGAGTGTTGGTATCCTCTATTTTTTCATTATTTACTCTATTGTTAGTACCATTTTCCACTCTTTGTTACATAATATATTCTTTATGTAAAATATAATCATCTCACTCTTCGATCGAAAATCTATTTTATTCCAAAACCATGTTTTCAAAAATTCTTTCAAAATGATATCAAAAGATCATTAAAGATGATTTTAATGAAATAATGGATTTTAATAATGTTTTATTTTTTCGAAATTTTTTTATAAGATTTCCAATCTATTTTCAAATAAAAAGTTTCCCAAAAGGTTTTATGTTATAAAAAAATTTAAATGAAGAATGTATATTTTCCTAAAGAAATGTTTTTAAAATATCATTAAATACTATAACCCATATAAGATTATATCCATTTGTGGTACTCATTTCTTTATAGGGAAATTATTCAATGTTTGAATTTATATTTTTTTCATTAAATGGATTTTCTTGATGTAATTATTCTTATAAAGACAGTATATCTTTCACATGTTATATGATTATGATACCCGCATATTTTAATGGGTTGTTCTCATGATGAAATGATTATGAAACCTATCACTTTCCATAGGTTATAATATATTTACATATTTATGATACCCGTTTGATTTCATTGGTTATCATATGATTATTTATGATCTTGGGCCACATGTATGTGTGATTTCATTATGTGAAGAGTGGGACCTCAATTTCACTCCAATGCATTGGGTAAATAATTATATCTCAGGAAATAAACTATGATGGTATTGGGAGTGAACCTTTGCTACTATGTAGAACATGTGAGTGAACCGTGACAACTAAGATGGTATGAGAAGTGAACTAATGCTACTATGATGCAAATGGGAGTGAACCATGACTAATATAACTGTAAGGGGAGTAATCCCATACTTCTATAATGGCCTTGGCAGTGATGCCTCAGTTACTATGGAAATCACTATATGCTTATGTGACACTTCCATTCTTTATTCTTACATTATTCTTTAACAGATTATGCTCTTTATTTCATTATGATTAGTTTAATATGAACTAACAATATTTATTCCATGATCTATATTATGATCATCGATATTTACGGTACGATCTTCTATATTCTTGTTCACATTCTCATACCCTTATGCTTATATTTATGCTTACATGTCTCCCTTGTTTTCCATTACTAAGTATTTGATCTCACCCATTTTATTATTCCATTGCCATCGGTTATAATGATATTTACTATGATTGATATGTCTAAGAAGGGTGATATTTAATAAAAACCTAGTTGGTGATGATGTGGATCATATATGTTCATGTGTTTATGTTCCCAAGTTTCTAAAGGCACTAGATTAGTATGGTATTCTTGTATCTGTTTTTATAATGTTCTGTGAATTTCGCAGTAGTTATGTGAAGATAATTTTTGAAAATATAGGGGTTATATAGTTGGTAATAGAGGTAGGTTTAAGTAAACCATGTAAACTAGGATGAGAAAACATTGGTGATAATGTTAAGGAAATGTCTAAGGATAATTATAAGGATTATTCAATGTATAGAAAATGTCATGGGATTTTGGTGATGGATAGACTCAATGGTTTCCTAGAAAAATGTACATGATTGGAAACTACAAGTTGATGTGGATATGGATTAAATATACCTAGGGGTAAAAACTTTGAAATGTTGTTTTTGGGGTTGACTTGAGGTAAACAAGTACACTTAAATGGGCCATACTACACACCTGGGTTGATATTCACAGGGGATATGCTTTAGAAATTCAAAAAAACATCATTATCCATTATAAAGGATTTAAATATAAGTTTTCTATGAATAAACCAAGATTAACCTAAGGTGTAATAAAATAAGGAGGTTTTCATATGATAGAAATCCTAAAAGTGATTTTTCATGATTATGTTGTTCCTAATTATAATAACTATTTATTACTCTATTATTATAGTTTTAGTAAATTGCTAGAACCCAAAGGAATTTCATTAATGGTAATTTTGATAGACAATGCAATGATTTTTCTCTAGAACAACTGAATGCTATGGGAGATAGAATGAAAAACCTCATTCCTTTGATCACACAACTTTCTCAAGCTATGAATCATGGTGGACTTTTGAATGTGAAAAGGAGAGATCATTATTCTATTGATTCAATCATGAGGCAACTCCCACCTTCTTTTAGAGGGTCTCATGATCTACTTTTTGGTGAACAATAGAATTTTACCACTGAAATGATATTCCTCTTTATTTAGTATTTGTATAATTATAAAGACATTATAGTTGTTTATCAGTCAAAAAGGGATGAAGATCAGTGGTGGAGTCCAATCAAGAATACGAGTCACCATAATGATATTGAATTCATGGTTTGGGAATAGTTAAAATACATATTTTTCAATAATTAATTTCCTATAATTCATTGTACGAAAATGGATAAAGAGTTCCTTGAGTTGAGGTAAAGGTATGATGTTTTCTGTTGTTACCTACAAGGATAATTTCAGGAGTCTTGTGAGGTACACTTCTAGAATTGTCATTCAACACAAAATTAATGTTTATAGGTTCTTTAGTGCATTAAATCCAAGTATAATAAGGGATTTGTCCATAAAAAGCTTTAATATCTATGAATATTTTTTTTATGAAATATATTTTTAAATAGAGGTTGGATTCACATATCAATATCATGTATTTGAAGAGAAGAGGAAGATTGAGCTTAAATAAAACACTTAAAACCCTAAAGAAAAGAATATGAACATTAATTTTTTCTATAAGTGTGGGAAGAAGTGTGGAGGAGATTTCCTTAAAATATTTAACAAATATTTTATGTCTTAGAATGAAGTGTATTGGGAAATTGATTACCAAGGTTATGGAAATAAGTTGTCTCAAAACAATAAGGAGGAAAATTCCACACAGAATTCACCCCTCATAATTTAGTGCTACAAGTGAACGAAGAATGAGAATTATTCTAAATAATGACCACACACAAGGGTTAATGATGGTGATAGATTCCAGAAACCTCATAAGCTAATAGGGATGGAGAAATGTAATTCAATAGCTATATATAATGAGGAGTGTGATAACAATGTGATGAAAGGTTCATTTACCATCCACTCTAGAAAAACTAATGTCGTATTTGATTCAGAATATACAGACTCTTTCATACCTAAATTATTTTATACTGGTGTTAAGATTCTTCCAAAACAATTTTATTTTAAATTAGAAGTAAAAACCCCTAATGTCAGGATGATTGAATCTCTATTCTAGTATTCCACTCTGAATGAATTTTGTGGTAATGAACTTCCTGTAAATCTTTTCATAGTTCCTTTGGTTGATTTTTATGTCCTCCTAGGCATGGATTTTCTTTCTCTACATAAATACCACAACAATTTTCAAGGATAGGAAGTTATGTTTTATATTTCTAACCATCATATAATCATCCGTCAATGTGATGATAAGTTTGGACTTCTTTTGGAGATTATATCCAATGTGTAGATCATAATTCCTATTAAAATGGTTTTTTTGTCTAAAATGGTTGGGAAGAAGATAAAAAATGATGGTATTGGTCAAGATTTTGAGCATGTCTCTCCCAAATATTTATGTAGTCTTCTGCCAAAATGTGAAGTTGTGTTCTTAATAGAACATATACATAGTTCCACACCAATTTCAAATACTCTTTATAGAATGGCACCAATTGAGTTGTACGAATTAAAGAAGAAACTCCAAGAAAACCAAGAAAAGGTATTAATTCATCAAATGGTGTCACCTTAGGGTGTGTCGATTTTTTTTGAAACAGAAATATGGATCAATGTGAAAATGCATCGAGTAACATGAGTTTAACAAGATCACAATCTTGAAAAGTATCATCTTCCTCATATTGATGACTTTTTTTATTGACTTCTCAGAGTTTGATACTTTTCCAAGATTTAACATCATTTTGGATATCATCAATTGAGTGTCTAGAAAGATGATATATACTAGATGGAAGTCCATACAAGGTTTGGTCACTAGGAATATATAGTGATTCCTTTTCGTCTTACTAATTACCATGCTATCTTCATAGACTTTGTGAAAAGAGTCTCTAGTGATTACCTTGATATGTTTTTGGTAGTCTTCATAGATTATATTGTTATCGATTATAAGGGAAAGAAAGAGCATGGACATCACATGACAATTGTACAGAAGAATCAATAGAAGGGGAAGATAAATGAAAAAAATAAAAAGTGTGAATTATGGATGAAAATTGTTTCATTTTTAGTTCACATAATCTCAAGATGTGGTATATTAGTAGATCCATCAAATACAGAGGATATTGAATGTTGTGCTAGACCAACCATAGGAATGAGATCTATATCATTATTGTTTTAACTTGATAATATTAAAATTTTGTGGATAATGTTTAATGAATGTCTAATCCTTTGACCGTGTCAACTCAAAAGGGTTTTACATTATTTTGTACAGATGAATGTGAGGGAAATTTCAAGGAACTGAAGAGATGGATGGTCAAATCACATATTCTTACATTACCCTATAATAGAGAAGGTTTTTTAATTTATAGTGATGCCTCCAAGAATGGTATGGGATGTTTTATTATGAAAAATAACACTGTTATAGCTTATGACTCATGATAATTGAATATTAATGAGAAAAACTACCGAACTCCTAATTTGGAGTTAGTATTGATAATTTTTTCATTAAATATATGGAGTAATCATATTTATGGGGAAAGGTGTGATATATATACTGATCATGAAATTATTAAATATATATTCACATAGAACGAATTGAACATGACCTAAAGAAGATGGTTAATGTTGATAAATGATTATGACGGCTTAATATATTACCACCTGGGAAAGTGAACAAGGTGTCCGATGATTTGAGTCAAAAAAATCATCCTAGATTTTATATGAGGAGCATCCCAAATAATCCAATATTTATAGTTTTGAAATGGATGGATCTAGAAATCTTGAAGGAAGGAGAAAATATTATATTTTTTCAATTGACTTTCAATCCTTTATTGAAGTGATGATTATAGAGAAAATAAATTATGATGAATAACTATTAAAGAAGGTTAGAAATTTTTAGGATTTTAACCTTGATCAAAACTGAATGATAAGGTTGAGGAACCAGGCATGTGTTCCTTCTATGCCAGATTTGATGAAGGAGCTGTTATAATAAGCTCATAGTTATTCATTCCATATACATTCTAGATGTATGATGATGTATAGTGACATAATAGAATTCTACTAGTGGGATGGAATAAATAGATATATCATGGAGTTTGTATCGTTGTGTTTTGTATGCTAGCAAGTTAGGGATAAAATAAAAAGTCTAAAGGGATTTTTAATCCATTAACCATATGGAATGGGAATGGGATAACATCACTATGTATTTTATCATTTGACTACCCAATACCACTAAAGAGTTTAATGTGATATTGATGGTAGGTTATCCCTTACTAAATCTACACACTTTATTACTATAGGAAATGATTTGTCCATTGATCAGCTTTCCAGAATATTCATTAAGGAAGTGGTAAGGTCTCATGGAATACCACATTCCATTTTATCATATTGGGTTATGAGGATTAACTCAAACTTATGGAGAAGTATGAAGAGAGAACCTGATATAAAATTGAGTTACAATACATTTTATCATCCTCTAAAAGATGGAATGTATGAAAGAATAATTGAAACCCTAGAATAAATCTTGAGATCTTATATTCTGGATTTCAAAGGTGGTTGGGATCAACACCTTCTTCTAGTTGAGTTTTCTAACAATAATATATTTCACTCAATTATTTAAATATAACCTTATGAAGACCTATATGGGAATAAATTTATAGGTCTAATGTGTTATGATGGGGTCGGAGAAAGAAAGATATTAGGACTTGAGATCCCTGAATAAATAGACTAGAGTGTTATAATAGTTCACAAGTATATCAAGGCATGTAAAAGCCATAAGAAAAGTTATGTTGATAACTTTCTACGTGATCTGGAATTTAAATTTTGTGAAAAGGTGTTTCTATGAATCCCACAAAAGAATTATGTTATGGGATTTGAGAAGAAAGTGAAACAATCCCTAATTATATCAGCCCCTTTGAAATTCTTGTTCATATTCGGACAGTAACATATAACTCCACACTTCCTCCAAATATATCTCAGGTCCATGATGTGATAAATTTATTGCATTAGAGAAATTAGATACCAAATCCTTCACAAGAACTAAACTATGTGGCCTTACCACTAGAGAATGATCTTTCTTACGAATTGCAACCAGTTAGAATTCTGGGATGATCATAGAAACTTCTAAAAAAATACCTCTCACCTAGTCAAGGTATTTTGGAGAAATCACCAGTTGGAGGAATATATATGGGAACTTGAAGATATGATGAAGAATAAGTATCCTCATTTTTTTACCTGAGTGATGAACTTTTATGGAGAAATTATTTTTAATGGGGGGTAGAGTGTAACAACCTGTGTTTTTAGGGAATTGTTTTTCTTTTGAATAAATTTAAATATTAATATTACAATGCACTAAGTTGAAGATCACTTTATCACTAATGAGTAATGCAGTATGTTACATGCAAAATTGTCTTGTTTTACATTAAATGTGACACTGAGTTGATGTACGATACACACAACACATAGTTGGCATATGAAACACAAAAAAATGAGTTTCTACAAAAGATAATTTTATTTTCTAAATAATATAATCATAAAATATACGTTAAACATAGTTATATGAATATAAACAACTTATTTTCAACTATTTTCTATAATTGTTTTTTATAAATAAAACATATTGATAATGAACGATATGATTTCTTGTGAAACCCTTTTTTTGTTTAAAACAACATTATCTTGAAAGAACCATTTTTAATAGTGCAAGTAATTTTAGAAACATTTATAAACTCAATTTAAAAAAATCATTTTTTATTAAAAATGACAAAATTAGGCTAGTTTCGATTTTTTGGATTTTATTGGAAAACCCTATTTTCGAATGAATAGTGAAAAACACCAGATATTAATTCAAAAATGATTCTTAATTTAATTTATTTATAAGGATAAAAAATAATTAAATTTGATCTAAAATTTGAATTAGATATTATTTTTAACATGTAATCCAATGTTGGTAATTGTAACCATCTCCACATTTAAATTAGATACAAAGTCTCAGCAAAAAATTGATAATTTTTTACTTTAAAAAGATGCAACGTTGTTTTGATAGTAGTATTATTTTTAAATTAAATTCTACCACTTCTATATTTAGAATATTTAAAAATGGTTTCCATTTTGGGATTCAAAATAATCTATAATTTATATTACTTTCAACATTGTTTTTGATAAAAAATATTAGTGAAAGGGATTAAAAGTAATTAAATTGGCCAATAGAGAAATTAGTCTAATAAAGAACTAAATCCTAAATTTATGACCCAAGAAAACCAATACAATTCTTGAAAATACATTTTACTTTCATATTGAGACCCTATAATCAATTGGATAGACCTTGTTAAATTATTGGATACAATTGAAACTAAAAAAACATGGGTGGAAATCTCTTTTCAAATATTTACAAGAGTGACACTCTACCACCACTATAAAAGGCCACAACCTCTACCCATTCATTGCACCACTAAAACCAATTAACTTTGTCCAAGATATTTCCATGTAGCACCCATATAATCCTTCATTAAACCTTTAATCCTCCCTTTGGTCAAAAACCTACTCAAGGATGATCTTTGGCACATACCAAAATGAGTTACCCGATTAAGAGGTGATGTCTTCTCTCAAACTCATTTCCTTAATTTTTCATCTTCACCCCTACACTATATTTGTTACATTCTTGTGTGAAAAAACCAGAATCGAAAAAATAATATTATTTTTTATTCTACGGTATATACCATTACTTTCACACATCAACATCTAATGGATATCAGACATACTATTTCTATGTATGCTAAATTACTACCTCACAAAACGATGATTATTCATTTTTCATTTACCAGCAATCATGTTGTCCATTATGATGGAATATATATTTCTATATTTTATTTATTATGTATGTATTCATATATATTCATTTTAAAACACATGTCCCTTTACTTTACATGTAGTGTTAATAGGATAATCTCGTTTGAGGAAGTGTAGACTACAACCCCCTCAATGAGAGCCAATTCATTCACACACCACATGGAATGTATTAAGGATAGGTATAGTGAACTTATATGATATGTATGACATAGTATGATAATATAATAATTATAAAAATATATACATTCAAATATATTCATATTTCATTTAGTTACTCCCTTTCAATATGACAATAAAGATGGAAACTACGTTCTTACATACGTATGACTTACCATCTCCCGGAATGGTGTATTCCAATTCGTACTACTATATTCTATTGATTTTTATAATAAAAATATAATTTATATTCCTGATATCTATATCTTGTATTATATTCTGTAATAATTATATATGTATAAGGACCAAAGATATAACAAATTAAGACGCATGTGGAGGACAAAGTGAATTTTACCCTAATTGAAACTTTAACATAGGATCATTAACAAGCGTCTAAAATAATGTCCTAATAAAAACATATATTATATTATGTACATGATTATTCTTATATAAAATATTTATAATAAAGTTATATTTATTATACAACAATCTTGTATGATTATGGATATATTCAAAAACCAAGGTGAGGGGAATTTCATCTCACTTTTACTTTCTGTGAGATTCATGTTATGTTCGTTAGTATTATATATTTTGTGTAATATGTACTAAAAAATATTGGGTTATATGTATCTTGTACTTAAATTTATTGGTATTCACATACCCAATTTATTATCCTTCTTTCATAGGGTAGAAATTTCAAAACTTGTCAAATCGGTAAAATAATTTTGTCTTATTTGGCCTTCTTGGAGATTCGTATTTTGTTATTTGACAAAACTATTTTTTGAGGATTATATAATTCCATTTTAAATGTTATATAATAAATATAAATATTTTAATTATATATTAATCTTTATGTAATTTTATCTTCTTACATAGAGATTATGATCCCATGTTTCTGAGTTATAAGAGTTTTTGAGACAATCTCATCGCTTTCCAAGATTGTTTATATTTATGGTTCACATGATGAAATATTATGATATATCTCTCATGAATATTCATGAGTTTCCTAATACTCTATTTATTCATGATATAATTTATTTTTTTTACAATTTATCATCTATTTTGAAATTAAGATAATGTTTTTATGTAAAATTTGATTGTCTCTCTCTTCGACTAGATGTCTATTTTATTCCAAAACCATGTTTTCAAAAATGTTTTCAAAATGTTTTTAAACGATCATTGAATATCATTTTCAGAGAAAAATGGTTTTAACTATGTTCCATTTATTTCCAAGAATCTGTTATAAATTTTGAAATCATTTTTCAATGAAAATTGTTTTTAAAATGGTTTATGTTATAAAAATCATTTTTCAAAGAAGAAAGGTTATTTTTCCTAAGATATTTTTTTTACGATTATTCAAAATTATTTCCCATATAAGATAACATCCATTTGTTTTACTCATTACCTTATGAGGAAATTATTCAATGTTTATAATTGTATTATTTCTTTTAATGGATTTTTGTTTGATGGCATGATGCTTATAAAGCCAGTATCTCTTTCACAAGTTATATGTTTTCAAAACCCGCTTATTTTCACAAGTTGTTCTTACGTTGAAATTATTATTAAACATGTCTCCTTCCATATGTTGTGATACGATTACATTTTTATGATAGCCATTTAATTTTTTGGGTTATGATATGATTATTTTTGTTCTTATGGTACATGAATGTATGATTTCATTATGTAACAGGTGGAAGATATATCTACCTCCAATGCATTAGATAAATAATTATATCTTGTGAGATAAAATATGAAGGTCTTTGGAGTGAACCTTGACTACTATGAGTGCCATGGGAGTTCAAAATTTCTACTAATATGGTAAAAGAATTTAACTCATGCTACTATGATGGCCATGATAGTGAACCATAACTACTATGATGGTATGGGGAGTGAAGAAAAACGACTAATATGATCTTGGATACAATGCCTTAGCTACTATAAAAATCATTATATTCTTATGTGTTTGGAACACATCCATGTTTTATCCTGTGCTATTTATTCAGGTAATATACTCTTTATTTCATTATGATTCATGTCTTATGAACTACCAATATTTATTCTGTGATCTCTGTTATAATATCTAATATGTAAGGAATGATCTTCTATTTTCATGATAACATTCTCATACCCTTATGCTCATGTTTTTTCCTACATGTCTCCTTTGTTTACCCTTACTGAGAATTGGGCCTAACCCATTTTATGTTTCCTTTCTCCTAGGTTATGGTGAAATGTACTATGTTTTATATGTCTAATAAGGGTGCTAGTTAAGAAGAACCTAGTGGGAGATAATGTAGCTCACATATGCACTAGTGTTTATGTTCCCATGTTTCCAAAGGCACTGGACTAGTACTATCTTTATGACTCTATATTTGTAAATTTTTTTGTATTTCCCTAATTTTATGTAATTTTGATTTTTTAAAAGTGAGGGTGTATATACAAAGAGGGAATATTTGAGGTTATCTAAAACCCGAAGTAGGTACATAGGTGGTTAACTAAATACTAACATCTGATGAATGTATTTGTGGGTATCATTGACATAAGACTTATATAATTATGATTATGGAACACTTTATGCCACTGTTTTTTGAAATGATATGATTAAAATGTTATGTTTTCCTGGCTTATGTTCTTTGATTCCATTGTGATTCATATCTTATGAATTACCATGATTTATTCCCTGATGTGTCATTATGATCTATAAATGGTGGTGTATAGTTTTGAAATGTTAATCTCATGTTCTCCCACCATTATTCCCATATTATGATTATATAATCATTGATTTCTTCCCTTTTATCGTTACTAAGTATATGAAAACACCCATTATTATGAATATTTTCCCAAGGCAATGAATAAATGATTTTACTATGATATTCCTAGTTAGAGTGATAGTTGTTAAGAACATACTTGGTGGTGATGTATTTCTTTTTGTACCATTTGTATATGTATCGAAGTTTCTAAAGACACTATACCATTATAATTAGGGAATGGATCATAATAATATTTAATTAATATTCACCAAATAAGATATAATATTTATTTATAAAATGTTTTGTTCACAAAAAACATGATTAATAAATTCTGAATAGGTTTAATACAACCTTTTTATTCTTTTTTTATTAAATTTTTTATAACATAATTTTTTTACTTATACACATTCATAGATATATTAAACCACAACTTAAAGACGATTGAATACATCCAATCCTTACTCCATTGTGTTATTTGTTTCATTATTAATATTTAAGAGACTAAAGTAATGAATGCTTAAATAAATGTTTTTAAATTTAAATTTTTAGGATTTGTTTAATTTTTTTCAATAATTTTAATACATAAATGATTGATTTGAATAGATTATATCATGTAATGTATAATTTTGTATAATAATTAGGGGAATAATAAAATATAATGAATTTAATCATTCATAACCATTTATCTTCTTCATTTCCTATTTGATAGAATGAACCAAGATAGTATTTTATTAGAAAAAATATCATTCAGTACTAAAATGGTATTATAAATCACCGAAGTTTTTTTAGTCGTATCCTTAAGCACTAAAATTGTATTCTAAAAAAATAAATTTTCTTTTCAATCTTAAAAATATATTTTTTTGATGTTATCAACCACTTTTAAATTTATATTGGATTTTTTGATAGATTCTAGTAAAAAATATTATTATAAAAACATTTTTTCAGAAAAAAATTACAATTGAATCTGTCCACATGAGTAATTGTAAAAATACACATTCACCTTCCTTTGTGAGAGACCTTTTATCACTATACCATACAATAGAGTAGTGTATACTATAATATAATATTTTTATAACTTTTAAAAACTTTATTTTAGTTAAAATTTCATAGAATTTATAAGAGGTAAATTTGATTATTTAAGGGATTTTATTTATTTTATTGTCAGCTTTAGAATAGATATACATTTAATGTATTTCAGTTTTTTATTTAATAAAATAAAATTTATTTTCTGTTAATTTTGATGTTCCAATTTAGTTTGAAAACATTAGGAATGGTAAATTTAAAAGGCCTTGGGGTATATAGTTTTAACTCCCTATTATTTTTTATGTCTATCATGGTAAAGGTTTTCTCAATGAGTTTAAATCCATGAACATAAATAGTTGTATTTTTTATTTCTTCTATCATTCAAAGAAATGGATAATGAGGTTGTTTTGTCCTTCATAAGGGATTTATTTAGTAATATATAGTAATTATCTCGATATGGGAAGACTAAATATGATTTTGAAATGCAAATGTTTTCATTTTCCATAAAAAATGATAGAAATTGATTCCTTCAGATTGACATGAATATATTTTTTATTTGGGATCAAAGATATAATACACATTACATGAAATTTTTTCGACATGGATAAAATAGTTAATTTACAAAAAAAACAGTCATTCTATTAAAGTATAAGGAAATATGTTCTATGATGATTCATAGAGGTTTAAGGATATTCTTCAATAGTGTACTCATACAAAATTTCCTTCAATTTTTTTTATTTTTTTCATTTTATGCATGATTCATTCTTTATTATTATAATTTAGTTGACCAAGATACTGTTGAGGGATTTTCTGAAAAATAGGATAAAGGAAAAAAATAAATATAACCCTTGGATAAAATTCTCAATAAATTTCTAGATTTAGGAATATATTATTTATAAATTAATTAACCACTAGTATTAATACATATTTATTTCTTTTTTAAATCTGAAACCAACTATAAAGTTTTATGACTAAAAATCTTATGTATGATTATGATAAATTACAAGATATCTCCCTTAGGTAGAAGTGTTAGAATCGTGGTATGCATGATCATTCTAAAGCATTATCTGAAAACTTTATCATGACAATAAAACCCAAATAAAATAAATAACTATGTTACTTTTAGCAGTTAGAAACCAACTAATTTTTACTAGATTTCAAAATAATTTCAATCTATGCTATAAGACTCACCCTACTTTTTCCTTGAATGACCAAGGAGTCATTAGGTAGCTTGGTCAACCTCCACAATGTTTTTAAAAACAAATAAAACTTCAATACCAAAAAATAGATAGATCAAATAATTCTAGTTGTAATTTAAAAGGATAGGAAATTTTTTTCTAAACAAAATGGATTCTCAAATAGTTGATTTAAAAATTTAAACTAATATTTTAAATAAAACCAATTAATCAGAAATTAAAAATTTTGAGTTTTAATTAGGTTAAATTTCTCAAAAATTGTATGAAAGGGAAATAACAAATTACATTTTACTACTAAGGTAAATCCTAGATAAAATCCCATATTTATCACGATGATAAGTGGTATAAATTCCAAAGGAACTTCTTAGAAACTAAGTCAGATGAATTAAATTAACAAAAATGGTCATTTTGTAGTAGAAAAGATAATTAACATTAATCTTGAAAGTTTATACAACAACCAAAATCAGTAGTATTTTAGTGGTAAATTTTTATGGAATATAATGAAGAAAAAACTGAAAATATGATACTATATTTTCTGTAAAGAATGAAAATTAGATAAAACACTTTTTATTTCTTTTGAAATTGATGATAACTATTTTGGTAAGGTAGTATTTTGATGAATTTTATCTAAAAAATATAGGAAACCAAGTCTTGGAGTCTTTGGATATTCAAAATATATTTATAAACAATATACTACATAACCTAAAAATCAAAAAATAAAAAAAGAAACACCTCTAATAGAAGATAAAGACATTGAATATAAAATTAATGACGAGAAATACAAGATAACAAAAAAAAGATTTTTGAAATTCTTCTCCAATTATACCCACCCTAAAAGGTGCAATAAAATGAATAAGGAATAAATTTTTTAAGACCTATTTTTTATATGTCATACTTTAGAATATTTATATGGGTATTTCTAAATCCCAGGTTTGATACAACATGATATTATGTGGCCCAGTGTGCCTGGAATTATGTTTTTAAATATAATAAATATATTACATATCAAGCACATTATGTTTTTCTAAAAAAGTGAAATATTTCATAATCTAATACCTGTATTAGAAATATAATGGAACAATTGAGTCTAAAATATATTTTTAACCAGAGTTGTGACAAAGACATCATCAACATGGGGTGTTTGTGAAAAAAAATGTCATGGGAACAAGAGAATAGAATAAATGAATCAACTTATTTGTTTATAATTTAGTGACAAAACTCTAAATAAATATAGAGTAATGGATTTTAGATTAGGGTTGGAATCTAAACCCTAAATACATAGGTGACTATTTTAAAGTGTTGGAGGAGAGTGTTAGTGGATAACAGTGGCATACTGATGTTCATTTCATATTCAGAGTTTATGAATCTCACCAAAAATGAAAACAGATGAATGTTCATTATCAAAAATCGATCAAAAATCTAGGGTGTTCCCGCCCTGGTGTATTTTATTCCAATTTTGTATCCCATGATAAACTTGAATCAATTTTTTAATATATAGATTGATGGATCGATCATTTTTTGGGTATGTGATATTTGTGGGATTTAAGGATAATTATTTTTTATTCATTCAATGATTCTTATACCTCTTCTTTCAACTTCCTATGAAAAAGTATTGATATGGAAACAAAAAAGTCATAGGTTTTCCCCCACACTCTTATAGTTCATTTTTATCTCTCCCTATTCTACATATGTTCATCATTGCAAATAAAATGTCCTTTAATTCAATGAAAACCTGGTGAACGATCATTTTATGTTATATATTTTGAAAAACTTATTGTTATTGTGAATTTGGGATGGCGAATCCATCACATAGATTTAAGATATGACTATGAAAGTAGATCCATGTATGGATTAGAGGTTCATGATTTAGTTTGGGTGTGCAGGTCCAAGGAAACATGATAATGGGTATTTCATGTGAAATTGGAATGGTTGGAATATATCCAATGATGTGGGAATTGCCCACATGGATCAAAATCTATATTCTTGGTATTTTTTGATGTTATATCAATGAGATTCATGAGGCTTGAAAGAAGTTATGTGAAAATTCTCAAAGTTATATGAAAAACTTGACAACATTGCGTATAGACTTATGAGTATATTCCTTATAGAATATTTTATTCGATGCTAGTGTTTTAGCACAAAGATAAGTAACATATGCCTCGTGACACATGTTACATGCCATGTAGACCTTATCTAACTAGCTCATAGTGTATAGAGAGTACACACTGAGGATGTTGGGTAGCCTTACACATGGTTTGGACCATTCCACACATCGGGTATGACATTAAAGGCATCTCAACCTGTATATAGAGTACATTTTTGGGAGATCAAGTATCCCTGCACACCGTGTGTAGTGGGAAAAATTCCATTTATGAAGGAAAGTATATGTTCACGGGCAGGCTGAATGTTGAGTGCGTACCCAGAAGCCTACACACATTGAACCTTAGAGACAAGTTGTGTATTGTAGATATGTCCATGTCATTTGAGCATGAGACATAAGTAGTATTACCCTTAGTGATACATTAAATATACGCAAATTTATACACCATGTAGTACATTGAGGGCATGATGGATTCTTGTTCGTTTTGGAAAATCTTTATTGTGGTCTTGTGTGTTCTTCCTTGAGCCAATATCGGTAGAGTGTGTTCCCTTAGTCCATTCCAATGAGGTTTTGGTGATGTATTATGCTCTCATTGTAGAGGTTTACCCCTATACAGTTTCATGATGATTTTTTAGTGAGGGTGAGTTCACTAATTCTGGATTGATTTAACTCATACTGCTTTAACTAATAACTCATCGAATTTCATTAGATATCCCTTTGAGTGGCCCAATGTGATCCTCATTTCCCTTCATGTCACCTTATATGGGGTTGTTGGAATTCACATGACCAATAATTATGTGGGACGGATCCCCTATCTATGTTGATGTTTTGAGTAGGGTCTGGTGTCCCCCAATGTTCTATAAGCATTGACCCCCCAATATGTGTCTCAAGATGTCAACTTTCTGATAAGGTATAGACCAATTGAGTGCATGTATTATATTAAATCTCTACATTTCCATTATCTTGAGACCTAATGAGTGTGTCCTCTAGGAGTAGGGTCCTCATTGGTGGTATAACTCATGGAGTGTGTTCTATCAGAAGATTATTGTATGATTCCTTCGAGTAAGAATGCAAAGATAATATTACAAATGTGGTCTTACCTAGGGATTGTGTTTATACTATGATTATATCTATGGTTTTTATTGTATGTATCACTTTATGATTGAAATATAATGTGATGAGTTGGCTACTCTTGATGAGTAGTTTTTTTTAGGGTGTCCTATTGGGTATTGTTAGATCTCCCATTTATGGGCTCTAGCCACACTTGTCTTATATTATGAAGATGTCAAACCTTTATGTGGAATCCTTGGTGGACAATGAGTAGGTGGAGATAGTTTTTTCTATACATACTGATGTGTACACTAAAGTTTCAATTGATAGCAGTCCTCTCCTTCTGTGAAAGTTGGACATTACATCCTAGTTTTGGTTGGGCATGTATTTGGCCCCTTTGTTTTAATGTTCTTGAGTACCGTTTTTCTTCTTACTCTAGTTTTGGAACTATTGATATATATCTGTATTTTTATATGTTTTTTACAATTCAGATTTTATGGGCATGGATATGCATGTGTGAACACAAGTACTTTTGTAAAATTCCTCCCATATGTGTGATGTTCCTTCTTGGCTCTGGTCGCCAACCCCTGGCCTATTGGAGGTGGGATTGGGGTAGTTGCTTCTTGATCCCCATCGAGTGTGGTCATTAAATAATGGTATCAGATTTGTACAAAACATGAAGTATTATGAAACTACCTAGGTTTAAGATCACAGTTTGGAGTTTGTTTTTTCTAGATATGAACCTCAGTTTGGGAATAAGGTAAACATTGTAAAAGTATTTTGAGTATTCCTTTAAAACCAAGGTTTCTAGTGTTGTTGTAGAGTCCAACATAAAAATTCCCCCAGAGCTTGAAAATATTCTTGTTGGTTCAGTATATATAGACATTGGTTGTAGGGAAAAAAACATTGGTACATGCATCATGTTGGAATGAGTTATTTTTTCTATATCCTTCTTGATTTATCTCTCCTGATATAGTCATTAACTATTGTACATCATGATTTCATTAATGATTCCTCTACGATGAAAAACATCTAGGATCTCATCATAGAGTCATGTGTGATGACCATAAGAGTGATGTGGTTTCAATTTAGGGACCCATTAATGAGGTGTTTACTCTAGATGGACACTAAATTATACTACCATCTATTGAGAGGCACATGGATTCATCAGTGGATCAAGAAGATGATGTTTCATATGTTGACCTGTCGATAGATAGAATATGATAGGATGGTGGTACATGTAGTCTATCAATTTTATATGATTTCCAATAGTGGGGATCACTAAGGTTCCATGATGAGAAAAATCCTATGGTGGTAGAGGTTTGACTCAAGTAATTGGTCTGAGTTACTTACTTGTGCATATCTTGATAGATCATATGGTTATCCTTCTGACCCTTTTCCTTCATGGATCTGTAGTTGGATCCATTAGTAATAAAAGATAACACATCATTGCTGATTTTTCATCATGAGTTTGAAATGTAGAGATGTAACAGGTAGCACGGTGGGTTAGACCCCCAGCTTAAGTGGTGGATGACTGGTATTACCAAGTGGTTTCAAAAAGTAATACTTGGATGAGACTTATCCATGATGGTGGTACTAAAAGGTAGAGTTAAACTAGGTGATTTTGGTGCATTCGTAGAAATATATGTTTCAAATATTTTACATGGATTTAAAAATTCAATGAAGAAGGACATTTCCCACACTGAGATGCATTCTTGAGAAGCGATCCAAAACTATGAAGTTGATTTAGTGACACTTGAAGTTGATATTTTTGAGTTTTGGTCGATGAGTTTCAGTAGATTTTATGTTTTAGGTTATTTTTTGTACCAAAGTATAAGAGATGGCCTTCGTTGTTGTAAAATGTTGGGATAGGGGGAGGGTGAGTACCAAGATGTAGGACCGCGTTGAGTCTTTAATTAAATTTTGATGTATGATGAGTGTATTCCATACCCCAGTTGTTGTTTTCACATAAGTTTATGATCCAAGTTTCCTTGATTCCATCTCTATTTAAAGACCCGGTGATACCAGTAGAGGCCTTTTTTCTTTTCCCTTGTGTTGGGGGCTCCTGAAGAGAGGATCAGTGAATGCACACTTCTGTCAAAAATGTGACCTGAATCTAAGTGGAGAAAGAGATATTCATGTGTAAATATTTCCATAGTGTTGGTGGGGCACTATGATGTTTCAGTCACTATATACTTGTTCCATACCATCCAATATCAGATGATTTCTACCAGTGAGTTTATCAGTGCTTCAATTTTTTGGGATGGATTATTCCTACTTAGATAGGAGTGATCACTGTACAAGGTGGGATGATCTCATTCATAGGATGATACTTACATTCCTTTATTATTTTGATTGTATTACCATTGGAGTGGTGGATATGATATTATTTCAGTTCCTTCAATGGTGGAGGAGTATGAGGGAATCCATACTAAGTATGTCAGAAGATTACCTCACCATTGAGATTTTTTTCTCCATGGCCTTGCAATAGAGACATCCTAATATCTAATATATTATATCGTATTACCCTTGGTAGTTTTAAGAGCTAATGGTAGTTAGGACGAAGTTTTATTTTGGTTTTATTTTTTGTTAATAGATTAGAATGTTTATTTTGTTGAAGATGATGATGGATGGAAATATTGATTGAAGAGATCTTTCAATCAATTAAAAAACATCTAGATGTAACACCCCGAGATTTTATGAGATATATTATTTTTAATTTCACTGATGACTTCTATTGTAAACTACACCAATATTATCTTGTACTATACGCAACACCGTAATAGCTTGCAGTATACGCAACACTATTCTTGGCTCGTGTTACACCCAATTTCAAGTTTGTTTTGTAGAAATTATTCTACGCAACATTAACTATAGATTTTGTTTAATGTATAAATGAAATAAGTTTTGATTGTGTTATAAACAACACCATAGGTATCTAGAACTACATGCATCCATGAAATGTCTTTCATTACATGCAATCGCGACCTTCCTCGATAGCGTGTGTAGTACGCAATGCTGGTTTTCACTAAACAACAATATGTTATTAAAATATTATATAAACTAGCAGTTATGAATATTAATACCAAATTTTTGAAATTTTATAAATTTTATATTTAAAAATGGACTTCATTTTGGGATCCAGAATATCTAAATTATCCTAGGGTGAATTTTTGGTATTTTTCTGAAAACATTCAATTTTTTATGAATAGTGAAAAACACTAAGTTATAGTTTAAAACCAAATTTTTATATAAATAATTATTTATTTAATTTATATTTATTTTAGTTCAAAATAGATACACAATACCTATACAAGTTCAATGTAATTCGTTGGATTCATTTTATAATAATTTTAGATATATAAAAATTTTATTGAACTTTTGCCGTCTTTTACCCACCTCCTAGGAGCATTTGAAAATTTATAAAAACACATAATTTTACAGCTTTTGTGAGTGGAATTTTGAAAATATGAGAGACATGGTTAATATCAAGGAGTAAAATTTGGTTCAATAAGATAAAAATAATTTATGGGGAATAGTAACTTTTAACTTATATTTACCACAATTAAAAGTAAATAGGGTAATTAAGGGTAAAAATGATATTATTATTACCCTAACATATGTCCTACTTCTATTGTATAAGTTTAATTCGACCAAAAACAACCTTAGGAATAAAATATGACCCTTTAGGTCCACATGGATGAGATTTGGACATTTATTATTATTTAATTAAAAGAAGACTTAAAGGAGTTAAAAACGAAGTTTAATAACGAAAATTTTTTTAATATAGGGTTATACATAAGGCAAATTCTGCTATAAAAATTCATTAGAAAGATAAAAATATTTCTTACATAATGGTATTTTGTTTAAATTTTTATGCATTATATAATTTAATTTATTTATGACCCAATGATGATGTAGTAATTACCATATTAAAGAAATATTAACATAATTGATATTATAAATACCCAAATAAATTTAATTTGAGACTTTTTATGAATTAAACTGATATTATAGGTTAACATAACAAATTATAATTGGTTAGATGAATTTTTTTCGAAGTAATAATGCTGTTATGAATTTATAAAAAAAAAATACCAAACAGTGTCAAAATTGACCTAAAAGAGTTTTTAAAACAAATATTATACTATTAATTGTTATTCTATTTATTAAAATCTAATGTTCTTCCAGAAGACTTAAATAATGATAGGTGTATAGTTAATGAACTACTTTTAGTTCTCTTGGATGTATATAGTAAGTTTATTAACCATATATCGTAAGAATTCAAGGAGAAACAGTAAAAGTTAAATTATTTATCTTTGAGTTAAATATAAATGATATGGTTAAAATGGTAATCTAAACTTCTCAAGAACCTATTGGTTGAGAGGATTTCGACCCATCCCCACCCTAGACTCGAAATAATTCACTTTGGAGCCATTATAAACCAAATATGAATTTATTATAAAATAATATTTTGTGTTTTTTCAAAAGTGCCCCTCACCCCCCTTATAAAAGGGAACCACTTACTTCTCCTCTTCACACAAATTTGAGCCTTACTAGAGGTTCTGGTCTTCTTCAAATACCAACTTTAGTGCCCTAAGAGAAGGATATGTGGAGGCGCGTCAAAGAAGAGTTAATCTCTTCTACCGATTATTTCAAGTTTCATTATTCTTCTACTTCCTCTTCTTTAGTTGTTTCATTATAATGTAATAACATCAGTATAAATAATATACAGATATGTTGTTATAAATATGAAACAAACCCATTTTACCTTCTATCCATCCTGCAGAAAACAAAATCACCGCGTGTGCGTACGTACGGAATACCGTCTCCACGCCGTGGTGTAATCTGTTTTTCCACCACCACCTTACATGGATGGATATAATGGTGTAAAGAATAACTATATATGGTTATAATAACATGATACTAATTCGGAGATATTATATCATCCAATCCAATTCTATTCAATAATAATGGGAATGATATCATCACTCGTGCATATGTACGGATTACTATCTCCACAACACGATGAGATTCATTCTCCATGTTAACCATTCAAGAATGATTATAAAGTATATAATGAAGAATAATGATATATATAACATAATAATTCTACTGGATTTATGTATATATATATGTCATCTTCTTACTTCCATTCAAGTCAATAAGGAAAGGAAAATAGTGTTCCTGCATACGTACGACGTACTGTCTCCATGAATGGTGTGTTTCATTTCATTTATCTATCTATTATGTATATATATATACTAAATATATATGATATATAAATCATGTTTTAAATTCTGGATGTATATAAATCATTATATAAGGAATAATAATACCAAGAACAACAAGTCCAAACATGTACGATAAGTGAAACGATTTTACCCAAAATATTGCTTAAACATTGAATTGACAAAAGAACGGGTAATGTAAAGTCTTAAGTGAATTATATATGATGTCATAAATATTATTATGGTTCTGATACAAGTTAATAATATGTTTAAAACCACTATAAAGGAGTCCCAGACACATGTGGAAGAAATTGGACATAAGGTAAGGGATAATTTTTCAAATCTCATTTTTATCCGAGATTGCTTATACGTATGTATTTAATGGGGTTATATTTTTCATCCATGTACATAAAATGTTATTTATAAAGTGTTTAATATTCTTCCATGTATGTTTAAAGTCATGTTTACCCCTATTTTACTTTTACTATTTGTTATGGATGGAATCTTTCTTTTGTTTACTGTGTGTGGTACTTTTTGACTTTTCAATTAAAAGTACGAGGAGAATGTTTTTTGAACTTATATAGGATGAATGGATTTTTACAGTTTTATAATGCCTAATTTTCATGAAGCTTCCTCTACAATATTTCATGATTATTTTCAAAGAATTCCTATTCTTTTAAAATTGAATTCCATTTTGTGAAAATAAAATGATTTTTGAAGAAGAAAGGATATTTTCCTCAAGAATTCCTTTCAATTATTTATTCAAAACTATTTCCCATCTAAGATGACATTATTTAGTGTGATTATGTTTCAAGTATAATTTATCTATTATTTTCGGGGTTTGATATTTCTTATGATTAAATGATATCCATTTGTTTTATATGGATTATGTTAAGATGGGAAGATGTTTATGAAACCCATTTTATTCTTTGGGTTATGACGCATGATTTATTATTGTGTTGTGGCACATGTAAGAATGATTTAAATATGAGATGGGTGGGACCTATATCTCCCTCCAATTCATTGGGTAATGATTTATGTCTCATGATATAGACATAGCTGGAATGACAAGTTAATCTGGTTCAGTGATAGAGGACTAGAACGAGGAGTGAACTCGATTCAGTAAGGGACTTTGTCCACTATGATGGTCTTGGAAGTAATGCCCTGACTACTATGGAAATCATAACATGTGATTAATGGTTTCCAAAATTACATGTTTTATTCCCATTCCATTTTATCATGATTGATGTTCCTTTATGATATACTCCTTACGTAATTCCAAGATTTATGTCATTGCTCAAGATTTTGATGTTTAGATTTTATGTTCATGTTTTTGCATTCAAATGTTTATGGATTGATTTACATTACCTATTTTTACCATTAATGAGCATTTGAGCTCACCCTTTTTAAGTGGTTCCCTATTTTTTTGTTTTATTTTCCCCAGTATATAAATAAAGGTTTTAGGTAACAAAAAAATGGAAGATCTTTATGGTAGATGTTGAAGATCTTTCACCATGATTAAAAGATTATGTTCCGAGTTTCCAAAGACACTAAATTATTATGGTCCTTGGGTGTCTGTTTTTGTTATGTATTAAGTATTCAAAACAATTAATGTAATTTCAATGTATGCCAAGTTTGGGTCTCTACACAATATGATTCATCGGATTGGGGTATTGATAAAAATTTAAAATATGTTGGAAATTGAAATCACCAAAGTAACTAAGAAGAAATTTTTAGTGAATAGTTTTGCTGGAAAAGGAGAATGCAATTCAAGATCACATTTTATTTTTTAAAAATATAACTAACCATCATATTTGGGTAATTAGAATCATAATTCTTGAAAAGCTCGATTTTATTGAAGAAGAATATCAATGGATATAAAGGGCCATGAGATCCACCATGAAACCAGTTCGAGTGGTTTGATCACAACGATGTATAGTCAGAGCCTATATGACTACCATCGAATTGTAAAGATTATTTTTTGATATTGTAATTCTTAAAAATAAAAAAAGTGTTAAAACATGTGATGAAATCATGATGAAAGAAAAGGGGTGTGAAACAAATTCTTCTAATAAAATTTCAATTGATCATATCTGGATGTGGAGAGAGAAAAGGGTGATAGAGTTCATATATAGCCTGATCTTTATTAGGCCAATTATATTTTGGACAATCGCATTCAGTTTGAGAAGCAATGTATGCTATTGATGAAGGAAAGGGAAGTTACAATACCTTTTATGTAAATAATGTTGATGATAATGATAATTTTGAATGTATTCAAAGTCATAGAGGATGTCCTGATACAAGAAGAAGTTTTAATAAAAAAAATTCTATTGAAGAAGAATATTTCATATCACTATAATTGGTTCATCATATTCATAATTTCTATGAATGTTTTTTGAAAATGTGAATAACTGAAGGTTCTAGTTTTATGTCAATCCAAAATCCAAATGGAATAAAATATTTGGAGATTCAAATTTATCGGAAATGAAAAAGATGTTTTTAGTGGTATCATACTCCGAAGAGAAAGACACTTCTCATACCGGTCCATCGAACTTACTAATCCATTGTAATCATCGGAAGATGAATTTTTTGGGATCTAAAAATTCAAATAAAATAAAACAATGGAGAAACCAATATGAAGATGAATTTTAGAGTTTAGTTAAAAATGTATCCACCCATTTGAAATGGGCTAAATTACTTATTATGTTGATCTAGTCAGTTAAGAGAAGAGATAAAGAAGAATATGTTATATTACATTTTTTTCTCATCAGAGTGAGGTAGATTATAATGACAATCAGAATGGAAATAAAACGTGAGTATGTTATGTTTTTAAAGGATATTTTTGGATGTGTGGTCAAGGGGAGCATCATTTTTGGTAATCAGAATTGGAATTAGACTATAATTTGAAAAACAAAGTCTAAATAAGAGATAAATTTTTCCATAATAATCAAGGAAACTCAAGAATAATTGAGAAGTGATTATAGAGTCCAGATGCACCCGAAATTCATGTAAAATTGGGATTTTAGGAAATTGTTTTGAGTTAGATTGAATTTGGGATTCTTATTAAAATGATATTCAGGTCACCTATAATAGGTGAATGTTATTTTTATACTTTCTAACTAAAATATTGTCCAGAGATGAAGAGATAGAATATCCAAAAATATATAAAGAGAAGTGGTTTTCTATATTGTTTTTTATTGAATAAGTTTTGATGTATAGAAGAGAAATGAGAAGAGACAAGATAGAAACATATACAAGTGATCGAGTTATTCAGCAGTCCATTATATTCTTCTTGACATTTTATTCTGATGGAAAAATTATTAGGATGAATAATCAGATAGAGATTTTTATATTGGGATTTCTTCATTGAGAAATACAGAGTTATAAATTGTTTTGATTTTATTCTGACAGAGTTATATCCGTCATATTTAGAAATAGAATTTGAAGATCATATTGGGATAATCATATTGGGAAATCAGAATATGTTATATGTCAATGTCCTTCGTTATTCTAATGGGATTCTAGGTAAAAAATTGAAGAATTATTTTGGAAATGAATACATTTGTGGAAGTTTAAAATAAGAAAAGGAAATTATTCTTGCTAAAAAATTATTGTACGTGATAAATTTTTCTTGTCAAAGATCACACTCTATTATATTTTCTTAAAATTTATACATGAGGGAAAGGGTATATCATATTCATTGTATCCCACACAAAGGATAGAATTATAGTAGATTTTTTGGTATTTTATTATTTCAAAACCATACCGTGGACATTTCTATTCTTATTGAATTGTGAATCTTTTAAATTCATGCCTTCATATGGATGTGTGTCTAGATTGTTTTCAATAGGAAATGAAATATTGAGTAGGAGGATAAGGTTTTATCATTTTCATGGAAATTTAAAAGAAAAAGTATCACAGATTCACCCCCTCGCCCTCCCTGAAAAATAATTACACTGACTTGGTTATTTCAATGGGGAAATCAAAAGGTTTTAGAAAAAGAATATTTGTAAGACCAAGTGTGATTTATTTGGAAAACCTATAATAATTTCTGGAAAGGTGGATGAGAGATTGAGGTTGGATATGTATTGGTGCCACACAGACCAGGTGACACTTGGAAATGTATCCACCATAAATAATTCATGGATTCCAATAATGATGAAGGAAGGAATGGTAAATTTAGAGTTTGATTTTGGGATGGGTTTTCACCAGTTTCGAGTTCAAGAGGTGGATGTACTAATCATGGCTTACTACGAACACATCAGTTTCTTTGAGTCCTTGGTTATTTCCTTTGCAAAATTAGACGCCGCAACTGAGGTTTCAAGACTTATTAGTAAAATCCTTAACCTTTGTTGGATTAGTTAGTGGTATTCTCTTGAGATAGAACCCTCATGTCATTATTGTTAGAGTTAAAGCACACAAGACACTACAGGATACTACTAGATAGGTTCCCTAGTGTCAATATTATGAGAATTATCAAGGATTTTATTCTTGAAAATTTCCTTCTTAGAAATGTGAGTGAAATGAATCCAGAAGAGTTTGAGATGAAATGATATAGAGAGGCACATAGGGTGTGGATGTGGTAGTAGATTCCCACAACATGGTTATCCATCCTTTATTGTCGAAAAAGGTGACAGTGTAGTCAACCTATTTTTAGTTGACCCTTAGTGGGTGGGGATGATGCATTGTACATGCATTCGATAGTTGTTATCATTCAATTAATTTAATATCCATAGAGTTACAACTCAGATATATCGATTGTGAGATGTTTTGTAACTAGATATCCACTAGAGAAACTCTTAATATAATTCCATGAAGGAGGGAATCATGTCATCCTTTTCTAGGGACATATTGGGATTTTGGACCAGATGAGAGAATTAAAAGGAGGTTGTTTTCCCTTAGATGAATAACTAGTATAGGAGATGATGTACTAAGATATATTTTCATCAGTTTTGTGTCCAAGGGAGTTATAATGATTTAAAAATTTAATTATTTTTTATACCACCTATCTGTGTGTGATGATTGGAAAATATTTTTAGAGAGTGCATTACACTTGTGTGTTTATGAGGTAGTCAGTATTTGCAAAATTCCATTAATAATCATTGTAGACTGTGATGCTTAAATAAAAATAAGATTGTGGAGAGGTTGTAAGAAGCCTTTTGGAACTCATTCATAATTTTTCATAATATTTTACAACATCTAAATGTCAGTCCAAAAGTTGAACATTCGTAATCTAGTTAACATGATTTAGGTTTCATGTTAGTTTTTATCTGTAGCTAGGGGGATCATCAACCATTGATGGGGTTTTTGTATCATGACGATTACCACACCACCACAAGATTAGAACATTTTCAATTGCATGTATGAGATACATTGTAGGGGGGTGTTAAACTAGATGGATCTTGTTGGTAATAACATTAGGATATTAGTTTTTATGTTATTGATGGTTTTAAAGGGTTCAGTTCATCCAGGGAAGAATTATGATTGTCTTGTAGACACCATGAGTCCTTAGTAGCTTGATGACATAAGGCATTAGAGTTGGAAAGTTACAGAGGCATAGATAGGGTAGAAGGATATCTCTAGGAATCATAGGCCCTTTATGTTCAAACTATTGTTTTGAGTTAGTGAGATGATTTGCTGATTAAACATGTAGGTCACCATAGTTTTTGGTTTCATGGTGTTCTCCATTGGTCGCAGCTGAGAATTTATGTGAATGAATCATATGATAATGACATGGGTGATCCAGACTATAAGAGTGGAGTTTTCTTTTCAATTTGTCAGTGACGTTGAGGACTGGTAGGACAAATACCCGTCATAGTCAAGTTTTTCTCCAGATGTGTGTTTGTTGATATCATAAAAAACTTTTGGGAGAGCACGAGGGAGTGGGATACGTAGTAGATAGCTTAGTATCCCGACCATTGTTCTCAGTTTTTTCTATTCAAGGAAGAAAATTCTGAAATGTGGAAATAATTTAATGGTTTGGTTTCTTTTGTAAGAGTATTTATAATATTTATATAAATAAATATAGATCCAGGTTCTAAGATGGTGTGAGATTCTGAGGCTTAGTGGGCCTAGAGTTAATTATTTTAAAAAATATTTATGTTAAATATCACACACATAAATTATTCTTAATAAAATGGAATATATCTTATTTGAAGTCCCAACTAAGAAATCCAATTGAACCATTGGGTACATAATTCATGTTTTACTTAAAGAATGACAAAAAATTCATCGGTATGAGGTGTTTATGGACAAAAATTAATAAAATTAATAAAATAAATGAATAAATGAATTAATTTATTTATTTAATTTCTTGGAAATACTGCGACTAGACACATTATAAATAAACAGTTATGGAGTTTGTATTGTGGTTTGATACTAAACCCTAAAGACCTATGATATTTAGAGAGTATTGGAGGAGCACATTATTAGTAAATTCTGATGAATCGGGGATTGTTTCATAGTCATTGTTCTTAAATATATCCAAAAAGTTGAAAAAAGACCATTCTTAAATAGGGATCGATTAATAATCTGGCTAGGATGTTTCATTCGGGATTTTATCCCCATATTTTAATCCCATGTTAAAAAATAATAAATCAACTAATGGGTTGATCCCAGATCGATCATTTTGAAAGTATTTTCTATTTTTTGGGATTTGGGATTAATTAATTAATTATTCATTTTTTGATTCACATAACTCTTTTTTTCATACTATGGAAACTGATCAAGGATAAAATGAACAAATTCTATGGTTCATTCCTCTATCTTAGGGTGTCTATTATTCTCTCCCTAGTTAATATATGTTTATCTTCGATAGTTTCTTGGCCTATGATTCAATGAATACATAGTGAATGATTGTTGCCCTTGAAATATTTAATGAAATGAACAATTACCGTGGGATTGGTAGTTATATTTAATGATGTGGTTGTGAGATAAAACTAAGGGAGGTGATGCATGGATGGATAAAAGGTTCAAAATCTTAGTTTTTCATGCAGATCCTATGAGGTGCAATGATATGTATTTCCCGAGTAATGGGAATGGATAAAATTTTACCAATGGTGACAGATGGGACACATGGATCAATATCAATTTTCATTGGCATTAAAGATTTTAGAACTCACATAATTAAGTGTCATGGAGGAAGATGGGAGAGAAAATCCCATGGTTTCTATGAAACAACTAACAACATAGCTGTAGCCTTGTGAATATACACAGTATGGACTCTTTTATAGGGAAATAGGGTTTATGTGTAGAGAAAAGTATCATAATCCATGTGAAACATGTCACATCACATGTGACCCTTTGCTGACTAGCTCGATGTGTACATGGAGTACATACCATAAAATTTGGGTAGCCTTACATGTCGTATAGGCCAGGACACAAACCATGTATAGCCCAAAAGGTGGATCTACCTATACAGGGAGTACATGATCAAGATAATAATTTTCCCCACATGTCATGTTTGGGGGGCCACACACCATAATGTTAAAAAAGTACATCGTTATGGGTAGGATACACACCAAGTGCAAGCCTAAAGACCTACGTGTAGTTTACCTCAAGGAAACATTGTGTATTATGGAAAATTTCATGTAATGTGATCATGAGATACAATCAATAAGAGTCTTAGTGATTCATGTCATGTACCCCCTGGGACACACCATGTACTACATTAAGGACATGATGGAATCATCTTTCTTATTAGATCAACATTGTTGTGAGAATGTGTGAGCTTCCTTATACCAGTATCAGTTGAGTTTGTTCCCATGATCGATTCCTATGAGATCTCAGTGTAGTATTCTATTATCATCATTGAATGTGACCCCTTTCTAGTTCCTAATGATCGGTGAAGTGAGGTTTCTTTCACTTAATCTTGATTTATATGACTCATACTACTTTTACAAGTGGCATAGTGTCCTTGAGAATTTATCCCTCTAAGAGGCCCAAATATTTCCTAATTTTCATTCCCGTTACCTTATATAGGGTTTTTCAAAATGGAAGGAATAATAATTAATTGAGTTCTGATCTCACATATAATAAGATGTTTCTAGTAGGGTCTGGTGTCTCCATAGTGAGCCCTGGTCATTGATCCTCAATCAGTGTAATGAGATATGTTATTTCTAATGAGGTGTAATCTGATTGAGTGTATGTCCTGGATGAAAACATTCAGATAACTTTGTGTTGAGACAAAGAGATCATGACCTCAAGGATTATCTTTTTTTGGTAGTATTCCTCAGGGAGTGTATTCTATCAGAATAGTGTTGTGTGAAACATTCAAGGAGAAATACTAAGATGGTTTTATACCTATGATAATACCTTGAGAATTTGATTCTAATTTGATAATATTTGGATGTTTTATTTGTATTTCCCATTTTGGGATTGATATATCCAATGATTGTTTTCCTACGATTGATGGTTTTTTGGTTATTTAAGGGAATCATATTAGGTATTGTTATTCTCACCCTATAATGGGCTCTTCCCACACTTTTTGGGTCTCATGAAAATGATGAAAATTTTTATAGAGTCCATGGTAGACTAAAATTAGGTGGAGCTATTTTCGGCTAGACAAACCTAGTTTTATATTAGTGTTGTTTTGGAAAGAAGTCTCATCCTTTTGAGAAGGAAAATCTTTACTTACATTTATTGGTTGGTATTGCATTTAGTACATTTATTTTTACTATTTTAGGTACCTTTATTTTATACTCATGTTATGGAATTACATATGTATTCATTCATTATTATATGTTTTTTATATTTCATTATTGTATGGGATTGGAGCTGTGTGCATGCATAAATGTATTTTGGAAAATTCCTCCCATGTGTATGATATTCCTTTTTGGAGTTAGTCACCAACCCTTGTCCTATTTTAGGTGATATTGCGGCAGTTGCATTTCAGACCCCATTAGGTTAGGTTTTTAAAATTATCAACATATTGTTGATATTATTTAAAAAATAAAAGTGAACAATTCATTTATTGATGCATTAGATAAAATTAATTTTCATTATTAATTCCTTGACAGCAACACTAAAAAAATTAAAATTTGGAATATTTTTATGTAATACTTTTTGCAAAGAAATATATAATTATTTATCAAAATAAAATGTTGATTCAATGACCCACTAGCCTCTTTTTCATTGAAAATATGAAAAAAAAAATCATATGAATTTTATTTAAGTCAAAACCTATTTTTAGATATCCCTTGTTTATAGAATGAAATTTATATTATAAAATACTTGAGAGCTTAACCTACAAATCCTGGGATTTGATGTTTCATTATAGATTAAATTTATTAGATGATGAATCACTATAAATTTTTGGCAATAACTACTTAAAAAGATCAATAGATAAGATAAGTTCATTAGTAGAAGACTATGAAGCTTTATATGTAGTTACCACTATTCTTGAAGGAATCATAATTCTTCCTTTGGATCCTGTTGTAATTAAATATATCAATATAGCAATAGTTTCTTGGAAAAGAATTTATTAATTGGAATTACCAGATGATTTTAAATTTTCTAGTCATTTTAACGTAAAATGATAACTTATTGATTTGAGAGTTCTTCAAATTAGTGTAAATCTAATTTTTGAGTGATTTGGTTAATATATAGTATTTTATAATTCATTCCTTTGGAAATATATTATTTTATATTGTAGTCATTGAGATCAAGGGATTTCGATAAAGAGTATATAGATTCTAATGTGTGAACAGTGTAGCTGACTTGCATGTCAAAGGATTTTGGGGTTGAGAAGATAGAGCATGTTATCATCTAGATTAAGGGATTCTATGGATAAGAATAAAAACAAACTTTTTATGGGTTTTAGTTGAGGGATTTCAAGGAATGGATAATGTACCTTCTAATGTGTTCAGAATCCACAATATGTAAAATCAGTTTTATTGATTTTCATACAACTTAAAGTTAAAGTGAGTTATTTTTATAATATCCAATAATATAGTGTTTGAATTATTATTCTACACTCTGTGTACAATTTTTATATTTTCCTTATACTTTTTTATTTCATTTATTGATTTTTTTGAATTTAATATATTATTGACTATTGAAGCCATTATATACATGTTTTGATTGTTTGTAACTTAGCCAGTATGTAATATTTCTAATCAATGTAAAACATTAGGTTGAAAAGAAATTGTAACGCCCCGACCCTAGTTACCCAGAGTCGGTACATTATTACATAACATTGGCATGATCACAAGAAAGATCAAATCTCGAAAGACCGATTGGTTTAGTAGCCTTGGAAACACTAGATATATTCATAAGTTTTACATTACATCATAAAATGAAAAACTAATACAACAACATAATGTTTCCACAATCCACACTATTATCCCCTCATAATATCCCTGCAGGTCATTCATAACTTACTTCTTCACATCCTGGGAAAAATAAAACATAGAAAAGGGGTGAGCTCAAATGCCCAGTAAGGATAACAATATAGCGGAACATTCAAAATAATCATAAACATTTAAGGCAATGCATTACTAAAACAAAAGCCTTTTAAACTTGAACTTCAACATAGTATGGCAAAAGTAAAATGAAATAATTCCATTTACTTATTCACATGGATATTCTACTAATCGAATAATCACATGCAAAAATCAAAAACCACTTTCATAATGTTGGAATGCATAATGCCAGACTATCATAACCACATAGTCAAGGCCTCGTGCCAAGTATACAAATAAGATTTTGCCAAGGCCTTGTGCCAAGACACTAGTTTGTCTCATGAGACCTACCAATGCATCGAGGATCTATAGCGGGCTCCACCCGTCACTTACTAAGTCCAATGCATTCCCATATGAAAAGGTTTAAACATAACATAAACATTCGTATTAAAACTAGCATACGAAATGTCAATAATTTCACCATAAACTATGAATGGTATAAAAATAGCACATCCACAGTCAAACATATCACAAAACCTTCAATACTATATAGAAGTTTTGTATCATAATAAATCAACTTCAAATAAGCGTAAAATCCGTCAAAGGATGTTGACATAGATGAAATCAAAACACTTTTTAGAGAAATATCTCTTTCTATTTTTGAAATCATTTAAGAGAGATATAAAATAAAACATTTTCTTTAAAATATTCTTATAAGATTTTAAGGGAAGCTTTGACGATTTTATAATGGTGGAAAATAACCGCACCCGCCGTATAAGTTAAAAAAAACATTCTTATCTTAATTCTGTCGAAAAGGTTAAAAAGCACCTTGTTTGGAAAACGACGGAAAGATTCCCTTATAAACCTCTTATAAAAGGTCAAACAAGGGTATAAATGACTTTAACCCATATTCTTTTAAATATTAAAAATTTTTTGAAATACATTTTGAAGAAACATGGACGTGGATGATAACGAGGTCCCAGTAGATAATTATGTATAAACAACCTCGGATAATGAAGAGATTGCGAAATAAACCCTTACCTTGTACTTTTCCTTTGTTGTGGTAGGTTAACCTCCTGTATAATGGTGAAATAATTGTTATTAAATTATACAAGAATCATATACATTAATATGATATCATATATGATCTTTTAACATTGCTTTATTAATAATATCTTAGTATTATCGTCGTTTCGGGTGATAATCGATTCGTTCTTCTTAAATGTTTGGTTACGTAAGACATGTTTGTAATGGATAGCTTATATCTTATTCATAATCAGAATTATATTAACATTATTTTTAACCCTAAAATGAGAATAAGACTTGAATGGATACGATGGAAAATGAATCTCATCGCGTTCGTGGAGACGGTAGTCCGTACGTACGCACGAACGCTACTTCCATTTAATTTTTATTTTAAAAGAATCGAATCCAAATGATACATAGGTATATTACTATTACAGTATAATATAATATTTTATATATGTTACTTAAGTTCATTAACACCATCCTTTATACGTTCCATGTGTGGTATGAACGAGTCATATCATTTTAAGGGGACGGTAGTCAGCACTTCCTCAAATGAAATTATCGTATGTATATACAACATGAAACGAATAATGGTATGAAAAAAAATGGAATTACAGAAGCTTATATGTAAAATATATATCATTAATATCATATTTAATTACAGTGCCATCAAAATGGCCACCATGAGGTGCGGTAAGATGTATTTGAACAATCATAGTTTTGTGAGGCGTTAGTTTGCTATCCACAGAATCATTATGTTCATCATCCATTAGATGGAGTTGTGTGTATGTGTAGTTTGAATCCTTCTTATAACAACATCCTAGTATATTGTGGATACAGTTGTTGTTACGAAAGAAATTAAATAAAAAGAGTTTGGGGGTTGGAGAAGCAAAATAAATGAAAATAATTTATGAGAAATCGTTACCTTTAATTTAGGTAACTCACTTTGGTTGGAACCAAAGGACTTCTTGAAATGCTTTCTGCCTAAGGGGAAGCTTCAAGGAGGAGGAGAGGGATGTGGGGAGCTTATTTGGGCAGGGTTTGGATGAGCCAAGTGTCTTGAGAGGTGTGAGGAATTAGTAGAAGTGGTCTCCTTTTATAAGGGAGAGGAGGGGCTCTTTAGGAAAGAGTGAAAGTATTACTTTATAATATAATTATATTCGGTTTATAATGGTCCAAAAATCATTGAGGTCGAAGATACGATGACGCATATTCTAAATAACATCAACCAATAAGAATTGGACAGGTTTTAGATAATATTTTAATCATTATAATCTTATTTATTTAAATGATTTATTAATGAGGTAAACATTGCATCATTATTGTGTCATTAATAAATTACATTATTTGATGCCTCGAAATTATAAATAAAATATCATTATGTAGGAAATCGTTTTAGATTTCTAATGGATATTTATAATCGAAAATCCAACATGTATAACCCTATGTAAAAATTGTTCTTCTAAACGATGTAAGCTTATGCCATTTTTATTTTTATTTTAACTTTATTAATATAATGTGTCCCTACCACATACAAGTGGCTCCAAGGGGTCCCCAAATCGACCCAAGGATGCCCATGGTCGGGTATGTGTCCACCAATAAGGTTAGGACACGTTTTAGGGTAATTTTTTATTATTATAATATTATTTTTTAATCCTTATTTACCGGATTTACCCTTTAACCATGGTAAATAAAATATTTACCGCAGTAATTATTCAAAATGTGTAAAAATAAAAGTTACCTATTTACATAATTTGGACATCCTGATTCCAAATATGTAATCCATTTTTCCAAATTCAAAACACAGAAGTGGCAGAAATTAATTTAAAATTAATTCCCGTTGTTAAAATAAAAAAGCGTGTTTTTAAGAGATAATAACTATCAAAAGATTGACACTTGTTTATGTCTGATTTAATTGTGAAATTATGTCCAATGACAAACATTAAATTAAATGGTAAAAATATATTCTAAATATACTTTAAAACCACTCAAATTCATAATTTATCAATATTAATTATTTTGATTAGAAAAGTTGTTTTTAATTAAAATTTAGTAATTTTCACTATTCATCAAAATATAAAAGTTATCCAAAAAGTACCAAAATTTCACCCTAGGCTAATTTCGATATTCCGAATGCAAAAATGAAGTCCATTTTGAAATATAAAATATATATGATTTCAAAAAGTAGGTATTACTATTCACAACGGCTAGTTTAATTAGTTGTGGTGTGTGTTAGAACTCGAGGTTGCGTACAACACACGCTATCGCATTATTCGAAGGGAAACGTATCGTGGAAGCTTGGGGTGTTACATTCTCCCCTCCTTCAAATAATTGCGTCCTCGCAATTTCTAGGGTATTACTGCATTAAAAGACTCGGGTGGTTCTTCATCATAAGTTCCTCGGGTTCCCATGTTGCCTCTTCCATCTTATGATTTCTCCACAAAACTTTTACCAGACGCGTCGTCCGGTTTCTCAGCACTTGTTCTCTCGTATCAAGAATCTTGACGGGCTCTTCGCAATAAGACAGATCGGGTTCCAGTTCTAATTCTTCATAGGTGAGTACATGCGTTGGGTCAGGCATGTATTTCCTCAACAGAGATACGTGGAACACATCGTGAACTTTGGAGAGACTTGGCGGCATTGCCAATCGGTAAGCTACAACCCCAATTCATTCTAGAATTTCGAAAGGTCCGATGTACCTGGGACTCAATTTACCTTTCTTACCAAAACGTATGACTCCCTTCCACGGAGATAACTTCAGGAAAACATGTTCACCGACTTGAAATTCCAAATCCTTCCTTCGATTATCGGCATACCTCTTCTGCCTACTTTGAGCTGCTTTGATGTGATTTTGGATTACTTTCACCTTTTCCACCGTTTCCTCCACCAGTTCTGGGCCTACAAGTTTTCTTTCACCAACGTCATCCCAACAGGTTGGTGTACGACATCTCTTTCTGTATAACGCTTCATATGGTGCCATCTGAATACTCGAATGGAAGCTATTGTTATAGGAAAATTCTACCAGTGGTAAATATTGATCCCACATACCCTGAAAATCAAGTGAGCAAGATCTCAACATGTCTTCTAAGGTCTGAATAGTCCGTTCTGATTGTCCATCTGTCTGAGGGTGGTAAGCAGTGCTCAAATGAAGTTCAGTATCCAGGGATTTCTGAAGACTTTTCCAAAATCTTGAAGTAAAACGGGGATCACGATCAGAAACAATCGATAAGGGTACTCCATGAATTCTCACAACTTCATTAATATATAGTCTTTCTAGACGTTCCAGGGGTAGATTTTCTCTTATAGCAAGAAAATGTGCTGACTTGGTAAGACGATCAACAATAACCCATATTGCATCGTTCCTTCTAGGAGTCTTTGGTAGCCCCATGACAAAGTCCATCGTAATATTGTCCCATTTCCACTCCGGTATGGGAAGAGGTTGCATGACTCCTCCAGGCTGTTGCCTTCCAGCTTTCACTTGTTCACAAACCATACATCTTGACACAAAATCAGCAATCTCTCTCTTCATGTTGTCCCACCAAAAATGTTCCTTCAAATCTCTATACATTTTGGTGCTCCGAGGGTGTATAGAGAAATTGGAACTATGAGCATCATCCAGCAATTCCCTTTTCAGATCAGGTAAATCGGGAACACAAAGTCTCTTCCCGAATTTCAAAATTCCATTTTCATACACAAAGTCTCTCAATCTCCCATCATTCACAGCTTTAATCTTCTTCTGAAATTCTTCATCATCGGTCTGAGAACTCTTAATCCTTTCTAGTAAAGATGGTTTGGAAACCATTTGAAAAAGCATTGATGTTTCACCTTCCCTAGTTATTCCCATGTCCATCTTCACTAGATCCATGAAAATTGGATCCCTTTCAATTCTCATATTGTTCAAAACTCCATGGTCTTTTCTACTCAAAGCATCTGCCACCTTGTTTGCCTTCCCCGGGTGGTAGTGTATCGTACAATCATAATCCTTGAGTAATTCAAGCCATCTCCTTTGCCTCATGTTGAGTTATTTTTGTGAGAAAATATACTTCAAACTCTTGTGATCAGTATAAATCTCACATTTTTCACCATAGAGGTAGTGTCTCTATATCTTCAAAGCAAAGATCATAGCTGCTAACTCAAGATCATGAGTAGGATAGTTTTGTTCATGAATTTTCAACTGTCGTGATTCATAGGCAATAACTCTATCATTCTGCATAAGGACACAGCCAAGTCCTTTCTTTGATGCATCACTATAAATAACGAACCCATCATTCCCCGATGGTAGAGTCAATATATGAGAATTGACTAATATTTTCGTCAGTTCTTCAAAACATTCTTCACACTCTTTTGTCCAAACAAATTTAACCCCCTTACGTGTGAGCTTTGTTAATGGGTTAGCCAATCGGGCAAAATTCTGGACGAAACGTCGATAATAACCTTCCAAACCAATAAAACTACGTACCTCAGTTATACTCGTAGGTGCTGGCCATTCTTGGATTGCCTTGGTATTAGAAGGATCAACAGAGATTCCATCTTTAGAGACAATATGGCCAAGAAAAGAAATCTCCTGAAGCCAGAATTCACACTTGCTAAACTTCCCATATAATTCATGCCTCCTCAGAGTCTTCAAGATAATGCGCAAGTGATTTTCATGATCTTCGTAGGTTTTGGAGTATACCAAGATATCATCAATAAATACCACCACAGATTCATCGAGATACTCCTTGAAAACTCTATTCATCAGATCCATGAATACAGAGGGTGCATTAGTCAATCCAAACGGCATTACGGTAAACTCGTAATGCCCGTACCTGGTTCGAAATGTTGTCTTCGGAATGTCTTCCTTCTTCACACACAACTGATGGTATCCAGATCGAAGGTCAATCTTTGAAAAGTATTGAGCTCCATGCAGTTGGTCAAATAAATCATCAATACGAGGTAGGGGATACTTGTTCTTTATCGTTATAGCATTGATCTCCCTGTAGTCGATACATAACCTCATAGATCCATCTTTCTTTTTAACAAAAAGAACAGGGTCTCCCCATGGAAAAACACTAGGGCGAATAAATCCCTTATTACTCAATTCCTCTAGTTGTTTCTTTAGTTCGACTAATTCTACAGTGGCCATTCTATAAGGGGTCTTCGATATAGGCCTTGATCCAGGAATCAAATCAATGGAAAACTCAACTTCTCATTCTGGAGGATGTCCAGGTAAATCTTCCGGAAATACATCTACAAATTCTTTCACAATAGGTACATCCTCCATTTGAACATTCCTTTCCTCACCGACAGTTATTTCATTCTCTTCCTCCCCAATAATTGAATTAAGTTGAGCTACTGGGGGTGGATCTAAATAATAATTAGGTGGTGACGATTCTGCTCTAAAAATAAGGTGTTCCTTATCATTATCATCAAGAATCGTAACCTCTTTCTTCTTACAATAAATCTTCGCATCATAGTCCGAAAGCCAGTCCATACCGAGGATTATATCAAACTCAATCATAGGTTTGACGATGAGATCAGCAGATAATGAAAATTTATGTGCTCTAATGGGGACTGATTCGCAAAACTTTGTTGCAATGATACTTCCCTTAAGAGTTTTAACCGACAACTCCCTTATTAAATCAAATTGGAAATATCTAATTTTCTTAGCAAACTGGGAAGATATGAAACAATTTGATGATCCAGAATCAAATAATGCATTTTCTAAACTTGAGGAAACCATTAAATTACCTACCACCACTTCTTTCGGAGCTTCTACCTCAGCAGTAGTGATAGCATAAGCCTGGCCTTGATCCCTTGGCCTTTTCTGAGGTAAGTTCTCCTGAAGATTAGGACATTCATTTGCATAATGCCCTATATCCCTGTAATTGTAGCACTGAACGTTGGTGGCTTCCTTCTTCCCCTTGCAATCATGAGCTTGGTGGCCTTTTTCACCACACTTGTAAGAGACTCCCATTCCCTTCAAGCAAGTACTAGGGTGTTTCTTCCCACATTTACCACAGGATGGATATTCAACCTTTACCTTCTTCCCCTTATTTCCATTCCCAGATTGATCAGCAGGTCGCTTCTTCTCTTGCTTGGATTTAAAGTCATAAGACTTAGAGAATTCCTTTTCGGTCTTGATAGCACATGAGACAATGTCTTCGTACGATGAAAAGGATTGTGAGACTAATGCTCGACGGAGAAATGGTTTTAACCCATCAAAGAAATGATCAATCTTACTTCTTTGGTTACGTATATAATCACCAGCGTACCTTACTAACCTTGTAAAGTTAGCCTCATACTTTGCGACATTCTCATCCTCCTTCTGTCTCAGACGTAGAAATTGCCTTTCCATATCAGCTCGATGGTCGCGAGGGAAGTATTTTTCTAAAAACAGATCTTTGAACTCCCTCCATTCCATATTTGATAATTCATCATCTTCCTTCATGTTTTGAATCAATGACCACCATTGATCAGCATCTCCAGTGAGGCGGTAAACTGCGATGATAACTTTTTCCCTTTCACTGCTCCCCAAAGCCTGAAATATTTTCTCTAGGGAATTTATCCATTGCTCAGCTACTAAGGGATTTGTACTCCCATTGAATGTTGGTGGTTGTTGCCTCATGAATCGATCTAACATTGATCCTCCACGCTGCGGATCAGGGTGCTCCATACGGGTAAGGTTATTATTCATAACCTGAGTAAGTTGTCCCAGTATGGTGATTAGCTGATCGGCACCAGTTTCATCACCAGCCCCACTATAATTATCTTGAGCAGGAGGGAAATCCCTACATGGAGTGCGTGCATTGATACGGTTTCCATTTCTTCCTCTAGGCGCCATTTCTAAACAATGGCATAAACTAGATCAGTTTATGAATCAAAATACATAATCCCATACTTATAAAACACTTATCGTAAATTGAACTATTTATGGATATAATCCATAATCATAAAAATGTTTTCTTTGAGGAAGTATATACTCAAAAACCCTTCATAATGATTTGTAATGAAAATGAGAGTTATCCTAAGCATATCCCACGGGAGTATCGTAACCAAGAGTGCAGCAAGGCCCGTTGTCGTGCACCAGTTCCCGTTCGAGTCTAGCTCAAAGCGGTGTTTTCGGGTTTTACCCCTAGGTACATCTGTGCCAGAGCCGCCTCTACCTTATCGTATCCAGACAGGGATGTATTGCTCGGAAAACTAACAAAATCTCTACAATACCAAAATTCTAGGAAGTTCTTCTATACTAATCCTCAAAGTTCATCTTAGGTCTACGTGCTCTAATCAGAGTTTATCTAAATATAGCTTCCAAGGTTTGTACTAAACTTCCTCTGATACCAACCATAACACTCCGACCCTAGTTACCCAGAGTCGGTGCATTATTACATAACATTGGCATGATCAGAAGAAAGATCAAATCTCGAAAGACCGATTGGTTTAGTAGCCTTGGAAACACTAGATATATTCATAAGTTTTACATTACATCATAAAATGAAAAAATAATACAACAACATAATGTTTCCACAATCCACACTATTATCCCCTCATAATATCCCTGCAGGTCATTCATAACTTACTGTTTCACATCCTGGGAAAAATAAAACATAGAAAAGGGGTGAGCTCAAATGCCCAGTAAGGATAACAATATAGCGGAACATTAAAAATAAGCATAAACATTTAAGGCAATGCATTACTAAAACAAAAGCCTTTTAAACTTGAACTTCAACATAGTATGGCAAAAGTAAAATGAAATAATGCCATTTACTTATTCACATGGATATTCTACTAATCGAATAATCACATGCAAAAATCAAAAACCACTTTCATAATGTTGGAATGCATAATGCCAGACTATCACAACCACATAGTCAAGGCCTCGTGCCAAGACTACAAATAAGATTTTGCCAAGGCCTTGTTCCAAGACACTAGTTTGTATCATGAGACCTACCGATGCATCGACGAGCTATAGCGGGCTCCACCCGTCACTTACTAAGTCCAATGCATTCCCATATGAAAAGGTTTAAACATAACATAAACATTCGTATTAAAACTAGCATAGGAAATGTCAATAATTTCACCATAAACTATGAATGGTATAAAAATAGCACATCCACAGTCAAACATATCACAAAACCTTCAATACAATATAGAAGTTTTGTATCATAATAAATCAACTTCAAATACGCGTAAAATCTGTCAAAGGATGTTGACATAGATGAAATCAAAACACTTTTTAGAAAAATATATCTTTCTATTTTTTAAATCATTTAAGAGCCATATAAAATAAAACTTTTTCTTGAAAATATTCTTATAAGATTGTAAGGGAAGCTTTGACGATTTTATAACGGCGGAAAATAACCGCACCCGCCGTATAAGTTAAAAAAAACATTCTTATCTAAATTCTGTCGAAAAGGTTAAAAAGCACCTTGTTTAGAAAACGACGGAAAGATTCCCTTATAAACCTCTTATAAAATGTCAAACAAGGGTATAAATGACTTTAACCCATATTCTTTTAAATATTAAAAATGTTTTGAAATACATTTTGAAGAAACATGGACGTGGATGATAATGAGGTCCCAGTAGATAATTATGTATAAACAACCTCGGATAATGAAGAGATTGCGAAATAAACCCTTACCTTGTACTTTTCCTTTGTTGGGGTAGGTTAACCTCCTGTATAATGGTGAAATAATTGTTATTAAATTATACAATAATCATATACATTAATATGATATCATATATGATCTTTTAACATTGCTTTATTAATAATATCTTAGTATTATCGTCGTTTCGGGTGATAATCGATTCGTTCTTCTTAAATGTTTGGCTACGTAAGACATGTTTGTAATGGATAGATTATATCTTATTCATAATCATAATGATATTAACATTATTTTTAACCCTAAAATGAGAATAAGACTTGAATGGATACGATGGAGAATGAATCTCATCGCGTTTGTGGAGACGGTAGTCCGTACGTACGCACGAACGCTACTTCCATTTAATTTTTATTTTAAAAGAATAGAATCCAAATGATAAATAGGTATATTACTATTACAGTATAATATAATATTTTATATATGTTACTTAATTTCATTAACACCATCCTTTATATGTTCCATGTGTGGTATGAACGAGTCATATCATTTTAAGGGGGCGGTAGTCCGCTCTTCCTCAAATGAAATTATCGTATGTATATACAACATGAAACGAATAATGGTATGAAATAAAATGGAATTACAGAAGCTTATATATAAAATATATATCATTAATATCATATTTAATTACAGTGTCATCATAATGGCCACCATGAGAGGCGGTAAGATGTATTTGAACAATCATCGTTTCGTGAGGCGTTAGTTTTCCATCCACAGAAACATTATGTTCATCATCCATTAGATTGAGTTGTATGTATGTGTAGTTTGAATCCTTCTTATAACAACATCCTAGTATATTTTGGATACTGGTGTTGTTACAAAAGAAAGTAAATAAAAAGAGTTTGGGGGTTGGAGAAGCAAAATAAATGAAAATAATTTAAGAGAAATCGTTACCTTTAATTTAGGTAACTCACTTTGGTTGGAACCAAAGGACTTCTTTAAATGCTTTCTGCCTAAGGGAAAGCTTCAAGGAGGAGGAGAGGGATGTGGGGAGCTTATTTGGGCAGGGTTTGGACGAGCCAAGTGGCTTGAGAGGTGTGAGGAATGAGTATAAGTGGTCTCCTTTTATAAGGGAGAGGAGGGGCTCTTTAGGAAAGAGTGAAAGTATTACTTTATAATATAATTATATTCGGTTTATAATGGTCCAAAAATAATTGAGGTCGAATATAAGATGACTCATATTCTAAATAACATCAACCAATAAGAATTGGACAGGGTTTAGATAATATTTTAATCATTATAATCTTATTTATTTAAATGATTTATTAATGAGGTAAACATTGCATCATTATTGTGTCATTAATAATTTAAATTATTTGATGTCTAAAAATTAAAAAAAAATATCATTATGTAGGAAGTCGTTTTATCTTTCTAATGGATATTTATAATCGAAAATCCAGCACGTATAACCCTATGTAAAAATTGATCTTCGAAATGTTGTAAGCTTATGCCATTTTTATTTTTATTTTTACTTTATTAATATAATGTGTCCCTACCACATACAAGTGGCTCCAAGGGGTCCCCAAATAGACCCAAGGATGCCCATGGTCGGGTATGTGTCCACCAATAAGGTTAGGATACGTTTTAGGGTAATTTTGTATTATTATAATATTATTTTTTAATCCTTATTTACCGGATTTACCCTTTAACCATGGTAAATAAAATATTTACCGCAGTAATTATTCATAATGTGTAAAAATAAAAGTTACCTATTCACATAATTTGGACATCCTGATTCCAAATATGTAATCCATTTTTCCAAATTCAAAACACAGAAGTGGCAAAAATTAATTTAAAATTAATTCCCGTTGTTAAAATAAAAAAGCGTGTTTTTAAGAGATAATAACTATCAAAAGATTGACACTTGTTTATGTCTGATTTAATTGTGAAATTATGTCCAATGACAAACATTAAATTAAATGGTAAAAATAAATTCTAAATATACTTTAAAACCACTCAAATTCATAATTTATCAATATTAATTATTTTGATTAAAAAAGTTGTTTTTAATTAAAATTTACTAATTTTCACTATTCATCAAAATATAAAAGTTATCCGAAAAGTACCAAAATTTCACCCTAGGCTATTTTCGATATTCCGAATCCAAAAATAAAGTCCATTTTGAAATATAAAATATATATGATTTCAAAAAGTAGGTATTACTATTCACAACGGCTAGTTTAATTAGTTGTGGTGTGTGTTAGAACTCGAGGTTGCGTACAACACACGCTATCGCATTATTCGAAGGGAAACGTACCGTGGAAGCTTGGGGTGTTACAGAAATTATATGTTTCCTTTTAAATATAATTTACCCCACATTTTAGTGGATCATCCTAATATATTTGGGACAAAATTTTGTAGAAGTGCATATTTCTACTTGGTTCTAACAGTCAGGTCATGTTTTCTGTTACCAATATCTGGTATCATTTAGTTTTTATATATAAAAAAGTGTTTGTATATATTTTCAATTGGTTATTATGGATTATATCATTTTCATTTTAACACTAATTGTGTTGTTGAAAATATCTTTTTTATATGGATTGTTTTATGATTTGAAATTTTGTCAATTTAAATCTATTAAGACTGCATTTATCTAATGGATAAAATTATGTATATTATTTAAATTGTAAGAAATATTTTATCATCAATACTGAAATTTATAATTTTCTCATGATGAATAAAAATTATAATTTTCTAGAGACAGAATTTTTTCATTTTACATTTTAATAAAATCTGGAATATCAAAAAATAATGAATTGTGGAATAATATATATTTTTAATGTGTAGTGATGTCTATAATCAAATAATATCTTGTGATATGATATATGAAATCTATAAGAAATTAGAGGATACACATTTAAGAATTTCTATGGTTTAATAAGCTCAAAGAGATTTGTTACGAGTAGGCTAATAAGCTTTCTATTTCCAACCTATAGAAATAATGACTGTAATTAACCATCATTTTTTGAATTCTGAAAATATTTTACAATATTTATTTGGGAAATAAATAATAAAAAATTATATCATCAAAAAATTTATTTTAATTTTACAAAATGAGTGGGAATCAAAGAGGAAAACTATTGACGACACATAAAATTTAATTAGTCTACATCTTCATGAATTTATTAGTACATGAATTTAATATGAATTTATATTAAATACAGATATTGGAAAAAGAAAAAGATGAATGATGTGGTCTTCATTTCTTCTTTTGGTAATTCTAATTTCTGTTCTCTTAATCATTGAGATAATGTTTCTAATAATCATGTTTTAGAGATTAAATTTATGAATTCATATCAATGAAATTCATATAATAATGAGAATTAGATTTCTTAACTTTCTAAATGAATGAATATTAAGGATGGAAAAAATATATTTCGATATACACATTGAAATTACATAATGGATAGATATAATAAGAAATATTATTTAGATTTTATTTGTTATGAATGTAAGATGACATGGAATATTAGATGAGAATTTCTAAAATTGAAGAGTAAAGGCCAAGAATCAAATAATTACTATAATAGTATAGGTAAAAATATCATGAAATCATTAGACACTTGGGTGCTAATGAAGGTGATATTACTTCTGAAAGTTACTCTATAGATTGTGGAAGTTATAGTTATAATATAATTGTTTTTATTCAGATATTATGAAAAATTAGAAATTATATAAGTATAAGGTATCTATAGAATCTTTCAAAAAAATAACTTTAGATTCAAAATTTACTTTTACTTATAGAATTGATTATTAATGTTCATCGGTTGATGAAAAATATAATACGTCGACTGATGAAATTATTAATAAGTCGTATGATGAGGATGTTGTTACTACATTGGAATAAATGGTTATATATGTAAGACTTATGAAAATGGAAAATATAAATCTGAAACATATCTATCATTATATAGAGGAAAATCATATTAATTATGGAAAATAAATTACAGAACTATCTTTAAAAACATGTTAAATTTTATCGAAATTAAATTCAAAATCATGTTCTAACTCAATTTGAAATGTTTAGAAGTTGGATTTCAAAAATAAACCCTATTTTATTAGTATAATTAAACTATTTTTTAAATTACTATTGTTAATAAAAATATTTACAAAATGTATAAACAACCGAAACCCTATGTAACATCTAAAATAATTAGTATTACTTATAATAAATCACATTTATGACTAAATAATTTTATACTTAAAAGAGCACACGTTTTCACTAAATATAATATTTTTGGCCACTTTGGAATATATTTCACTCTTAAACATGTTCCATATATTAGTTTTAGTAAATATTTTATCTCTAAAGAACTATAATATGATCAATATATAAGAGTTGGGAACAAGTGGGTGTCTAAAATAATATTTTTTAACATAACTAGTCAAAATATTTTTTGGGAACCTAAAAAATAATAATATTTATTTTCATAAAATATTAGAGTAGAAAAATTATAAATAAATAGATCATCAGTAATGGTTATTCTCAATATGTGACTTGAGGAAGTTCTAACTTCTAGAATCCAACAGAAGTTAAATAGAGGTTGAATAAATTTTAGAGACAAAATTCATTGAGAAATATTCTGAATAAGTTATGTTTATTTTATTAGAAAAAATATAATTTCTATTTTTTGTATGTTTTAGGATATAGGAATGGCTTTATCATCATTTTACAACTATGTGATAAGGGATACCTTGTGAATTTTATGAATGAAAAATATATTTTTCCAAATTTGGAAGGTACATTCATTTTATCCACTAATAGGCATGAGAATGTTTATACACATGACATACAAGACTCTTGTTTATAGCCATAACCCACTAGAGAACTCTAGGTTGGTATACAACTTGGAGTTACATCGCAATCCCACCTCAAATAGTCCAAGGGCGGGAAACTAGTGCCAATTAGGTATATCACCTAGATGAGATTCCTTAGTGTGAATTACATATACACATGAACACATCACAATATTCATATTCAATATAGAATGATACTAAATTGATACAAAAAATTCCTGAATAAAAATTAATCCTGCATCAGAGTATAAAAAGGTGTTTTAGAAAATAAAGGGGATAAATACAAACATGCCATCACTACAAAAAGAGTCCAACATGATCAAAAATGGGGACTAGTATCAAGATGGAACCACTGGACCATATGTGGTAAGTATATTCATTATAATCTCCACCATTTTCTAGTCCACCTGGGAATTGTTTTAACATTATATCATCTGTATTTGATGTGACATGTGTAGAGATATCCATTGAAGGGGTGATTATATTCAAATATATTAAAACACCTAAAAAAATAAAAAAAAGACTAAATAAGGAAGTTATATCTAAATACACAATTCAATGGAAAACAAAAAAACCTAGATATGCTCAAGTAAAGACTCTACGTTTTAGGTGAGGTTAATCCTCATTGATAAAAAAGTAAATCTGGATGAATATTCATTGAAATTCTCATCTGATGGGGCACACTCCACTGATCTCGCCAATACTTATTTTGATTAAAATACATGGATAAAATTATATGGGATAATTCCTAGGACTTATCTAGAATAGATGAACCCAACTAAATAACCCACTTGGAAGGGGGTCACACACCCATGATGTCAATCATGTGGTACCTGAACCAACCTAGCAAAGATAATATTAAGGATCACACCTCGATATGTATAGAGGGATACCTGAATCTATCTAGAACCATATCATAGAGGGTATCTCTTCTCCTATACTCGAGTTGGGATGCTTGAATGTACCCCCAAGATAATGGAAATGAATAAACTCAAACATGATGAAATGATTCGAGGGAACACACTCTCTCTCAAGCTCAAGACGAGCAATGATTCACTAAGAATTTTGAAAAAACAAATTGTATTGTGATAATTTTCTAACATAAATTACTTAACCTTTTAAAGAGGGGTTCAGACAACATGTTCTCATTCAAATTACATAATTTTCAGTCCATAGTTTCTCAGATGTCCGGATATTCCATGCATAACCACCCTCACCACTTTCTCCACTACTTCAACTATGAGTCCCACTTGAAATGACCACGGATTATGTAGACTGGGAATGATCTCTAAAAAATACACCACCAAAGTGAAAAAACCGTAAAGAATAGACCATAGAACCACATTTACCCTCACAAACATTTGAGTTCTATTATCACCTTCACATCACTTTCCTAAATCAAATTACAATATTTAACCTACATAAAAAATCTGCATGAATAGAAATTAAAGATATTAAAAAATGGTTTATAATATATTCAATTAATTATCCAATCAAGTGCCAATGAGTAATGAATAGTGAATGAAAAAAACAAAAGGGTGAGAATCCAACAAGTTTCGTGTTCATTTAGCCAACATCTATACAATATATATGGGTTAGACAGTAAAAAATCGAATTAATAAACAACAATTATCAAAATATAAAACAATGTTTCAATATATTCGAGATTGGATTCAATGGGAGGAGTTTCTATATGATAATTTTATAACTAATGAATTAAGAAAAGAAAACCAAAATTATAGATGTCCTATGACAGTTTTGGATCGATAAATAGAGAAGAAATATCTATAAGATCTGGAAAAAAAAGAATGTTAAGATCAAAACTGACACTAAGAGTCAGGAACATGGACCATCATTGATCACTAGGAATGGACCTTCACCAGTCATGTTTTGATCTTTTAAGGATATTGTATGAGTTTTATTTGGATGAAATGGTTATGATGGAAATTTTTCATCCAAAAATTATATATGTTTTATGTAAATCTCTAAAAATTGAGGAATTATAAAGGGGGAAGGAGTATAAATTAATTTTTCAAGTGAAACAATTAATTAAATGTATATTTAAAACACTAAAATCTATTCCTACACATTTATATTAAATATTCATAATCCATTGAAGACTAGCACATGAAATTGCAACATTAAATATGGAAATACATTCACTATGACCTACAATATGTCATAGCCTTTTCTATGGTATTTCTATAACAAATTCAAAAAAGGCCAATAACCATGGGATAAAGGATAAAACAATGTCATTTTTTACTCAGCACATCTTCTAAAATAACTATTGTGAGGTTTCCTAGACTTAAGAAAATAACATCATCCTCTATATACCTTTACTTGGCCCATAGATCCTCATTTACCATTTTACACTGAGTTATGCTAGGGTTACTGTGGAATTCACCTAGTCATGGTGTTTCATTTTTATGTATAAAAATAATAAAAAATCACTTTATGTTCCAAAAAACTATCACAAGAAATTAAAAAACACATTGAGTCCACACCCCACTTTGAGAATATCATTGAAAATATTTCAATGTGTTTAATTGAAAAAATATTCATTAAATTTTCCCTACATTATAAATATTCATAAAAAAAATGTAAATTCATAGTCAAACAAGAGAGGGTATTAGGCTCTCATATGGTTCTCCTCCTCCCACGACCTCTCCAAGAGGTTCCTATGCTTCCATAAAATGTACACCAATGTAATTTATCACATATTAATAATAATATACTACTAACCATAAATCTCCATCAGTATTTTCTAGGAGGTTTCACTAACCTCAACATCCCACTAGACATAGTATTTAATGTGTAATGCATTTACAAGTATCATATTAGTTTCAAAGTGTGGAAGAATTCATGTCCCTATTCTGAATGTGGGGGTAACTACAAATCATAAACGACCTCACAAACCCTATATTGTATCTTTAAATTCCAATGAACCATTGATATACCATTCTACCTAAACCAAATGTCCATATCCATCACCATTGTGATCCCATTATGAACATATTGTATCCCCAATCAAACTCCAAAATACTTCTTATGCAGACTGTGTTGGAATTTTTATTACTCATATGGTCCTTATTTGGTCCTTGATGATTTAAACATTCTATGTCATCAATTTCACCAACTATATCCCTATAAATATGGACTCCCCTATATTTTTCTAGTATAGAAGTGACCTGTAGAGTCTCTTGTATAGGGCCATGAATAATGTCATAACAATGTTGGAATGGTATCTATTATTATAAAAAAAATATACCATAGCTAAATGATCCTCATGGATATGTCAGAATTTTAAAAAATATGTCTTCAGTATGTCCTGTAAGAGTTGAGTTACCCATTCAATCATACTATCAATCTGGGGGGTGGGTCATTGTTCTTAACCGCAAAATAATCAGAAATCATCCAACAAACCTCTCCATAATTGTGACATGTAGCCGACATCATTTTGTACAACAATTATCAAGGTAAATCTATGACGATTGACTGTCTCCTTCTTGTACAGACATGAAAAATTCTCTACTAAACATTTCTCATTGATGAATAGGAAGTGGACCATGTCGGTTAGCCTTTATACAATCACCCATATAGAATCATGACCTCAATCTGATGATGGAAGTCCCATTACACAATTCATGGAGATATCATCCCATTTAGACACTATCACCTCAAGAGGTTCTCCCAAAACCACTGGTCACTAATGCACAGCCTTCACCTGTTGATAAGCAAGGCATAAAGAGATAATCTCAACAACATTCATCATTGTCTTTTTCCCCAGAACTAATGCCAACGTTCTGTTTACATCATCACCATTCTAGTATATAATGCTAAGGGGGGTGTATAAAGCTCCCTTAGCCCCTCATCCTAATGTGTGACAAATACAATAATCATACTATGGAAAATGATAACTTTCTCTCCACTTTTTGAAATACAATCTAGGTCCTACACTATAAATATCTGATCACAGAAGACCTTACAATCAATATCTATGAGTTGCGCCTCCCTGATATAGAAAAGAAGTGATGGGGTCACAAACATCAATTAATGGTGTGATTCTCTATCCTCATATAAAATGTTCAACTGTATAGAGGCAAAATACTTTGTTTCGTCACATAGTTATCATGAATGAGATTTATAAGATAGAGAATAATCAAACATGTTTCAGTCCCAGAAGTATAGAATTTCTCAAAATAATTTTCAATCACCATCCATTTCCTCTACCTTAGGTTAATGTAATTCTAATTGAAGATATACTTAAAACTCTTAAGGTTATAATATGTGGTTAATCACCCCTATAAGATAGAGAGACTGTTTTATAAGGAAACACCACTACTTTTAATTCTAGGACATTGGTAACATAATACATCCAATGTGGTATTACTTATTAGGAACTATAGTCAATCATGACATAAATTTACACAAAAAACATCCTAGTATATCATATGGGGAATCATCAAGCACCAAAATCCCAAAGGCCTCATTTGGAGATCTCAATTATAGGGGCTATCGTTAACCTCAATCGCAGCTCCATAAAATCTCGTGTATACTCCTCTGACCTTATGAATGTACACCACATTTGGTTCAATGTAGTCAAAGGTTAACTAAATCAAAATAATTCTAGAATAAATCTATTATAGTATCCTACTATCCCAAGGAAGAGTCGTACAATGGTCATGCTCTAGGTTGGATTCTAGGCTAACACCACCTCTATCTTATCTACGTCCATTTCCACTATCTCTTCTAAGATACTATGTCTGGGGAAGCTGGCATCTCAAATCCATAAATTAAACTTTCAGAGTTTCCCTTAAAGCTGGTGTACTCAGAGTATTTTGAGGACCATTCTCAAATGTCTCATGTGTTCCTCCTCTAATAATCAGAATATCAAGAGGTCATATTTGAAGACTAGTACAACACAATTCAAAAAGGTATGAACAATATAGTTTCTAGGTCCCTTTTTTAGTTCTAGGGTATTCTACATGAAAATTTAAATTACTAAGTATTCATTGTGACCATAGAATAACTAGAATTACAACTTAAGTATGAACTCCCCCAGTATTCATAGATGTGGATAACCCAAATTGAGTTCCATATTTAGGAAACACATCAACCCATTTAATCAAATGAAGTGATTATCAATAATCTATAGTGGATACTTCTTTTTGGAAGTCGCCAAATTCAGATGATGATAATCGATGAAAAACTGAATATCCCATACACCTTCTTGGAGGAAAACATTGGGGATAACCATGGGTAATCATTAAGTCTAATGAATCCCTTCATCTATATATCCTCCTACATAACCTTTATCTATCATATACCAATGAGTCCATTTGATATTTTGGCACAAATATAAGGTTTGTCTCTTGGCAATGTTATTTCTAGTGGTTGGCCATTTGATGCGAAGGTAAGTGTGGCTCATCTTTAGAAAAAACATTCTCATACTCCACCGCCAGTGTAAGATACTAAAATCTCATACCAACTACTAATACAAGGATTATAGTTTCCAAATAATTATAAATTAGATGTATCCTCATATGTACAATCCCATCTTTATCTACCCAAGTTTTTTTCATTCTAACAAAGAAAAATATCTTATTGTATACTTGGGTACACTACATCCTCATCCGTAGGTAGTCAATCGGTGCATGGACTGTAGATTTCTACGCCATGCCTATAATGATATCATAAGGTCTCATAATGGCTAAAAAAATTCACTATATGAATCTCTATCCTCTATGATTCAGGACAAACATCCAATAAAAGTTTGTGATCATCGAATCTCCCCCAAAATGAGTCTCTAAGGGTAATTTTTGTGATAAAGGCTCTGTTGAAATATATATATCTCAAGAAAGAGATATGGAAAGGATATATTGGATCTATTTTATGTCTATCATTACTCTAGGAAAAGTAGATTTGACACTGAGCATACATCAACTCAAACTTGGAGCTTATAGGTCCTAAGCCTCGACCACCTACAACAATCCATATCCTTGGCCACGATCTCCTCATGAATAGAAAAAACTACATAGTGTCAGTAGTGGTGGAAACATATAAAAAACTAGGCCACCTCCCATATATATCCCGGCTCCCCTACTACACCATCCACCCTGTAGGTCTCTTGTATCTCGTTTCCACTTCTTTAACGGTGGCCCATTGGCCATCTCTATTTATTAAACATGGTGGATTAGAACATATCAAACAATATTACTTCTCTCATTATAGGAGAGGAACATCCACTCCCTCTTCTTTCTAAAATGTACCTTATAACCCCAAACAATTGACAATCAATCTGAAAACTATCCCATGAAATCCACCATCCCCTACATCCCCATGTTTTTTATTAAATAAAAGCTGCTAAAGTCTTTGGTCTAGGGTATCCATTGACAAAACTAATAACCAAGACCTATTCTCAAATAATAAATCCAAAACCATGGAACACTCTATACCTCTATCATAAAATTCATTAAATGATATACTAATCTAGATCGTGTATAATGATGGAGACCACACTCAAAGGTTAGAGTTCAAAAGTAACCATCATTTACTATATCTATGAAATATTATTTGAGGATAATAATCCTTTATGTGTACTACTTGAAAGACATTTTTCCATACTGGATCTCTAAGATCCCATGGATGCATACCACCCACAATGTCACTAGATTTAACTCCCATATGAAGAGGTTAACAAACCCTTCCCCAATGTGGGTCATGTCATGATACATATACAATACCAAGATCCACAATTTCCCTACTAGTTCATGTAGAAGGCTCACTGTTTGGACCACCATTTGATCGAGAGGGGTCATGATAAGTTAAGAAACTTACTCTATAACCTTGATCCAGTCCTCGGTTGCCTAAGGGTATATATCACCATGAAACCCACGATATCATTATATATAGAAACTGTGATTTTTGATAACTGTGTGTTTATTTTCTTCTATAACTAATAGAATAACAAGATGGTTGGTGGTCTAGGTAATATCGATAATCCATATAGTGTGACTACCTTTATCATAGTTCCTTGGAATGAAGCCTCATTACGATGAAGATCATCACCATGACCACACATGTAATCCTAGATATTTGTCATCATGGAGGCATAATTCAATATTCAAGACTAGACGTGGTCAAAAAGAATAATTTGGGAGTTTAATTGAGAAGGAAATAAAAAAATACAATGCACTACTATTCGATGCATGTACTAGTTTCCCTTAAAACTAGATCACATATGCACTGATTCAGTATATAGGTTATTAGATTCCTATTTAATGGATATTTCAACCAAAACACTATCACTAGGTTCCCTAGAATAAAGGGCAAACTCAAGACACAACAACACTATTTACCCTATTACCATACTGATCATAAAAACTAGACATTCATCCAACCCCACTCCTAAGACAACCCACATTGAAACCACTCTTTCATGAAACGAACCACTTTGGACTAAATTTCTCATTGTACACCACAAGTGACACTCCAATACCACGACCAGTATGCATGGGGATGAAAAATAATGCTGATTGGGAATATCATAGATATGAATATCCTTAACCTAAAGTACCTATAAATATGCATACAAAACTATATACCTATATATTGTAAAATGATAAGAAACTGATACCCAAAACGCATTTATAAAAACTAATCCATCATCATTGTATGAAAAAGGGGAATAAAAAAGAAAGAAAAAGATATAAGCTCATAATAACTACCGAAAGAGTACAACCAACTAAAGAAAAGTGGAATTCTATCAAGATTAAACTCCTAAACAATCTGAGGTCTGTTTAGTATAGCTATGCTCCCCTGGCTTCTAGTCTACCCAGGACATTGTCGAAAAGGTTTTCTTTTATATCATATAAAACATTTTTAGTAAGACACCATGAAAGGGTGAGAATAAATATACCTATTAGAACACCCAGGAAAAAAACTCAAGTATCAATTAGAGAGTTACCCCTAAATCTTTGTAATATGGGAATATATGATTAAAAACTAGAAATACCAATGGAAACACTCCAATTCTCAAGTGAGGAATGTCAACAATACTATAAAATGAATTCTACAATAACAAATATAGATATAATCATTAAAGGGAACTCATTCCACACACCTCACCAAAATAGAAAGCACTTACAAGACAATGATTCATTGATAGGGATATAACTACAAAGCCCTATGGGGGATACCTAACGCTAACTAGAACAACCCACTAGTAAGGGTATCAAATTCCTTAGATCTTGGTCATATGATACTTGAACTAACCTCAGGAATAATTGATCAAGGATCACACCCTGATCCACACAAAGCAACTCTTAACTATATCTTGAAAACCCCCTCAAATGGGATCAGTCATCCCTTAAAAGGGATTGGATGCCTCATTGTCCTTGTATGGGAATGGAAACATTGAAACACATACAAGATGAAAAATTTCATGGGAAACAATATTTACTCAAACCCATTCTATTCAATGAGTCAAATGGAATTTAAAATAATTGATAATTTTGTGTGCTTTTGTAGACTAAAAGTCTAACCATCACATTAGGTAAGGGTTTCACCAAAATCAATATATATCAAACATCAAAAAAAAATGAATTCTCTTCTTCATCTAACACGTGTTTCACCTAAAAGGCCAATTGAATTTGTGTAAAATTGTCAAGTCATCGTCATCACTCCAAGAAAAATAAACACCTGAACAAACTTGCTCATAGAACCACCATAACCACCATTGCATTTTTTTATCATCATTATACCTCTGTCATGTCTAAAATATTAACATTGAACCTATGTAAAAAAATCCATAGGAATGTAATGTAAAATGAATACTAAAACAAATTTTTGGATAATTGATTCATTAACCAACCAAATTTCAAAGAAGAATAAATAATGAAGGAAGAATGGAAAAACCCAAAAGTTTGAGATTCCAATTTGGGTTGTGTTTGTTTGGACATAATTGATTGAATCTGAACATTATAGATAGATAAACATAAAAATAAATTAATAAAACAAAATTATTCAACTAGAAAACAAATCATCAACTCACCCTAACATGGATAAAATTAGAGTATTTGGACTATGTTCGTTCCAGAAAAAATAGAATCAGAAAGGAAACAAAATAACATAAATACATTACCATGGTTTTGGATCTTATGTTGGTGAATGAAACATACTGTTGGCGCCAAAAATATGGCCCGAAAGGAAGGAACGAAAAAGACAGCCGGCGCGCTGCCTCGCGAAGCACAGCCGCGAAGCACAGCCGCGGAGCCCGTCCGCGGAGCCCCGCCGCGAAGCGTCCCGCCCTTAGCGGCCCCGCGAAGATCCGGAGGCGGTAATCCTCCGCGAACCGGTTTGACGTTCGCAAGCCGCCGCGAAGCTCTGGAGGCGGTAATCCTCCGCGAACCGGTTTGACGTTCGCGAGCCGCCGCGAAGCCCAGAAGGCGGCGCGCGAGCCCTGCATCGCGGCGCCCCTTCCCTATAAATACTCGACTCCCCCTGAGTCCCGGGGGACGGACAACCCGACCTTTCGGCTTCTCCTCTCCCGAATCGCGAAGCAAGCTTTGCCCCGGGAATCATGAGCTTCGCGAGGTATTTCTACTTCGCGAGACGACTCTGATTTGTTTCATCCTGAGCCCCTCTTCCGAGAGGGATGCCCTTCGCGAAGCCCAAGGGCGTTCGCAAAGGAAGGGGATTCCTAAGGGAACCCGGGCAGCCGCGGAGCACTCGTGCTTCGCGAAACACCCAACCCATGCTAGTAATCCCTATGCCAAGGCAGGATAACTATGCATCGCGAAGCACATTGCTTGGCAGGACCCTGCTTCGCGAACCACTCCTTCGCGAGGCAGTGCTCCGCGAACACTGTTCCACTTCGCGAAGCACCACCCACTCCCACCTGTGCCCCATGCTAAGGCCAAGGCACCCCACTTCGCAAAGCACACTCCTCTGCTTAGCGATTCCTCCTCCCGTGCGACCCTCCAGGTTTGCACGATGTGATTTCAAAGTCCCATGGACAACACCTCCCGTAGCGATGCTTCGCCCAATGCTCCTTCGCATAGGCACGCTAACGGCTATTGCTTCTTCGCATAGCCATGCTAACGTGGACCCCACGATGGCTCCTCCCTCGACCCCCCTCTACCATGGCCTTACTGGTACCTTACCTTCCCCAAGGACCAGAGGGTACCAGTTATGTAAGCCCTAGGGGCGTGGAGTGAACCCACCTCGTCCGAGCTGCAGGACGTTAAACTGCCAAGCACCGCGTCCTCAACACATGACGTTAAACTGTGACCCAACCTCGTCTCCCTCACGAAGGGTCCCCCCCAGCTCGAGCATTCATTACACCGCTCGTCTCCACGGGAATGGAACTCTTCCGCACATGGAATGAGATCCTCCTTGTCGGAGTGGTGTATGTTCGCAGGGGAAGGGTCGCCTCAGAGCGTAAATCCCTAACCTTTGGTACGGATGATCGCACCCGTGCATCTCGGTACTCCCCCACTACCAAGGTCAGTGGGGAACGTGATAGGGAACGAGGCACCTCCCATTGTCGGACCAAGGTCCATCTTTCCCGCGCTTTGTCGCACCATGGGCCTCCATCCTGGAGTAAGTCCCGACACCATGGGCCGCTCAACGCGTAAGCCCCTCTTCGCCTCTCACGGACGCACCCTTCGCGACGTGATCGTCAGGTCCTTGCAACCTCTTGTTTCTCACACCGAGCATGACTCACGTGGGCTTAGAGTGAGCACCGACCCTGACAAACCATTCTGAACTACGAGGTCTTTGATCCGTGTCAAGGCATGGTACGTAGGAAGCCTCCACGAGGTTCAAGCCCACCATCAGTGGACCAAGGTCTACTCTCTCCTGAACTACGAGGTCTTTGATCCGTGTCAAGGCATGGTACGTAGGAAGCCTCTATGAGGTTCAAGCCCACCCGTCTTTCACGTCGGGTTTCACCCCCGTCCAGCACGGCATTAAACTGCACCCCGGTCCAGCGGTAAGCCGTTGTGACCCTCCTGAACTACGAGGTCTTTGATCCGTGTCAAGGCATGGTACGTAGGAAGCCTCCACGAGGTTCAAGCCCACCATCAGTGGACCAAGGTCTACTCTCATCTGAACTACGAGGTCTTTGATCCGTGTCAAGGCATGGTACGTAGGAAGCCTCCACGAGGTTCAAGCCCACCCATCACCCAATTCACGTCGTGTTCTACCTACGTCCAGTATGACGTTAAACTACATCCCGGTCCAGTGGTAAGCCATTGCGACCAAACCCTCCTGAACTACGAGGTCTTTGATCCATGTCAAGGCATGGTACGTAGGAAACCTCCATGAGGTTCAAGCCCACCAATAGTGGACCAAGGTCCGCTTTCACGTCGGTTCACCGGCGAAACCCATTCTGAACTACGAGGTCTTTGATCCATGTCAAGGCATGGTACGTAGGAAACCTCCACGAGGTTCAAGCCCACCAATAGTGGACCAAGGTCCGCTTTCACGTCGGTTCACCGGCGAAACCCATTCTGAACTACGAGGTCTTTGATCCATGTCAAGGCATGGTACGTAGGAAACCTCCATAAGGTTCAAGCCCACCATCAGTGGACCAAAGTCTACTTTCACGTCGGTTCACCGACACACCCACCCGTCGCTCTTTCACGTCGGGTCTCATTACAGTCCAGCGGTAAGCCTTTGTGACCACTTGAACTACGAGGTCTTTGATCCATGTCAAGGCATGGTACGTAGGAAGCCTCCACGAGGTTCAAGTCCACCCGTCGTTTATTCACGTCAGGGTTCATTATCGTCCCGCATGACGTTAAACTGTATCATTCGAACTACGGGGACTTTGATCCATGTCAAGGCATGGTACGTAGGAATCCTCCCAGAGGTTCAAGCCCAAGTCTCTTCGGACTAAGGTCCAGCTTCACATCGGTTTACCGGCACCATCCCGAACTACGCGGACTTTGATTCCCTGCCACGGGGATACGTAGGAAGTCTCTTCAAGACTCAATCCCAACTTCACTGTCGCCCCCCTGCGATGGTCCCATTTTATTCTCGACCGTCTCTGCTAGACGTTAATCTTGCAACATACCCTGTGTTGAACATGGGAAGCTGAGGAAAACCTCAGATACGTGTCTATGACATGTAATTCCCTGCGCTCGATGTGGGATGCCTCGGGCTTCCACGCCCTCGAGAAGCCTTATGATTGAGGATAACAGACAGACATGCCAGGTACCCCAGCATCCAGACACGCTACTGATGCCTCAAACGTGATTACTCCCCTGACCGAAGGTTGCTGCCCTGACTGGACCCTTTGGAATGTCCCGACAGAAGCAGTGTAATTAACCGGCGTCCATGGAAACATGACACCGGGAAGAGTTTCACGAACTACGTATTAAATCTATAAGGGAGACCCGGACTAGGTGACGAGTTCTGAGGAGGAATCCACAGGAGGAAGAACCGACATCCCATCATCCCGTTTCGATCAAGGAGCAGACGTACCTGAACAAGGAACGAATGCCGCCCACCTTTGGAAAGCGGGAATGCGGGGCAACAAAGCCGCGCGTCCCCCTCCCCCGCGGACGGATGCGCGCGCGCCCCGGCGAAAGCGTCGGAAACAGAAATGGTGAACCCGACGTGAAATTCTTATCCTCATCATGGAGATTAGTAGCGTTCGAGACACCAGTAGATTGACGTGTCACCGGATTCAGATATCCGTTGCCTGGTCCCGCCAAGTAAATGGCGGGCCTGTCGTGGAACTCACCAGAGGTCGGGGTAGTAGAACGTGGGGCACTCCGCTCTGCAGCGTGTTGGCGTGGATCCTTCTCACAAACATGGAGGATGGAGGAACGCTGGGGCACTGGCTGTCAATCCTTTTCCTCTCAGTACTGATGAGTTGATCCCTTCGTTTGCCAGGAACGAGGTTGCTATTGCAGAGATGCGGTCACCATCCGCTCCTCGCCCGCGCAGGGGCAGGGGAAACACCACTACAGCCACTCCACATGGCGCCATTACCGCCACGACGGCTGCCACGTCACGGGATGCGGGACGTCCACATCCCCTTTCCCCATCAGAGGTCATCCAACGAAGGGTGATCAACAGCCTCGTGCGCAGGTATGAGGAACAAGGGGTCATCCCGACCAGGGATATGGCCCGTTTGGACCTGGAGGCTTCCGGGCCCCGCCGTCAACGCCGCCCCAACAGGCCGCGCAGGGAGCCTCCGCTCCCCACCCAGACATTCAATCGTTTCGGGAGCCTATCCCCGGAACGCCTTGACGACTCTTCGCCTTACGCTGAAGAGGCAGGTGTTGTCCGGCTCAGCCCGCTCAGGGCCCCGACCCAGGACCCCCAGGCGAGAGCTCCCGTCCGGTCACGTCAGCGCCGCCGTCCGGCCCCGCAGGAAGAACAGGCAGACTATGTCCCTGCACCACCTGCACCGGCCCGCCTGACCCGACGTCAGCGCCGGGCCCGGGCTGAGGACGCTCGCCTAGCTGCGTCCACATCGACAACTATAGTGGCCCGAGCCACCGCCGACGTACATTATGAAGCCCCCGCCTACATTGAGGTGGGGCATCCCTTCGCCCAACCAAGATTGAGACCCCAGCCGCCCCATGGGCAGGCCGGGTTGACGCTCCGGGTTGCAGGCCCCAGTGATGATCGTCGCGAACTAACCCGCGGTGATGACACCCCGTACGGAGGTCCTCCCCGTACCACTACTCCACAGAGCGTGGGCCTTCCCCGCTCCGAGGTTCGTCGTGGAGGCATGCCTCGTGCTGCCCCCATCCTGCAGGAAGACCTGCCCCGGGGCAGTGATGCTCAGCGCGGAAACATTTCCCGCGCCCGCTGTACAGGGTATGAAGTCCATCCTTTTGAAGGCACCGTCCATCCGGTCCTTCGACGTGGGGGCCCCCCTACGTCCTCTCTGCGACTGGCGAAGATCCTTCTCGCCCCAGCAACTCAAGGAGTGAAGGTCAGCCTCGCTCCACTCGCACCGACCATGGAGGCCTTCCCCATGCTCCTGCCGGTTCCAATAGAGGCCCCGCCCACGTGGGTACTGTTCATGGAGGTCCTCCCCATGTACCCTTTGATATTTGCCCTGGTACCCCCGGCACCCCGGCTGTCTCAAGTGGGGGCCCTCTCCGCCACGGCGCTAGTGCCGCCCCAGGGCTGCCTGATAGGGGTCAACCCTGTCCCGAAGAGCCACCCAGGGGCAGAAGAGCGGGTCGTCGCCACCACAAGAAGAATCCTGGGAAGGCCCAGGGGGGGATCAAACCTGCCCGCTTCTCCGATTCAGAAGCGGAATGTGATTCAGCGATGGAACCTTCTCCCAGCTCCTCCGTATCAAGGACTGGGGCAGGAACCAGACGCGTCAGCCTCGTTCTCCCGGAATTTGAGGTCCACCGGATTCCCGTCTCTCTCCGCAGGTACATCCAGGAGGAAGAAATCCTGAGAATTCCGCAGGTTTCGACCGCGCAGTCACCGCCACCGTCACCCGAAGCGCCCTCTACCTCTACTCGGGATCACGAGGAGCTGTTTTGGGGGTCAACGGTGGTAGAGCCACGACATGACCGGACACCGGTAACGGCAATTCCCGTACCCGAAGCAGTGGCTGTTAGCCCGTCCTATCGTGACATTGTGGTCAGGTCACCTCGCTCTTCAGAGGAGGGCCCAGAGTACGGTGGCCAGTCTGCTCGCTCGCCGTATTCTCCACCGCCGAGTTTGCTATCCGAGAGGTCCGTCTCGGTACCGCTACCGGTCCCTCAGCCACCCCCGGTTGATGAGTGGGGAAATGTAGGGCCGAACCCCGAGGACGAACCCAGGAGCTTCTGGAGTATTCTTGCAGCGGACTACTTCCCAGAGAAGTTCTGGCCCACGGCGGCGCTAAATTTTCGCGTACCCGAGTTGCTTACCCCTGAAGAAGTGGGATGCTTTTGTCGGACCCTATGGGCGACGCACTTCCGCCTCCATTGGGAACGGGTAGTGTACCCCAGGAGTCGAGAGCACTTCGAGGAGATTGGCAAACAGTGCCGCCTAATTGATGCAGCGGCGCTCCTTGTGGCCCAGCACCCCAAGTCGCCCGGTCACCAGAGTTCCCTCCAACGAAAATGCGTCCAGAGTTTCAAGGCACTCCGCAAGATCGTCAGGGAAGCCACCCCCCATGTGCAAGTCCGTGGTTGGGGACGCTATGCCGCTCTCCTCTTCGACCCTATCCGACGACAGCCCGATTCGCTATGCGACAATGAGGATATGCCCTCAAGAGGAGTCACGGTCCACATGGCCGATGTTGTGGATAAGGAAGATGAGCTTGAGTTCCTTGATGGGGACTTACCATCCGAAGGCGTACCGCCACTGCTCGACCCATCAGGGAGAGTCAACCGTCAGCAAAGGAACCTGCTAGGCCTCCCCGTACCCACCGAGTCACTGGCACTCGGTCGAAGCACTGGCAAGGGTAAGGAGCATGTCGGGATAGTCAAGCACTCCGATCCATCCGCCTCCGTGCAGAAAACGGACGAAGACCCTGAGAAGGCCACGTTGCGCCAGCAGCTTGCTGAGCAGAAGAGGCTGGTCGACGAACTCTTGGCTGAACGCGCCGCAGAGCGACGACCCGACTACGGTAATCCCAGGCCAGGACAGCAGGGGCAGGAACAATTTCCCCCCGGTGAGATGCCTCCGGGCAACCCTGATCATGCTACTGCTGCGGACAGGGCGGAAGCCGGAACGTACGGCAAGAGGGCGCGATACGTCTCGCCAAACCCCCCTGAGCGACGGGGCAATCTGAAGAACCCAACCCGGGTTCCCCCGGTCGCCCAACAGGTCGTCCAACCAGTCAACCCGCGAGCAGCAGAAGTCGTCTACCGTGTTGAAGAACCTGGCAATGCGCTTGTGGTTAGGGACCCCCGTCAAGACAGGGACCCCCACCCGGAGGACCTTATTGCGGCACTCACAGCCCGCCTCGAGGCGTTGGAGACACGTCAGGTGGCGGTCCCACCGGATGGCAAGCCTTATCCCGCGTGGGTGGATGATATGCCCGCGCCTCCGGGTTTTGGGAACCCCACTTTCTCGCCTTTTAACGGGACAAGGGACCCACCCCAGCACTTGGCTCATTTCTCTTCCAGGTGTGGCCCCATGCTGGGGACCCCGGCTCAGCAAGAAGCCGCTAAGCTCCGATGTTTTGTACAGACGTTGGAAGGTCCGGCATTCGTCTGGTACAGCCAGCTCCCCATCAGATCAGTGACCGGCTGGGAGGATCTTCGCCGGTAGTTCTTGTACCAGTTCAGCTCCACCACGCGGAAGACCAGCATCGCGGACCTCTTTAAGTGCAAACAGAGGCCTGATGAGCGGGTTGCAGACTTCATCGCCCGGTGGAAAGGACTTACGTATTCCCTCGATATGCCGCTGACTCAGGAGCAATTACTGACGATGTGTGTGGGGAACGTAAAGACAGAGCTGGTACCCTCCTTGATTACCCAGAACTACCCTGGGGGGTTCAGAGACTTCTCGGATAAGGCCCAGCGCCTCGAGGAGGCCCTGCAACAGGCTAGTCAGGCAGGTTCGCTGCCCCCTATGATCCCAGCCAGGAGGGCCGCCAGGGCTGAACCCACCGCAGTGGCTCAAATAGAAGCCCCGAGGCAGCTGGAATTGTTACCGGCGGCACCACCCCCGCAACCCCGCAGAGGTCCTCCACCTCAAGCACAGGCTCCTGCCCAGCAGCGACCGCCTCAGAACCGACAGGTTCCCCCGCGCAACGCGCCACCGCCACCTAGGCGAGACAACCAGGCGCCACCCCCTCGGCAGGCCCCTCCGGTCCCTCGGCAGGATCAGGCCCCCAGGGCTCCTTACCCGGAAAGAAAGTACCATACCTATTCGTGTAACGAAAATCAGGTCCCTGGTTACTTCCGAAGTGCTCTAGAGCAAGGGATCGTGCGTCTGCCTGAGTGCAGGAGGCCGGCAGAGGCGCATCTCACTGATCACCCCAACTACTGCCCTTATCATCGGATCCTGGGGCACACCCTCAAGCGATGCTATGTGTTTAAAGACTGGCTTCAGGACCAGGTCAACAACAACATAGTCAAGTTGGGCTCAGCGCCAGCACAGGTGGCAGGTGTCTTTGCGGGATCGGAAATCGGCAGTGACAGCGAGGGTGAGTGGCAGCAGGTCCCTAGCCGCGGGTCCCAGAAATACGACAACTGGATGGCTCGAAAAACTGTCGTTCGTGCCCAGGGTATCATCCGGGCACGCCTGAAGCAGTCGGAACCTTCAGAAGAAGTAGTTGGCGCCTCAACATCGTCTTCACAGTCGACCTCTTCCCAAAAAGGCAAGCAGCGGCGACGCAAGAAGAAGCAACGTGCACCGCCAGTGCCGTCGTCATCCCGCACTCTCGGCGACTTTATGCCTCCCGAAATGGGCATTCCCCCCAGAATCCGCCCAGCGGTGGATGACTCTTCGAGTGACAGTCAAGGGTACGCTTCGGTTAACACCGTGGAGCTGGTAAAGCCCTATATGACCCTCGACGAGGGGGAACCCCAGGCAGACCGCCCCAACGTTCCCAGCCGACGTCGACGTCAGCGGAATCGCAATCGCGCCGGTCACCGAGGTATGTCAGCAGGCACTTGTGACCAAGCCGTGCATGCTACCGAGACCAGGCAGCAGGCTCAACGCAGATCTCAGCACGCGCAGACCCATCCAGCGCCCTTGGCTCTACCTCCACCGCTGTTCGTGTTGCTGGATCAGGGAGAGCCGCCTCGTTCGTATCACAGCCAGTCTCGCCCGGCGACGGGCCGGCCCCCGCTGTTCGATCTTAGCCCGACGACTACTCTCCAGGCTTCTACTAGTAGGCAGCAGGATGTACCCAGTGCTAGCCGACCGCCAGTTCAACCAGCAGGACCCGTTATGCCTCCAAATGCCGAAAAACCCCCTGTAAGAAGAGGTTCGCGTTTGGCACGCAAGTATGATGTCCTAAAGCACCTAGCCGGCATTCCGGTGAGGCTTTCCATCCTTGAGGCCCTGCGCTTGTCATCCGAGATGCGCGAGGCACTTGCCGAGGCCCTAAGGAGCCCCCTCCAGTTCGAGACAGAAGTGGCAGCCGCGGAGGCCTTCCATACCGAGACGATTGAAAACGCCGAATGTCAGGCGGTTATCTCGTTCTCTGTTGAAGATGAAGACCCCCCTATACAGGGGCACATTCGCCCACTGTATATCACTGGCCACTTTAACGGTGTGGAAGTCTGTCGCTGCCTCGTTGACACGGGTTCCGGAATCAATCTAATTCCGACCCGGACGCTGCGAAAGCTGGGTTTGTCCGAAGGTGATTTGACTCCCTCTGACCTCAGGATTCAGGGGTACGACAGGACAGAGCAAACCCCGGTCGGCAAGATCCGTCTGAAGACCCAGTTCGGTGGCTTAATTGCCAGCACCGAATTCATGGTTGTTTCTCAGGACACCGCCTACAACGCATTGATGGGCAGGCCATGGCTCCATCTGCATGCAGCGGTTCCCTCGTCGTATCACCAGTGCCTTAAGTACTCGCTCAATGGTCGAGTAGGCGTGCTCCAAGGAGACGCGTCCCCTTTCGCTTCTTGTGAGGCCCGCTATCTGGATGCGGGTTATTACAAAAGTAAGGACAAGCAGATCCTGGTCAGCGAGTATGAGCCCGCCCCAATCACAAGTGATCCCTGGGCGAGCATGGACGACGCCTACATCCTCCCGATCCACCGGTTGGAGGCCACGACCCCCGACATGGGACAATGTTTCGTTGTTTCGGGTACGCAAGGAAGGCATGTTCCCGCGTCCAAGCGACGGCGGAAAATCACCTCGTACTCCTACATCAACCAGGCTCGGGTCATCCCGGAATCTCCTACCCCTGTACGGTACCGGGATGTCAAGCTCATGACAACGGCGGTGCGCCATACGTGTCTATTTCGCCGGGCCGGAATCAACCGACTCTGGCCGACACGTCACCACTACTTTGATATCATCAAGCATGGCCCCTTAGGCCGAAGGCCGGATGGGATAGGGTCAAATGCATTCATTGCTATGGTCTCCACGACGAGTGCGTCTCCTGATGTGATGACCGCTGCTGCCCAAGCCGGCACCAGCTGCCCCTCGGGTCTTAAGAGCCCGGAAGTACCTTCCGTCACGGGAAATCCCCCCACTGCTGGGGAGGAAGACTTGGAGGATGCTCCCCCAGCCTTTGAAGAAGGCGTCTCTACCACGGTCAATGAGCTGGTACAGGTGAACCTTGGTAGCGAGGCAGATCCAAGACCCACATTAATCAGTGCGGCCATGTCCCTCGAGGAGCGGCAGCAGTATGTAGACTTCCTCAAACAGCACCGCAATGTGTTTGCCTGGAGTTACGATGAGATGCCAGGGCTGGATCCCCAAGTGGTCGTCCACCGTCTGGGCCTCCCAGTAAAACATCGTGGGTTTAAGCAGCCGCCCAGGAAAATGCACCCTTCCCATGGCGCTATGGTTGAGGCCGAAGTTGATAAGCTAATCAAGGACAACTTCGTCAAAGAGGTCCAGTACCCCAAATGGCTCGCCAACATTGTGCCAGTCAGGAAGAAGAATGGGCAGATTAGAGTCTGCATCGACTTCCGCGATCTCAATCGCCACTGCCCAAAGGATGACTTCCCACTCCCGGTGACAGAGCTGTTGATTGACGCCACGGCCGGGTTCCAAGCCCTCTCTTTCATGGATGGGTATTCCGGGTATAACCAGATCTGGATGGCCCCCGAAGATGAGGAGTCCACTGCCTTCAGGGCTCCCCAGGGCACCTTTTGCTACCGGGTAATTCCATTCGGTTTGAAAAATGCAGGTGCCACTTATTAGAGGGCCATGCATCGCATATTCAAATCGATCCTCGGGACATTGGTGGAATGCTATGTGGATGACCTTGTAGTCAAATCATATCAGCGCCAGGACCATCTCAAAGACCTTGAGAAAGTGTTCGATTTCCTCCGTTCCCGTCACCTGAAGATGAACCCACTGAAGTGTGCCTTCGGGGTCACCTCCGGGAAGTTTCTGGGCTTTGTTGTCAGATACCGAGGTATCGAGATCGACCCGGAGAAGATCAAGGCCATCAGCCAAATTCCTCCCCCGAGCAACATTCGGGAGCTTCGAGGCTTGCAAGGCCACTTAGCCTATATACGCCGATTCATTGCGAACCTGGCCGGCAAGTGTAAGCCCTTTTCTCGGCTCATGAAGAAAGGCGCTGCCTACGAATGGGATGAGGAGTGTCGGATCGCCTTCGAGGAAATCAAGCAGTACTTGCTCCAACCTCCAGTCTTGATGCCACCCGTCTCTGGAAAGCCGCTGGTCCTTTACGTGACCGCCCTGGAGAGATCCCTCAGCGCGCTGCTCGCCCAGAAGAATAACGAGGGCACTGAGAACAGTCTCTACTATCTCAGTCGCATGCTTCTCGATATGGAGGTCAGATATTCCCTTATCGAAAAGAGCTGCCTTGCGCTCGTCTTCGCCGTGCAGAAGTTGCGACACTACCTGCAACACCACGAGGTGCAATTGATCTCTCGGGTGGATCCGCTGAAGTACATTCTGAACCGCCCCATGCTGACCGGCCGGCTAGCACGGTGGGCGGTGATTCTCCAGCAGTTTGACATCAGGTTTGTGCCTCAAAAGGCCGTCAAGGGACAGGCATTAGCAGACTTTTTAGCTACCCATCCAACCTCCGCGGATCAATCCCTGGACCTGGATTTTCCCGACGAGACGATCCTCTCGGTCGATCACGCTGTCCCGTGTTGGCAAATGCATTTCGACGGCGCCTCCCGGAGCCCCACTGGTAGAAGGCTCAACGACCCCAAGCTCAACAGAGTGGGTCTGGGTATTGTTTTCATTACCTCGACGCAAGCCGTCCTGCCGTACTCCTTCCTGTTGTCAGAAGGTTGTACGAACAACGATGCAGAGTACCAAGCTCTCATCACCGGCCTCGAGTTGGCCCTTGAGATCCATGTACCCCATCTACATGTGAAGGGAGATTCTGAGCTGGTAATCAAACAGGTTAATGGCGACTACGTCGTCAGGAAGCCAGAGCTTGCACCATTGCTGGAGTACACCCTCCTCCTAATGGCCCAGTTCTCTCCTCGGCCAGAGGTTACCCATGTCCCGCGGTCGCAGAACGGCCAAGCGGACGCCCTAGCTGGCTTAGTCGCATCGCTCGCAGAACCCGAGCAAGATGATTTGGTCATACACGTGGCCCACCGTAGAGTCATTGCTCCCGTCACCCAAGAGGACCGTGATAGCCTACGGGTAAGTCATCTCACCGCCGGACCCTCCGTATCAGGAGTCCCGGGTTCGTCAGACGCAGTGGTTGAAACGACCCCCGATTGGAGAGCACCTTTTGTCGATTATCTCCAAAATGGCCAGCTCCCGGACAACCGGGCCGAGCGCGAGCGAATCCGATGCCGCGCACTTCAGTTTACCCTCCAGAGCGGCCCCAGTCTTGAGCAGACCCTCTATAAACGAAGTTTTGATGGTGTCCTCCTCCGTTGCATCCAAGGAGTAGAGATACCTCAAGTTATGCAAGAGGTTCACGCCGGTTCCTGTGGCGCCCATCAAGCTGGGCCGAAGCTGTCCCATCAAATCCGGAGGCTAGGGTACTTCTGGCCCTCCATGATCCACGATTGTATTGGATACTCCAAGAGATGCCACGCGTGCCAAGTGCACGCCAACTTCTTGCATCGGCCGCCAGAACCCCTCCACCCCACCAAGTACTCTTGGCCATTTGCGGTATGGGGACACGATGTAGTGGGACCGTACCCGCCGGCAACAGCCCGCCAGTGTAGGTTCATCCTGACTGCTACAGGTTTCTTCTCCAAGTGGGCAGAAGCAGTTCCGCTCAAAGAGGTCAAGGCCCATTCCGTCGTCGACTTTGTGAGCTCCAACATCATCCACCGGTTTGGGGTCCCTCACGCCGTCCTCACTGACAACGGCACCAACTTCCGAGCAGCTGAATTGAAGAAATTGTACGCTAAGTACGACATCCGGTCAAACCATACCTCCCGCTACCACGCACAGGCGAATGGACAGATCGAGGCATTCAACAAGACCCTCTCTAACATTCTGCAGAAGATGGTTGGTCAGAACAAGAAGAGTTGGCCGGACAAGCTCCCCAACGCCCTTTGGGCTTACCGGACGACGACTCACAACTCTACCCAGGTGACCCCATATTCCCTGGTGTATGGAGCTGAGGCCGTCCTACCCATTGAGATCCAGCTGCCGTCGCTACGCACGGCAGTTTATGATCACCAGACATCAGATGAGGTAGTCGAGATCCGTCTAGCTGAGTTAGAGGCACTGGACGAGAACCGGCTTCGTGCCCTGCACAATCTGGAGAGGCATCAGGACAAGATGGCAAGAGCTTTTGACAAGAAGGTTCGTCTCCGCTCTTTTCTACAGGGTGACCTGGTGCTGGCCCTGCGAGCGCCAATGATTCCCGGAAGGAAACCGCCCAAGTTAGAACCCAAATGGGAAGGGCCTTATATCATCCATAAGGTTTACCCCAATGGAGCATACTCCTTGGTGACCACAGATGGAGAGCGTGTAACCCCCCCCCCCCCCACCAATGCCAGATTCCTCAAGCGATACTTTGCCTAGGGAAAAAGTGGTCCTGCATGACCCTAAACTGCGACTTGGTCCTGCATGACCCTAAACTGCGAGAGGGTCCTGCATGACATTAAACTGCATTGGTCCTGCATGACCCTAAACTACGAGAGGGTCCTGCATGACATTAAACTGCATTGGTCCTGCATGACCCTAAACTGCGACTTGGTCCTGCACGACCCTAAACTGCGACTTGGTCCCGCATGGCCTTAAACTGTATTTCCGTCCTCACTGCAAGACGTTAAACTGCAAGTCAGTCAGTTCTTCCTGACCGAGGCTCAGCCTCAGGCCCCTCGGCCTCTTTGGGCCCCTGGCCCCGTCTCCACCGAGGTCTGGCCCCAGGCCCCCCTCGTTTCTCTCCGACTCACCCTCTTACGGGATTGTACGGTACAGTGTAGGACTACGTTCTCACGTCGAATCATGTACCATGCCGCACACATCCCCGAACGAGATGCCCCTCGTCCCGCATGACGTTAAACTGCATGTCAAGAACTACGTACGGCTTGATTCCCATCTTCATGGGATACGTAGGAACGCTCGGACGCCTTGTCTCGAGCCCAGCCCCAAGCTTCTCTCTTCCACTATTCCCCCTGGGAATGGTCTCCTTGGAGGATCTTTGTGTAGCAAGGCGTCGGCCTTCTTGGCCCCGCTTATGCAACCCCACTCACGCAAATATTGTAAAGGTCGCACCATGCGCCCACTCCCGTTCTTCTACCCTCCCACGTCCTCACCGCATGACGCTAAACTGCATGGCCTTCAAGAACTACGTATGGCTTGATTCTCATCCTTATGAGATACGTAGGAACGCCTGGACATTTCGTCCGTTGGCCCAGCCCAAAAGCCAAAATCTTCCCCTCGGGTCAAGACACGGCAGGGTGCACATTTTTGCCCCGACCCACGTCGAGCAAGCCTCGACCCGGCTGCACATTCCCCCCTGGAGGTGTTTGCCCCCTTCGTGGATGGATTCACACTCGGAGGGGCCCCCAAGAATGGCCTGGATGCAAAGCCCAAGGGCTCTCCTACCGATACGGGCCAACGCCCCCGAGGGTTTCTCAAGCAACAAATCGAAACAAGTCCCGCGTTGCGAATTTGGTCAGCGGTCGATGCTCATTTGTTGCCCCCATGCGGGTCACCATAGGAACGCTGTGTTTCGAATATGGTCAACAGTGATTCATTCTGCCCCATCCTGAGGTGACAAACTTCCCCAGGTGGTGCCAGTGATCGGGCCCACAGCCCAGGATTCCTCACCCGGAGCGTACGGTGTGGTGTAGGACCACGTCCTCATTCACGTCGGGATCATGTACCATGTCGTACGACTCCCCTTCCGAGGCTCAGCCCCAGGCCCCTCGGCCTTCCCAGGCCGCGGCCCAGGACCTATCTTATAGGATTGTACGGCATGGCGTGGGGCTATGTCCTCAAGTCGGTTTTTCGCCATACTGTACACCTTGCTTAGGGATATGTTATTCCCCTCCTCGTCCGGTATGACGTTAAACTACATTTCAAGAACTACGTGTGGCTTGATTCCCATCCTGCTAGGATACGTAGGACCACCTGGATGTCCAAGATCCGGGTCCAGCCCCATTCCTCGAGAATCCTCATCCCATCTTGGCCCCCTGGCCTATCCTTCCTCCATGAGGGGATCATATGGTGCGGTGTGGGATTATGTCCTCATTCACGACGGTCTCGTGATGACCACGCCATGCTCCCACCCCCTGCTGATTTGTTTCGTCGATCCCTCTTTTTCGGCGGTTCTCCAATGTGCTTAAGAGTACTCTGGTTCATTACCTGGAATGCCAAGCTTTACTCGGACACGTCCGCACCCGCTTTCCAGGCTTTGCGTATCCCCGCATCAGGGCTTCCATCATCTTTCACACCCGGAGGGACCCCCAAGAACGGCCTGGATACAATGCCCAAGGGCTCTCCTACCGATACGGGCCAACGCCCCCCAGGATTTCGGACGACAAATCGATAAAATCCCGCGTTGCGAATATGGTCAGCGGTCGATGCTCGTTTGTTGCTCCCACCTCAGGCTAACGCGATACAGACGCTGTGTTTCCTTCATGGATAACAGTTTTCCTCTGTCGTCACGCCAACCCATTAAGCCCAAATGCCGGGTACACAATTCACACCCTTCATCACTTCATCGTGTCCAAGTAGAATTTCGGGACTCTTGGTACCTTTCCCCCTTGCACGTCTGCGCGTTTGAGGAACAAGCTACATCAAAGGTGTCCTTCGGAACTCTCTGCTGACTCCCCTTTAATGGATGCCCCAAGTATTGCGATAAGGATCCCCCCCTTGTTTCCCACACCGAGTTTATCTCACGTGGGCTTAGGGATTGGGTTGACCTCTGTGCTTGCTCGGGAGTTGTCACCACCCACGGTCCGAGCTCTAAGACCATAAACTAAGACTCTCATCTGGAACTACGTTCAAGACCCCTTGTCTCCGAACCCAGCTTGAGTTCAGCAAATTTACCCCTCTAATCCTGCCTTCAAGACCCTGATCACAGGACTGCGTGGCGTAGTGTAGGACTACGTCCTCATTCACGTCGGGTACGCAACAACTGCACCACGCACGTCCCCATTCTGAGGTTCAGTCCTCCTACCCCTTGTCCTGCATGACAGTAAAAGGCACTCTTTCAGAACTACGTGTGGCTTGATTCCCATCCTAATGGGATACGTAGGACCACCTGAATGTCTAAGATTCGGGTCCAGCCCCACCTCGGGGAGATCTCCTGATTTCCCGGTCACCTAGGCCACTTGGTCCATCCCTCTCCAGCAGGGGGGTGCGTAGGTATGATACAAGGTTGTGGGCATCATGCCCCCCTTCCCCTGGGAATCTGCCATCTCTCGATCACCCTCACGATTGAGTCCCTTGGCTCCCTGTAGTGGTTCGCCAATGTATTGAGAGTACTCTGGTCTAGGACCAAGAGTGTCAGATTCAACTTGGTCAAGTTCCTTCCACTTGTCAAGCTTCGTGTTCCCCTCTATTCGGACTTCCATCATCTTTCACACCCAGAGGGACCCCCAAGAACGGCCTGGATACTACGCCCAAGGGCTCTCCTACCGATACGGGCCAATGCCCTCCAGGGTTACGGACAACAAATCGATAAAATCCCGCGTTGCGAATATGGTCAGCGGTCGATGCTCGTTTTGTTAGTCCTCATTTCAGGCTAATGCGACAGGATGCTGTGTTGCGAACATGGTCAGCAGTAATCCTCTGTCGTCACGCCAGCCCCTTCAGTCCTTGAATGTTGGTTGCATGATTCACATCATTTTCCACCCCATCATGTCCAGGTGGAATCTCGACACTTTTGGCGCTATCCCTCAGTGCACCTTTGCATGTTAGGGGGACAAAGCTGCAATCTAGGGCCCTTTGGGGCTCCCATGGTCCGAGCTCTAAGACCATAAACTAAGACCCATTCGGGACTACGTTCAAATTCCCGTCCTCATGGGACACGTAGGACCGCCCAGACGCCCTGTCTCTGGGTACAACCCATTCAGGAAGCCAGTCTCTCTCCCTGTTTTACCTTCAGATGGCGTACAATTTGATGTGGGATCATGTCTCTGTCAAATGTGTTTTATAAACACTGCGCACATTTCCTGCCTAGCATCGTCTCTGCTACGTCTGCGCTGCATGACGATAAAATGCATGCTTGGTCCTATCATACGACCTTAAACTGTGACATTATCGTCCTGGCCGCACGACGAAAAACGGCACCGCATTGTGGTGACCTCGCTGTAGAGGACATCACGTTGGGTACTGGCCACGCGCCATGCCATTTGTCAACGCCCATCACGGCTTGATTCTTGTGGCGACATCACGACCTACAGTCCTAGGCCTGTCGCTTCACAAAAAAAAAACCATTCACCTCAAAGAACAAACAAGATACATCAAATTCCGCTTCTTTTAGTGCAAGGGCTACGTCCGCACTTCCCCTTTCCCCTGGCACTGGTACCTTACCCTGCCACCTTCGAGAACTACGTATGGCTTGATTCTCATCCTCATGAGATACGTAGGAGCGCCCGGGTACTTCCCCGCGGGTCCAGCCTAACCCTGGTGTTCGGTCCCTCGACTCGAGCTCATTCACGTTAGGTTGTGATGTTATGCGTCCCCTGATCCCTTTTTCCAATCCATGGTCCAAATTCTATGACCATAAACTAAGATTTCCCCAAGGGAAAGGAATCTGCTCCCTCTCTCTAATACGTTTCGTTGACGTATTCAGATGTGTTTTGACAAAAAGCCCGAAGCATGGGATTTTCACAGGGACATTCCCCTCATCCCATGACCAAGCTTCGTGAGCTCACTATTTGGATCCTCATCCTCTTCCACATCCAAAAGGACCCTCGGACGACGTGGATACTAAGCTTAAGGGCTCTCCATGAATGATGGACCTAAGGGCCCTACAATCGTTCCAGGTCAACGTCCCTGTGGATATTTGACAACATTTGTGACACGGTCCCGTGTTTCGAACATGGTCAACGGTCGACCCTCATTTGTTTGTCCCCATTTCAGGCTAACGCGATAGGATGCTGTGTTGCGAATGTGGTCTGCAGTAGTCCTCCATCGCCACGCCGTCACCATCGTGATCCGAATCTCGAGCGTCATGATTCACACATTTCCACTCCCTCGTGTTCAAGTGGAACTCCACCATACTCGGCTCTTTCTCCTCGCGCATCTAGATGTGCTGAATGATCGTGTTAGTGTCATTGGGCCGGTAGTCACCGAGCATCCCTTTGCCCCAACCTGCCCTTCTCTGCGTCGGGAAATTCCCACCACTACTACTTGTTTCCCACACCGAGCACGACTCACGTGGGCTTAGTAGTTTTGGCCGGATGTGTACCAACACGGTTAGGCCGCTCCTCGTCCAGTACGACGTTAAACTGCGCTTCCAGAACTACATGCGGCTTGATTCCCATCATCACGTGGGATACGTAGAGACGCCCAGGCATTTCGCCTAGGGTTCAGCCCCAGGAATCACAAAATCCTGTTCCTCCTCATTTCCAGCCCTCTGGCCTGACCCCTCGGGGAGAACTATGTAGCTACAATTTTACCCTGAACAAGTTCAGGATGCCCCAAGATCCCATTGGGAAGCGATAGATCCCCTCGCCAGAGAGGCCCTGTCCCAAGAAGGAATGATCCGTGATCAGGTCGATGCGCCCATCTGGCGTGCTCCCTCCGCGGTGGTGCAACTACCGAGGTGTTGGATTATGTTTGAACAAGCCACCACTCCATGTTCCACACTTTGCGTGTCCCTTATTCGGACTCTCGTCCTCTTTCATGTCTGGAAGGACCCCCTAATAGTATGGATGTTTGACCTATGGTCCACCAACTGTCCTGGGCCAACGCCCTGAAAGATTGATCGACAACATTTGTGACATGGTCCCGTGTTTCGAACATGGTCAACGGTCGACCCTCATTTGTTGTCCCCATTTCAGGCTAACGCAGTAAGGATACCGTTTGTCCGCCACGGTTAGCGGTTGTCCTTTATTGTCACGCCATCCCCACAGTGTTCCGAATTTGGGCATCGTGATTCACACTTCCCATTTTCACCTGTTTGAACCGGTTTCAGCGCCCCTGGTGTTGCCCCGATCGTGCATAAGAGCACGTTGGAGAAACGGTAATTCGGCTATCCTGGAAGTTCCTCCTCCGATCAAGCCCTCCCCATCTTTCGGGAATCTGGACTGGTTTGAGGGAATTGTCGTCAAACGTCCCGCAAACATTGCAGGGATGCAACAAGGCAATTCAACAGTGGAAATCGTGCGTACTACGGAACTCAAAACAAAGGAGAAAGAAAGAGTTGGAGCACAGAAGTGTTAATAAAAGCTTTTTTTCGAGTTCGCTACAATACTCGGGGGTTGACTTCCCCCATGGACGGGTTGACTCCGTCAAAAGAGCGTTGCAGCTCCGCTACCCGTTGACTTGCGGCGTCCAGAGCCTGTTGCCGCTGATTTAACTCCCGCTCCTCTTCAGCAGCGGCGGGGCGTAATCCGTCAACCCTGGCCCGGGCCCTTTCCACCTCGGCCTGGACGACAGCCATCCTTCCAGAGGTCTGCTCCATATGCTCCTCAGCCTTTGCCAGCTGGGCCTTCAATCGTAAGACCAGCTCAGACTGTGCATCGAGGGTGGCTGAAAGCTCGTTGGCCCGGATCTGCATCTGTTGGACCTCGCCTTCAGCCTCCTGGAGCTTCCTGATGCTGGTCGCCTTCCTCCGCTGCCATCCCACGCTCAGCCCACGATCATGCTCCCGGATCTTCTCAGCCATGAGGTCTCGGATGAGCGCGTGAGGGCGTTGGGCATCCACTCCCCCGGCACACAGTTCGCGCAACCGTGAGCGGAGCCTATTCATTTCGGCCAGCCATTGCACTTGGGGAGTGTCCCGGATAAAGCGCGTGATCAGCTTCCACGACCGGCAGCGGACTATGCTGCTGTCTTCCTCGTCAGAGGCTGTTTCATCCCAATCCGTGCGGTCAGCGGGCTCGTACACAGGATATGCCTACAGGAATTCCTCAGCGGGATCCGCATCTGGTGTTGAATCTGGTACGACACCTGACGCCGGCACAGGCACGACAGGACTGGGACTGACCGGTTGATCCTCTTCCTCGGAGTCCACCTCGATGACTTCAGGTATGACCCTGCTGGTGGTCCCGCCAGTGATGGTGTGCGCCGTAATTGGAGGAGGTGAAGGGACTATCGTCACCATCACCGGCATGCCCCTGGGAGGGACGCCGCCAGACATCCCAACCAGCCTCGCCGCAGCAGCCCACGCCAGTCGGAGAACTGTTTGACAAAAAGAGACATAAAAGTTAGTCGACATGGCCCACGTGTGGCAACGAAGAGACCGGTGGAGGAGACTTACGAAGATTGACCTCCGAGCGCTGCTCCCGGACCGGTACCGATGGGACTCCAAGATGAGGCCCCCCGTATACTGTTGGAAGGGTTGGAGAGTCCAGAGGAGCCACCTCAGACCCCCTGGTCCCACCAGATGCAGAACTGGACGCAGCCATAGGCGCGGGTTCTGAAGGTCCCGCATCGTCACCCGCCAAGGAGCGAGAACGAGGCCTACGAACAAGTTCCTCCTGCATGACCCAAACATTGGTAAGAAGTCCGTAGGGATTCAAAAAAAAAAGGGGGGGATTGTAAGAAGAGAAGTTCGGAATGTTACCTCGAGAGCCTCCGCGAAGTCGTCGGATTCTGAGCTTCGGTCTCCGACCTCGCCCTCCTCCAACGGGCTGCCTCCTCCAGCCTCGTCCCCCTGAGAAGAGTCCCCTGATTCCTCCGGCAAGGAGAAGCGCTCCCTCAGATCGGCAGCCGATGGCTGTGGAGGGACCGTCTGGTTCAACAGTACCCTCACCCGGTCTGTCATTGGGCGAGGGGCACCACTGGAGTGGATGTAATCCTCCAGCTCGTTCAAGTATTGCTCCGCCTCCGCCGGAGACACCATGAATCCAGCCCGGACTGGGCCTATGCCCGACAGTCTCATCCCGAGGCGATTCAGGTGGGCCCACATCTCAGATGGGCTGAGGAATTGCCGGTTGACGTCCCAGACGTCCCAAGCTTCCGGAAAGACAGCATCTTCTGCCATGTCAATGTGACGCAGCCGCTTCCCCGGAGCCTGAGCGGATACCCGACGGAATCCCCTCGGTGGCCGCCCCTCCGGATGACCTTGCTCTCCCGGAACCACCGGATCCGCCACTGCTGCCATACCCTCGGCCGGTGCGGGTCTCTCTGCCATGGCAGCCCCGCTGCCACGGGCGGCCCTAGCTGCCCTCCGACCCCGACCTCGAGATAAAGGAGGCCCACCGTCACCGACCCGGATTGTTGGCTGCTTCAGCATCTCCCCAGGATAAGCGGCCTCCCAGCTAATGGCGTACTCCTTCACTAAGCCGAAGGCGGCGGTGGGTGGAGGTAATGTGATCTGCATCTTTCCATCCTCACGTGTGAACATGAGCCACAGCTGCCTCATCACACACGGGTGCTCCTCGTGACGCACCTCCCAGTATACCTGCGGGGTCAGCCGCTGGAGGCACCGGAACTGCCTCGCAAAACGGTGTGGGGTGTACGGTTCACAGATCGGCTCACGATCTATCCGAGCCACCAAAACTCCACCTCGGAAGGCCAAGAGGTAAGCCCGATGCTCTTCCGTTCCCCGTCCATCATCAGTAAGCCTTCCCGTCGGCAGTGGAAAGGGATGAAAGTTGAACTCGTCCGCCCTCCACACCCTATTCAGCACCATCGGAACGGCCAGTTTGAATGGGAAGCTCCCAACTGCGTTCAGGATGGAAGGGAGAAAGTCTGATCCCGGCGGCGAAATGGGGTTTGGATACTCGTAAATCCCCCTGATGTGCACCGCGATCCACCCATACAGGAGGTGGAAGGGCCCGCATATTCTTGGCGGCTTCTTGCCCTCGCTGATACGTCGCATCATTCTGTATAGCTTGGCGAGCATCGGGATCCCCAGGTTGATCCGCTGCCCCATGGCCAGCATCGACGCCATGATGAACGAGCTGGGCCGTACCCCCATGCTTGTATCTCTCACTGGTAGGATCCACCCACATATGAGAGCCGCGATGAACGCCGCCAGCCTAACTATTGGCTGTTGTTCGGTGCTGACGCTGAAGCCCCAAGTCTTCCATTGGCTGTCCTCCAAAACCCGCCAATACGAGTGCCCCTTACCCCACTGGGATGCCCTCGGACAAGTTCGAGGCCTTGGAGGGAACTCCCGATTCTCTGGAAAGTTCAGGAAACACTTGAACCACCTCTTGAAGTGGACGTCCCTCACGGCCTCCTTGTCCTCTCCAGGGACAAGCGCCATCAGCGCTGACGCCAGCCGTGGCATTTGGTCAGCATCCCCCCACGCACTGATGACGGGGAGGAACTCGTCGTACATGGCCCCCAAGATCGGGACCCCAGAAACCTGGTGGACATCCCACAGGCTGATGCCCACATCCCCGTGATGCAGATGAAAAGTGTTGGTCCTGGACGACCATCTACTCAGCAGTTCCGGCATCAGCTTCTTTGGCTGGTAAATGTGGAACTGGGAGGCCCATGCCGCCTCGTACAATCCCACTCTCCTCAGCTCAGCCTCGAACTCCTCGCATGAGGCGCCTACCCAGTAGGCCCAGGCCCAGTCGTCGGTAAAATTGCCGCCCTGGCGCAGGTCCCACTCATCGGACCATCCCTTCTTCGGATCCTGCAGAGCCGCCTTCAGCACGGTGTGGTAGAGAGGAGGGGATGTCTCCGGTTGCAGTGGCCTCCCGTCAATGTCGTTCACATGATTGTAGAGACAATCGGCGGTGACGGGTGTGAAATCCTCCCGCGCGTGACCATCGGCCGCCCTGAACCATTGGTGTTGGCACGGTGTGCTCCTGAACCAACAAGCTGGTTCATCCCTTCCCGCCTCAGGGATGAAGACGTCATCCCTCAGCCCGAAGCCGTACAACGGCAGCTTTTTGCACTGTGGATAATCCTTCTGACCTTCCGACAGAAGATCTGTCAGAGAAGTGTGGTCTGAATGGCTGCGAACCATTTCCCCCAAGCCTGGACGGTTGGCCATCTCATCCCGGCGAGCAGCATCTGCGAGCACTCCCAGCACAGCTTCTTGATGGGCCATCCTTAATGTCGACCCTTAGAAAAGTTTTTCCCGCTGGATCGCAAAGCTCGGCCGCGAAGCTCGGTCGCGAAGCTCGGCCGCGAAGTCAGATCGCGAAGATCGGCCGCGAGACGAAGCCGCGAAGTCTGGCCAAGGCAGACAGAGGTTCGCTTGGCGCGGACGCGGAGTCGGAGACTCGCGGTTCGCCGCGAAGCTCGATTCGCGGAGTGCTGTCGCGGAGTACGCGGAGCTTCGCCAAATCGAGAGCGCACAAAAAGACAAGACGCGTGAAGACAAAAGAGGGCGGACCCCCTATTTATAGGCGATGACCTCGGAGCATCGCGGCGCGCCTCACCCGCGCGAAGCATCGCGGCGCGTCCGGATCCGCGGCCCCGATGAGCATCGCGGTCCCCCTTCGCGATGACGCATCGCGAACCACCGACAGTTTTTGGAGATTGTCCCTCAGACTTCGACCCTTCGCCCTCCGCGGCTCCAAGTCTGAGGGGGGGCATTTGTTGGCGCCAAAAATATGGCCCGAAAGGAAGGAACGAAAAAGACAGCCGGCGCGCTGCCTCGCGAAGCACAGCCGCGAAGCACAGCCGCGGAGCCCGTCCGCGGAGCCCCGCCGCGAAGCGTCCCGCCCTTAGAGGCCCCGCGAAGCTCCGGAGGCGGTAATCCTCCGCGAACCGGTTTGACGTTCGCAAGCCGCCGCGAAGCTCCGGAGGCGGTAATCCTCCGCGAACCGGTTTGACGTTCGCGAGCCGCCGCGAAGCCCAGAAGGCGGCGCGCGAGCCCTGCATCGCGGCGCCGCTTCCCTATAAATACTCGACTCCCCCTGAGTCCCGGGGGACGGACAACCCGACCTTTCGGCTTCTCCTCTCCCGAATCGCGAAGCAAGCTTTTCCCCGGGAATCATGAGCTCCGCGAGGTATTTCTACTTCGCGAGACGACTCTGATTTGTTTCGTCCTGAGCCCCTCTTCCGAGAGGGATGCCCTTCGCGAAGCCCAAGGGTGTTCGCAAAGGAAGGGGATTCCCAAGGGAACCCGGGCAGCCGCGGAGCACTCGTGCTTCGCGAAACACCCAACCCATGCTAGTAATCCCTATGCCAAGGCAGGATAACTATGCATCGCGGAGCACATTGCTTGGCAGGACCCTGCTTCGCGAACCACTCCTTCGCGAGGCAGTGCTCCGCGAACACTGTTCCACTTCGCGAAGCACCACCCACTCCCACCTATGCCCCATGCTAAGGCCAAGGCACCCCACTTCGCAAAGCACACTCCTCTGCTTAGCGATTCCTCCTCCCGTGCGACCCTCCAGGTTTGCACGATGTGATTTCAAAGTCCCATGGACAACACCTCCCGTAGCGATGCTTCGCCCAATGCTCCTTCGCACAGGCACGCTAACGGCTATTGCTTCTTCGCATAGCCACGCTAACGTGGACCCCTCGATGGCTCCTCCCTCGACCCCCCTCTACCATGGCCTTACTGGTACCTTCCCTTACCCAAGGACCAGAGGGTACCAGTTATGTAAGCCCTAGGGGCGTGGAGTGAACCCACCTCGTCCGAGCTGCAGGACGTTAAACTGCCAAGCACCGCGTCCTCAACACATGACGTTAAACTGTGACCCAACCTCGTCTCCCTCACGAAGGGTCCCCCCCAGCTCGAGCATTCATTACACCGCTCGTCTCCACGGGAATGGAACTCTTCCGCACATGGAATGAGATCCTCCTTGTCGGAGTGGTGTATGTTCGCAGGGGAAGGGTCGCCTCAGAGCGTAAATCCCTAACCTTTGGTACGGATGATCGCACCCGTGCATCTCGGTACTCCCCCACTACCAAGGTCAGTGGGGAACGAGATAGGGAACGAGGCACCTCCCATTGTCGGACCAAGGTCCATCTTTCCCGCGCTTTGTCGCACCATGGGCCTCCATCCTGGAGTAAGTCCCGACACCATGGGCCGCTCAACGCGTAAGCCCCTCTTTGCCTCTCACGGACGCACCCTTCGCGACGTGATCGTCAGGTCCTTGCAACCTCTTGTTTCTCACACCGAGCATGACTCACGTGGGCTTAGAGTGAGCACCGACCCTGACAAACCCTTCTGAACTACGAGGTCTTTGATCCGTGTCAAGGCATGGTACGTAGGAAGCCTCCACGAGGTTCAAGCCCACCATCAGTGGACCAAGGTCTACTCTCTCCTGAACTACGAGGTCTTTGATCCGTGTCAAGGCATGGTACGTAGGAAGCCTCTATGAGGTTCAAGCCCACCCGTCTTTCACGTCGGGTTTCACCCCCATCCAGCACGACATTAAACTGCACCCCGGTCCAGCGGTAAGCCGTTGTGACCCTCCTGAACTACGAGGTCTTTGATCCGTGTCAAGGCATGGTACGTAGGAAGCCTCCACGAGGTTCAAGCCCACCATCCGTGGACCAAGGTCTACTCTCATCTGAACTACGAGGTCTTTGATCCGTGTCAAGGCATGGTACGTAGGAAGCCTCCACGAGGTTCAAGCCCACCCATCACCCAATTCACGTCGTGTTCTACCTACGTTTAGTATGACGTTAAACTACATCCCGGTCCAGTGGTAAGCCATTGCGACCAAACCCTCCTGAACTATGAGGTCTTTGATCCATGTCAAGGCATGGTACGTAGGAAACCTCCACGAGGTTCAAGCCCACCAATAGTGGACCAAGGTCCGCTTTCACGTCGGTTCACCGGCGTAACCCATTCTGAACTACGAGGTCTTTGATCCATGTCAAGGCATGGTACGTAGGAAACCTCCACGAGGTTCAAGCCCACCAATAGTGGACCAAGGTCTGCTTTCACGTCGGTTCACCGGCGAAACCCATTCTGAACTACGAGGTCTTTGATCCATGTCAAGGCATGGTACGTAGGAAACCTCCATAAGGTTCAAGCCCACCATAAGTGGACCAAAGTCTACTTTCACGTCGGTTCACCGACACACCCACCCGTCGCTCTTTCACGTCGGGTCTCATTCCAGTCCAGCGGTAAGCCGTTGTGACCACTTGAACTACGAGGTCTTTGATCCATGTCAAGGCATGGTACGTAGGAAGCCTCCACGAGGTTCAAGCCCACCCGTCGTTTATTCACGGCAGGGTTCATTATCGTCCCGCATGACGTTAAACTGTATCATTCGAACTACGGGGACTTTGATCCATGTCAAGGCATGGTACGTAGGAATCCTCCCAGAGGTTCAAGCCCAAGTCTCTTCGGACTAAGGTCCAGCTTCACGTCGGTTTACCGGCACCATCCCGAACTACGCGGACTTTGATTCCCTGCCACGGGGATACGTAGGAAGTCTCTTCAAGACTCAAGCCCAACTTCACTGTCGCCCCCCTGCGATGGTCCCATTTCATTCTCGACCGTCTCTGCTAGATGTTAATCTTGCAACATACCCTGTGTTGAACATGGGAAGCTGAGGAAAACCTCAGATACGTGTCTATGACATGTAATTCCCTGCGCTCGATGTGGGATGCCTCAGGCTTCCACGCCCTCGAGAAGCCTTATGATTGAGGATAACAGACAGACATGCCAGGTACCCCAGCATCCAGACACGCTACTGATGCCTCAAACGTGATTACTCCCCTGACCGAAGGTTGCTGCCCTGACTGGACCCTTTGGAATGTCCCGACAGAAGCAGTGTAATTAACCGGCGTCCATGGAAACATGACACCGGGAAGAGTTTCACGAACTACGTATTAAATCTATAAGGGAGACCCGGACTAGGTGACGAGTTCTGAGGAGGAATCCACAGGAGGAAGAACCGACATCCCATCATCCCGTTTCGATCAAGGAGAAGACGTACCTGAACAAGGAACGAATGCCGCCCGCCTTTGGAAAGCGGGAATGCGGGGCAACAAAGCCGCGCGTCCCCCTCCCCCGCGGACGGATGTGCGCGCGCCCCAGCGAAAGCGTCGGAAACACATACAAGATAACCGAATAATATTAAAGATTCAATCATTACTAGTAGAATCATTAACTCTCTCTATATTTGATAACAAGGAATGAACCTTCGCCACTAAAGGTTCCCTCTTCAAATAAAATAAAATGAATTTCCTTTTTTTATAAACGATGAATAATGAAATTGGTTCACAATAGAAGTTCTCTTAAAAACATATTTGTTTTTTTGGAAATAACCAAAATATAAATAATGATCTGGGCGAGGGATTAAAATTCTATAAATCAGGGGAAATGATGAATTAAAGGTGCATTTAATACCTAAAAATATTTTCCATCAATTTGAATTAAATATGCTTAAACCTAGGAAGGTCATTGGATTAAAATACCACATTAATTATGGTAAAACCATCACCTTTGGCTACACTATAGTGTTTACTTGGTGGTAGTGGCTCTTGAACACATTGTAAAATTTCCATCCACTATATGTGTCCATATATAAACAACCCATTTCCCCCTCACTATGTATTCTAAAAAATTTGTGGTGAGGTTGACCAAATTATGGGCAATAGAATCATATTCTACAAACCATGTATTAGACAATACGGCTTCCCCCTTTCCCATTTTACATTGAGGCACCAGAAGGCTACCAAATCTTGAACCAGGTCATAGTGTTACAATTTTTAAATATGAAAAAACTAAAAACCCACAATAATATTATGAAGACAATCCTATTTTATAGAAAAAAAATGTGGAATACAAGAATTAATTTTCACATATAATTAACAATAATTTAATTTATATAATAAAAAAATTGATTCATGATATCAAGACATCCAAATTTTACTTGTTGGAGTGAGGTTAAAGATTTTTCCTGGTTGCGGCATAGATTAGTATGACATTTTAAAAAATTAAAGAAACATTATGGGAAGGAAAATTTTATATAACTAACTAAGAAAATATCAATTATAATGAATTTTGTGATAATTATTAATTTGGTAAGTCACGTAAGACTTTTTTTTAAAAAGTAGAATTTTTACTTCCTAAAAATCACAGTCAGTATACATGGATATATTTATTTCAACACAAAACTAAATGTATTTTAGGAAACACTATGTGTTTATATTGGTTTATGATTAAAATAGATTTATATTTGTATATTTTCTCACATGATTGTACAAATCAGTTCATCATTACAAAACATTTCATTCTTATGATAACAATTAGAAAAAAAAACTTTTGATTACTATATGGAGTGATCGTAGTAGTGAGTTTGTAAACTATGATTTTGATAAATTTTTTGAGATAATGTATTAATAATAAGATATTATCAATTTAAAAAGTTTGTAAAATGGTTCTATTGATCTAATAGATGGAATTCTTTATGAAATTACATATACATTGTTGATAGAATATTATATTGCTATTACATTTTTGGTTGAAGAAGGGAGTACTAATTTCTACATAATAAATTTAGATTTAATTCATCTATTTCGTAGTAAAACTACTTATGAGTTGTTTATGGGAATAAATCAAAAAAATCATACGTTAGAGACTTTGGAATAAATATATTTGTCATAAATACAAAAAATAACCTTAAAATTTTGATCTTATTTCCAATAAAGGAATTTTACATGGTAATTATACAATTAATAAAGCCTATATATTTTATTATTAATGAAAACATTATGTTTACAAATATATTCATTTAATGTTTAATGAAAATGACCCTTTTTTTTTAATAACACCTTGAATTTAATCCCACATGTGACGTTTTGGAAAATTCTACTGTATATTTACTGAAATTTGATCCAAAACTATTTGGAGTAAATCCTACTATTGAAAGTTCATAGGATTATTAATATCTTTAGAAAATATAATGTATGGTTTATATCAAATAGATTAGGATCAAATTACTACTTTAACTAATATTATTTCAAACTAATGAAGTCATCCAACAAATAATATCATTCAAGATACGATCCAACCAGTAAATAGTAGATGTTCATTATGAAATAAATTTGAGCATCATGTATTAATATATTAATTAAAACCTAAAATTAAATTTGATTTAATGGGTGATAAAAGTTGAATTAGGGACACATAGTAAGAGCTTGCTAAATATTAATATATTCATGTATGGTCTTTTGTTGAGAATCCTAAAGAATTAATAATTATTAAACTAAAATTGGTTATTATAAATAATTTGGATGGATGGAAATATATCATAGAATAAGGAAACAATTATTAAAAAAGGTTATTCTAAAGATTAATAGGTATATTATGGTGAAACATTTATAATTGTAGTTATAATTAAATCAATTCTAAACATACTATAATTTTTAAGGTGTCTATATTTATTTTATTTGAAATTGATATGCAAAAATATTTACCAAATATATTTGATCGTGATTATGTTTATTTTGAACCACCACTTGGTTTTTAGATTTTATATTAATTAATCAGGTATCTAAACTTAACTCATCACTCTACAAACTATAAAAATCCTCAATAGCATGGTAGGATAGAATTAAAATATATTTTCATCAAAAAAAATTAATGGTAATAACAATAAAAATATTAAAAAGATATTTCAATGAAACCAGCATTGATAAAATTTATATCAATGAAATTATTATTTTTTTAAATAAAAAATATCTTCCTGGTATTTATTATATCTTATGAACTGTGATTTTGAAATTGGTATGATGGTAAAACATATGTTTTTCCTTATTTTTCAAATTTATAAAGAACATGATGGAAATATTTTAACCCAAAACAATATATATAATAGACATACTCATATATTATAGTTTTGAAAATGATTTTATCATATGTACTATGATAATAACTTCTATCCAAATAAATAGTGATAAATATGAGAAATTCATTGATCAAAAACTTTATAAAAGAATGACAACAGATTTTCTTTGTATTGCCTTAATTCAACCAGAAATTATGTATTCAATATATTTGTGAATGAGATTCCAGGAGAATCTAATGGAATCACATATTATATTGTCCAAACATATTTTTTTTCTTTCATATACCTCAAGACCCGGACTTATTTATTCTTTTAGAAACTAATTTTACTTTAAAAGTTATTAAATATAAACTTTTAAAGTTGTATATTAGATAATAAAAGAACAAATAGATTTTTAAATTTTTAATAGAAGATCCAATTTCTTAATCTACTAAGAATAAGTTCCTAGTTTCACTGTTCACTACTATAACAGAATATGCAGTAAGTGTAAGTTTTTATGAATAATTTTTGCTGATTCAACACACACTCACTGATTTTGTTTTTATTTTCATTCAAACAAAAATAATATTTTAAAATAAAATTGTTATTTATTTATTTAGGATCCCAAAACATCAATCGTGTGAAAAGAATATATATATAAGATAAAAATTCCTTTATGATCACAAAAAAGAATATATTATTCGTGTTTTTATCAGCACTCAAAATCAACTTTCTATTATTTTTAGAAAACCATTAAATTTTGATAGATTCTAATATATCAAAAAAAGTGGTAATGATTATCTTATAGTGTTATTAAATTTAATTTCTATTTTATAGATCTCATCATATTGAAAACATCATCGACAAAGGAAGAAGATACATTTTTTTACTTTATAACATTATTTTTTTGGATATTATTTTAATAAAAGAAATGACATTAGTTGACCTCAATTTTTGATATTATATTTAAATATTATTATTTATAAATTATATATAATACTATTTGAAAGGAAAGGTCAATTTTATTTAGTATGTTGACTGAAAAATAATAACTTTAATTTTATGTAGAGTAATCCTTGAATCTGAAATATTATTTTTTCTTTAACAGGTAACTTCTAGGAAGTTCAATTTCTTGTACTTTTTATTTTTCTATTTTGATTAATATTTTTATTCCTTGTAATTAATTACAAAATTGTGGAGCATATTTATTCATTCATGAAATAAATTTTAAACTTTTTAGCATTTTTACCTTTTTATTTTTGAAAATAAAAAAGAGGGACAACATTAAAAATATATTTATAAATTACTAAAATTTCAAATTTCAAATTATAGGTTTTTGAAAGGGGGATAAAAGCTAGCCTCATTGAAAATATTAAAATTTATTTTAATGGGATGTTTTTTTATTTTTACAGAGGGAGAGAGTTTATTTTTTAAAAAAAATATGAAAGATGTTTTATTAATGAAGGAGACGTAGAGAGGGAGAATATTCTATCTATTAATATTGTTTGTATTTAATATGTTCTTTCTGAATAATGTTTGATATAGAGGAAGAAATATATTCCATTTAAACATAAATTAGTTTCCTTTTAAAATTAAGAATTAATTTCTAATTTATCCTACATGTCTCGTATTTTCAAGAAAAAAGGGAGATTGTGGAGTCAGCGAATCACGTGAATGTTTTTTTAATTAAAAATACACATCATATGTATTTTAAATATCTCAAAACTTTTTTTAGATATTTTTTCATTAGAAAATATACTTTCTGAAAAAATAAATTCACGAGAATATAATATATAAATACTATGATGTAATTTTTAAGAATATATTACATTAATTGAAGGAATTATCATGATAGGGGTTCAGCAATAGCACCATTAGAAGATTAAGAGCTCAGTTATCCCACAAGTAGATGAAGATAAATATTTCACCATACCTATAGATTATACTGATGAAAGAGGAAACCAAAAATAGTTTTTTTAAACAATGAATTCAAAAAGAGTCACAAATTTTTCAATAATAATATGTGAAGTTCTTTTAATTGGTGATTAAAATATCTTTGTATTCTTTGTGGATGGGTAATAGCTTGTTTCCTTAATGGGTCTTCTAATCTATGTAAATTTCATTTTAGAGTGTTTTTTCAAAGATATACTACTATGAGATATTTCATTTTAAATTATTTTTTTTATTTTATAATTGTTGAGTTTTTTATCTTTGAGATCGAGTGATTCTAATAAAGATGTTTGATATTCTAGTTTATGAAGCGAGTAACTGACCAATATATTAAGGTCAATTTTTCCTAGTAATATAGAACATGTGATCATATGGAATAAGAGGTTCTGGGGACAGGAATAAAAATAACCATCCAACAGGTTTCAGTTGAGGGCTTCTAGGAATATGAAGATATATAATCTAACATTTATAAAATCATGGATAACTAAAGTCAGGTTTATAGGATTCCTTAAAGCCTAAGGTTAAAGTGAGATGGCTTTATAATGTCCTTTTTAGGAGTGTTATAATTGTCTTCCAAAACTATACTCATTGTTTTTTACCTTTCTTCCACTATGATTTTTAACTTCATCATAATTTGTTTAATTTTCAATAGTATTTATTACTGTTTTATTTACATACATACTAGGATAGTTTTTATCTTGATTGGAAGGTTTTATTTCATATCAACATATAACATGATAGTGCCAAAAAATTAAAGGTTCTGTTTAACTATAATAGACCACCTCTTTTAGTGTATATTCCCAACATATTTGTGATAATAATAAATTACTTCTAATATGAGAGTCCCATGTAGTTTTTTAAGTTCTTACTGAGTTGTTGGTATTAGATAGAAAAATAATTTGTGTAACCATGATGTTATAATTAATTTGATTCCTTCATCATTAATTAAATAATTTTGAATTTGATAAATTAAGACAACTATGGTATCACTTCATAAATATGATAGGTTAATTGTAAGGACATAGCTTTAGACATTACATTTTATTGAATTTATTTAATAATTTTCAATCTGGATCTTTTAATGTGTATAGATTTAGAGAATTAGCTCATAACTTATACAAAACAACTTGAATATTAAAAGTAGACACTTCTACTCAGGATCCATTATATTCATAATGCAAAAACTCTTTAAAAAAGTCTTGTCTAGTTCCATTATTTAAAGAGCATGAATTTTCATTGATCCCATCTATAACCCTATTCCACTTTAAGTCATAGGAAAAACATTTTAAAAAATTAGGATGAGCATAAAAATCTCAGTAAGGGGTACATAAATAAGGAAAACTAATAGATCATCAAAACAACATTTAAACCATGAAAACTTTTTCATAAAGTAAAAATTTACACATTAAAGAAGTAGAAAGAACACTTCACTGAATATAATCTCATTTATTACCATTTTTGTAACCAAAATATTACCATAAATCCTATAGAAAGTAACATATAGAATATAATGGTAAATTGGTACATAAACATAAATAAATGGAGTAACCATACTATCGACTTCCACACAAATCACGAAATGGAATAGTCATACCACCGACTTCCATACCCAATGAATTGGAGGTTATAACATAACCACCCATCCAAGGTTTATCACAGAACCACCCGTCATTTGGTTTATCTTGTAACCACCCATCAAATGTCCATGTACCATTATATAATCATCACACATAGAAGATTTCAAATATCAACATTTCAATCATAAAATTTTATTTGAAGTAAAATGAAATAATTTCAAGATATTGAAATAGTAAATCCACTTTCAAAACATTTTTCAATACACAAATATATAAAAATGATATATGGTATCAATTTTCTATTTAAAAACATAACAGATTGTTAAGGAATCCAAATATCAATTAATGCCCGTGGTGGCGGAGAGGTCGTTGTCGACACATATGTTAAAAAAATTCCTTTTCTCGTTTAGTAAAATGATACATAACAGAGAGATTCCCTTTGAATAAAAATAATAGTCAAAGAATTTTATTATACATCTTGTAAAAGAAGATGGTGTATATTATCAAAACATGCCTCAATGAATGGAGATTGAGACAAAGTCCCTTACATCGTGTCTGACTTGACTCGTTATTTCTTTAATTTCTTAAATAGTAAACCTAAGTTAAATTCTAATTTCTAAAAAACCTTTTCTAATTTTATTATTACTTTTATATCACTTATTACCTTGCTATGACAATTTGTTAAATTATTTGAGTTCATATTGGACATTTTTTCAATGTTCCGAACTTGAGTAAAAAATAAATTTGTTATAATTATAAATTTTCCATGTTGTCAAAATTCCATTATCTCCATAATGATATTAAATATTTAGATATATTATATATCATATATATCCAAAATATATGTATTTAAAATAATCCATATCATTTGGATATAATAAATTAAATGCATTGTTCATTGAGACGGTAAGTCGTACATACGCATGAACACTATTTTCATTTCTTCTTCATATTTAATGAAATAAAAACTAAATGATATATAGGTATATAATAATTAAAGTATAATATCAATGTCATATATAATACAAAATTTCATTAATTCGATCCTTTATAAATTCCATGTATAGAATAAACGATTCATATCACTTTGATGGGGTCGTAGTCCACACTTTCTCATATGAAATTATCGTATTTATCCAACATGAAAATATTAAATGTATTTTATAAGTGAAAATTACAAAATCATAGAGATAAAATAAATATTGTAAATATCATATATAATTACAGTTCCATCATAATGGACACCATGATATGTGGTAGGGGAAAATCGAACAATCATCATTTCCTGAGGGAGCAGTTCACCATACACAGAACAAATATGTTCTTATCCATTATATGGAGGTGTGGGTAAGTTTAGTTCAGATACATATCATAAAAAAACTTTTTATATTGAATATACTAGTTTTTTTATATAAATAATTAATCATAATAGCATAGAGAGTGAATAAGGAAAAATAATAGAAAGAAACTTGAGAGAAGACATTACCTGAAATCGGGTAACTTATTTTGATTTAAACCAAAGGTCTCTTTTCAATTGACTTCTTCCTAGGGTAATGCTTCTAGGAGGAATATATAAATTTTTTGAGATTATTTGGGAAGATGATGGATGATCCAATTGGATTGATATGTGGGAGTAATGGCTTATAGTTGTTTCCCTTTCTTGACGGGATTCTAGAATTCGTCATCATTCTTGTTCTCGATAAAAACATTATTTAAATAAGAAATTATTGCCATATTTTTCCATACTTTTGATTTCTCTGGTTTGGTAATGTTATTTAGACAATCATCACATTTCACCTCATAATGGTTGTTTACTCAGTTTCATCTATTTCTATAGATTTTAATGAAATAATAGAGTAAATAGGGATTAGTTATTTTAAATTTCTAAACGCATATACATGTAAATATGACCATGAAAGGGATAAATCATAAAATAAATGAATTCTTAAACATCTGAATTTATAGGGTTCAATGTAAGTTATCCATGATCTATTTACTAATATAAAATCTTATGGGAATTTCTATTCACATTATATAGTTTGTAAAGTGCTTTTGATTTTCTACAGCATATCCCATTGGAGTGTCAATCCAGGTGTTATATAACGATCCTTTATACATACTAGGTAAAGTTAGATTCAAGAATGACACAAATTTTATTAGAGTTATATACAATAAGTAAATATATTCCTATGGAAATTTTAGTTGTATCATTCACAATGGGATATAATTTCTCTGAAACCAATTTCTCAAAATTTCACCAAAATTATAGGATAATTTCTAATACAAATTCTTATACATAAACTGATCATTGGACTTATACTTAGGGTTTCACTAAAGTTTTCACATCATAGTTTCCTACGATGAACTAAACCTTACCTATAATACCAACTATGGTTACCTATAAATTTTATAAAAATTGTTACATGACTCATAAACATGGATATAAAAAAATTAAAATATACAGATCATAATGTCTTATTTAATTTAGAAGACTAGGTCATAATACATAAAAACAAAACTAATATATGGAATCACTAATTTATTCACAATGGTGAGATTCTAAAACCCATTTCAGTTGATGTAATTATATGGCATAACCAAGGTAATAAATAAACAATAGGTGATACAAAAAAGAAAACAAAAAGAATAAACATTATAAGAAATAATAACATGTGATTCAAAGGTATAACATTATATCATAAAATATGAGGTACATGAGTATTTTAGTTGAGGAAAAAATAAAGAACATAGTATCATATGATAATGGAGGCATTTGAAAGTGAAATGAAATAAATATGGTATGAACACAATTCAAGGATAACTTCCAAGGAAACAACACATGATGGACAGAGTCCTATAATATATTAGGTTCACTCACTAGTCCCACATATGGAATAACATGAGAATAAAACATTACCCAATGCATCCAAAGGATATATAATTCTAGGACCATCCATTACATTAATTTAATGAAAATAAATAATTTCCAAATAATTATATAAATAATAAGAAATAAACAAAACAATTACCCATGGAAAGAAATGGTTTTCATAACCTTGCCTCATAAAAAAATCAAATGAGATTGCAGAAATGAAAAAAAATGTGAGAGATGGTCATAAGGAACAATTTACCCTAAGGATGGAAGGGATAATAACATTGTTATATATGTGAGAGAAATATATATATTAATTATTATGAATCATTCTATTACGTTATGGAGAGAGAAAGTGATTTAGATAGAGAATGGTCATAATCCAATGAAAAAGTGTTTCAGAGAGTTCCCTTACCCCAAGCCTTATTTTTCATCTCTATTGTTTATCTCCGCAAAAAATAAACTTATTCTAACAAGTTAATTATTTTAATAAAATTTTACTTTTTAATATCCTTTTTATTTAATTTTTACTATGTCATGTTATAATACTTCACCAAATAATTTCTTATCGGTGATTTTAAAAATAAAGAGATCATAAGTCCAAAATAACATTAATACGTTGGATAAGGTCAAGTAGAATATCAATAATTCACATATATAATGGAAAACATGAAATATATATCATTTATATACATAAAATATAAATTTTAAACCAACCATGAAATAAGGATATAGAAAATGAGCTTTATTATAACAATAGAGATGGTTGGGAATAATAAACATGATTAATGTTTCCATTTATTTTAGATAATGATGGAATGAAATTATGTTTTATTATTTATATCTAGTATTTTAATTATGTAATAAATATAATAATATTATTTTTAAATATCTATAAGCATAACATACATGTGATTCGGTAATAAAAACAAATCACATGGCTTCACGAGGTTGTAATTTTCCATGCATACGAATGATGTTATCATTTATTTAATGTATGTTATGATAAAAAATTAAATGATATATTTATTGTATATAATTTTTAATATCTTTTTAATTTAATACGTAAACATAAATTAATCCTTATTGCCTTACATGTAAATAATAAGTAAAAAATGGATCTCATCGCTTCATGATGTGGTGGTCCATCGTACACACGGGTAACATTATCATATTCTCTACAGAATGGAAAGTAAGAAGGCATATAAGATATTATAATAAAATAAGTATAATTATATCATAAATATAATATATAAACATTATTTACTTTATTATATATATCCTTGAGAATTAGTGGTGGAAAACTAATTACGTTGGTTTGTGATGAAGTGCTCATTCATACACACAACCTGTATTTTTATTTCAAATTTGTGGGATTATAAGATTGTTTAGGTCATCAATTTAACATAAAAACATATCAGTTTATGAAATATATTTATATTATTAAACTATAATGGTTTTATAATAATTTAATTATGTGGAGGTGGAACTAATATTATGCTCTTTTTTATGGATGTAACCTCTTATTCGGACTAAATATGCTTGTTTGCACCCGAAGCCTTTATAGGATGGATATATGACCCAAATAATGGTTCCAAGAGGAGTTTATTGAATTAGTGAATTTATTTGAGAATTTTTTTATCTTTAAAAATGTCTTTTTTATTTGGGTAAATGATAGGATAGTGGGTGAACATTTATAAGTTCAAGAGATAACACACATGGAATTTTCAAAAAGAAAGAATTCCACAAATATTATTTTATTCCAAAAGGATCCATAGTTTACCATTTTCAGACCATATAATATATAAGGTATAAAAATGATCATAAATAGGAAGTAGAAATGTTTTTATTATTTTTAACCCTTTTATTTTTAGTTTAACTCCCATGTAAACCAATTTTTACCTTAAATTCGGTAAATAATATTTAGTATTTTTACTTTTCATTATGATAGAAATTTAAAATAACAATATAAGATAATAAAAATTATGTTAATGTAAAATAAGGAATACATTTTTACTAATTAAAACCAGAAATTTAACATAATATAATTTAATATTAAACACATAGGCATATCGAAAAAATAGTTTTTGAAAAGAAAAACATTCAATAGATGAAAATAATTTCATGTGTTCAAAGCATAACTAAACAAACTTTTATAAAATTTCTATTTTCAGAAAACATTTCATTTTCTATAAACTAGTTCTTATTTTATTTATAATTTATAGATAACCTTTGAATTTAATTTATACATTAGGAAACCACAAGATTTATCATAATTTAGTTTGTTATATTCGCACCCACCAACTTAATGCATATATTATATTGGGATTGTTTAAATAATAATATTTTTATTTAGTACCATCTTTAATTTAGATCTTGTGTTTCTTACATCACAAGATATTAAAGATATTTTCTATTGAAAAATAAATATAAAGTAAAGTATCCAGGTTTTATATTATTCCACCTTTAATAATTTCACTCTTGAAATTTTATTTTTCATACAATTGTGAAAACTGGTGAGATTACTTTTTCATCATCACTGCTTCTAGTTCCCAAGTTGCTTCCTCAAACTTGTGGTTTCTCCCCAACACATTGACGAGGTGGGTTTTATTGTGTCAAATAAATGTTTTCATATGATCCAAGATCTTCACCAGGTACTCCTCATATGAATGATATTTCTCCAATTTTACCCCCTCTAGATTTTGTACAATTGATTAGGTTGGTATGTACTTCCCAAAGAGGGATACATGGAACACATCTTGTACTTGAGATAGGTTATGTGGGAGTGCTAGTTGGTAATACACTTCTATAATGTGATAAATGATCTTAAAGGAGATTATTTATCTTGATCTATGGTTTCAGTTATTCCTAAACCTCATGAAATTCTTCAATGGTGAGTAGTATAATAAATACTTATCATAGAATTCAAACTCTAGGTCTCATCGATTATTGTATACATTTATTTCCTACCAAATTTTCATGAACTTAATGTTATATTTAATTTTTTGGAGGTTCTATGTCTTCTCTTGGGAAATATTGGGTCCCATCATCATTTTCTCATAAACTTGTTCCCAACATGTCAGTTTCTGACACCACTTCCCATATACAGCCTCATAAAGTCTCATTAGAATGCCCAATTGAAAAATGTTTTTATATGAGAACTAAACTAGGGGAAGGTACTAATCCCAATATTATCTTCTAAATCCATAAAATAATAACACAATATATCCATTAGTTTTTAGTGACTTTCTTGGATTAAATATCTGTTTGAGGATGATAAGCATTACTAAAATTGAGTTCTGTATCCAACGACTGCTAATGTATTTTCCCAAACCATGAGGTAACCCTCAGATACTGATCAGATATAATAGGAAGTGGAACTCCATGAAATATAATGACACTCTTATGCATATCTTTTTATGTCGGTCGATAGATAAATATTCCTTGATAGTAATGAACAGTGGCATCTTTGTAAGATGATCTAATACCAGGAAGATGGAATTAATGACATTAGGTGTCCTAGGGATTCCTAAGATGAATTCCTTTTTTATTTTTTCCCATTTCCATAATGTTTTGGGAAATAGATTCATCATACCCATAGAATTATATTGTTCAGTGCTTTCCTATTTTCATACAATCTTTGAAAAAAAATTATGAAATCTCTTTATTCATGTTATCCCACCAGAATAGTTTGTTTATATATATATAAATCATAGTTCTTTCTATATGAATTGGTATGGATGAGGTATGTGAATAATAAAAAATTTCAATATTCATCTCAAGTATATATGGTGCGTAAATCATGATTTAAATCTTTATAAACCCATTTTTAGAAAAGTTTTACTCTATAATATTTTCTACCTCTTTCTATTGAATCTCATCCTCGTTTTGGGCATCCTTAATCCACTCCTGAATGGATTCTTGAGTAGTTATTCGAAAAAGGTTAGATTAATATCCATTTAATTTTCCTATATCCATCCATTTCAAATATAATAAGAATGGATCTTTCTCAATTCTCATCATTGATAAAATATTCATATTCTTTTTACATAGTGAATCCACTATTTTTTTATTTTCCCATGATGTTAATTTATAGAGGATTCATAGTATTCAATTAGCTCTAACTATCTTCCTTGTAACATGTTAAGATCTACATGATTGAATATATAATTAAGGATATTATGATCTTTATATATTTCAAACTTATCCCCATAGTGATAATTTTACCAAATCCTTAATTCAATGATCACAAAATCAAACCTTAGATCATGTTTTGAATAGTTTTTCCCATTAAATTTCAACTACATTAGGAATATTGTATAATATTATCATTAGTCCTTAATAAAAAGACCAAACCATTCATTAATGGATTGATGTTTACCAATAAAGGGTTACCACTTAAGGGAAGAAAAAGTACTAGTGTAGTGATAAACCACCTTTTAGACACCTTTATTATCTCTTGACATTCACTAGTCCAAAAAAAATTTACTCCCTTCTTTGCATGCTTGGTTAGTGGGGTTGAAAATCATGTATGGTTTTTCAAAAGTCATTGGCAATACCTAAATAGTCCGAGGAAACAACGAATATCCATTAAAAATAAAATTTTATGATAGTCCTCGAATGCATTTATCTTACAAGGGTACACATATATCACTTTAATGGTGGTAATATACCCCAATAATGAAACATCCTTCATCCAGAACTCACATGTACTATACATTTGAAAAGTATCATCCTTCTACAATGTCAATATAATTAAAATTAAATGAACCTCATTCTCCTCTTTAACTTTTTATTAATTCAAAATATCATTTATAAATACTATAGTAAATTTTATGAGGAAATCCATAAATATTGTACTAATTTATTAAATAGATTTTTCAGGGGAATTAAGTAGTATTAAAGGCATCACTAGAAACTCATAGTTTCCATAAATTGTTTAAATGGTTATTTTGGGAATACCTTCTTTCTTCATCCTTAATTGATGATGTCAAGATTATAGGTCAACAGTAGTGAAATAATGAGACCCATATAGTTGATCAAACATTTCATCTATCCCTGATTTGGAATATTTGTTCTTTATCATGATTTTTCTGAGGTCATAATAATCAATAATGAGGTGCATTAACCCATCCTTATTCATGGTGATGGGGACTATTTCACCCCATTGTGAAGCACTTGAACATAAAAATCCTTCATCTTGATTCTTATTTATTTTATTCTTTAACTCCCCTAGATCAACAATTTCTTATATGGAGTATTATTTATTAAAAGTTGTCATCTATAATATTGATAGAAATTTCAACCTCTTGGCTATGATGGAAACCTAAAAACTATTCAAAAAATTCATTGGTATAATCCCTCAGGATGGGAATGTCACAAGCATGATCAATTCCTTAATATCAATCATTTGAGAAATATATTGTTTCCAAAATTGTAAAAAATCTCACTACTTAGTTTATGATATCAAGTGAGATTCATCCCCTTATTTGAACTAGTATAGAATTTGAGGGTGATTTCCATTTCATGGAATTTTATTTTGGTTCTGTGTAATCAAAGACAATCCATGCCTATAATTACACCAAATTATACGAAAGAAAGTATCAAAATATTTTATAGATTGTTCAACCCAAAAATATGGAGAGTTCATGACTTATATTCTAGGTATTAAATAATTAAGCCATCTAAATTTTAACTGATAACTCAACATTAATGTTTAGAGGTGGTTCATGAATAGTTCTACTAAACATAATTGATATGAAATATTTCATAGAAATATAATAAAAAAGTATGTCCATTATTCCCAAATGAATTACTAGTTTTCCTATCAGCATTTCATTTTTAGGATCCAAATCCATAGTTGTAATAGAATAAGATTTCCTGTGTTCATTATTCCTTGGATGTTTTTGTCATCAGTTTTCTACAACATCCCTTCTCTTAGTGAATTGGTTATCATAAATGTCTTGTCCCATATAGTTGAAATATATGAAAATAGGATGTTGGCTTGTTGGATTATCCCTATCTTCCATCACATTTGTGGTGTTTTCCTATCAGTAATCATAGGCTAGGTTACCTTCCTTCCCATACATAAAACACTTCATGGCCTCTTATCAAATACTTCTAGGAAGCCTCTTTACACTCTTTCAACATGTGGGATGTTTTGATTCCTTTCCACCATTATATTTCTCTATCGTACCACCAAAGTAAAACTCAATTTTCTGCTCCTTATCATAACAATAATGTTGAGATTCACTAACCTCCATCTTGACATTATGAGGACACTGAAAAACTTACTCATAGAAAGTGAACTATTGAGTTTCCAAATATTATCAAAAACATGGATTTATCCACCAAATGAAGAGATAAACCATACTTTCTAGGGATATGACAAAGCCAGAGGCAAATCATGAAATCATTAGAAGATTTATTCATACTCCCCAGTGGATTAATTATCATTTTTCTTCATGGTATATAAATCCCTCAACAAATTATGATAGAGACAGTGACAGAATTATTTTTTGTAAATCATTTTTTGGAACTTCTTTAGCTCTATTCTTTGATATATTCATCATGATTTATATTATTTTATCAATATCTACCATTGATCGGATTCTCCCCACATACTATAAATAGTTAGTGTAACCTTCTCTTACCCATAGAATTGAAGGATAGATAAGATCCTGTCAATGTAGTTGATTCATTATTTTATAAATAATGGATTAGATAATTCACTAAATATTTGGTCCTTTTTCAAAAAAAAGGATTCAATTTTAACGTTCACAATATTCTAGGGATTCATGAATTCATCCAAGTTAATGTTTTGGGTTAATACATGAGTTAGTTTAGAATGTATTGTAATGAATTTCCAGAAACCTACTTCCATCGAGTTTTTAATATCATTATTCATCATCACATTGGACCTCATTATGGTTGTTAATCCATTTTCTCATATTTTCGTCTTTGGACTGAGATAAAAGGATAATTAGGGATGAGTAATTTTAAATTATTAAGCACATCTATAGGAGACTATGAAAATTAATTTAAAAACTCATAATTGATATATATTAATTAACTTATGAATTAATAGGTTTCAACATAAGTTATATATGATCTATTTCATAATATAATGTTTTACTAGAATTTTAGTTCCCCACATATTTTTTGTAAAGCATTCATGAATTCTAAAAACATATCCCCAGGGTCTATCAATCAGGGTATGATGTAAGATCTATTTTTATGTACCATTTAACACTTCTGTAAATACTGATTCGCCTTTGGTAGTGTCATTACCCCTAGGTATATCTATTTGATAACCACAACCACTAATAGTTTCATGATTTGGATGTATTTTCTTAGAAACCTCTTTCTCTAAACATAACCAAATTCTAGGATATTTCCCTACACCTTGGCTTATCCTTAAAATAATACATGGAATGAATTATTGGTTTTAACTATAGGAATCTCATCCTAAATTCCAATGTTCTACTAAACCTTTCCTATGATACAAACTATGGTGATCCAATCCTTTTTCCCACATTATTACATGATTTTTAATCATAAATATCCAACAATTACAACACACATATCATAATTTTGTAGTGTACATAGAAGGATAGTTTCATAATACAAAAAATGAAACTAAAACAAGTCAAAACTAATTTACTCTCCATTGTGACATCCTAAAATTATCTTAAGGTCCTAAAAATACATGGTATAACCTAAAATATACATAAAGAAAGGGGTGAGATAAAAAATTCCTAGTAAGGGAATAAACATCATCAATAAGTATAATATGCGAGTCTAGAGTATAAAATGATATAATAAAATTGGTGGTATCTATGTAATCAAGTGTAAGTACAAAATAATGATCATGGTATCATACTATCATGAAAACATGGGGAAAATAAAATGACATAAAACATTTCATGAACATAAGTCATGGAAAACTTCCAAGACAACATCACATGGGGGATTTAATCCCATAATGTATTAGGTTCACTCCTTAATCCCATACATGATGTCTCATGAGAAAATAAATTACCTAATGAATTATAGGGTTATATAATTTTGGGTCCATCCTAACATTCATTTCTTGTAATTTCATATGTGTGCCACATTTGTATAAAAATTATAATTCATAAACATGAGAATTACCTAGGAAAGAAATGAATTGCATAATCTTGTCTCATAACACAATAAAAATATATTCATTAAAGATAGGGCTGAAGAGATGTTTATAAGTCATGTATCTACACCATCAAAGTAATTGATAATGAGTTAAGTATAATTGTATCATACATATATACATAATTTTTAATCATTATAAAACATTAAATAAATAAAACGTGAGTTAGAGATAGAATGATCATAACCCCATGAAAAGGGTGGGTTTGAAAGATCCCTTACATAGACCCTGATTTTTCACATGCATTATTCATATCATTAAATAATAAATTTAATTTAATTATTTAATTTTTGAAGAACCAATTTTCATGTTTATTATTCCTTTTATTCAAATTTTTACTACTTAATATTCAATTACATAACCAATTAATGAAAAAACATATGCATGAAATCACTATAGTAAGTTGAATAAGGACAAATATATTATTAAATAATCATAAAAATATTGGTAACCCTGAAATAATTATCATTTTTATAGATAAATTATAATTTTAAATCAAACCATGATATGTGGTAATGAAAAATTAACTATGTTTCAATAATAGAGATAGTAGGGCATACATATAAATAAGTAGCATTTCAAATTTATGAAGATAAAAATGGAAAAAGTTATCTATTATTTTATTTTTAAAAGAATATAATTATATCATAAATATAATATTTTTCTTTAAATACCCATACAAATAACTTCCATGTAATGTAGAAATAAAAAAATAATCGCATTGCTCCGTGAGTCGGTCGTCCTCTATATATAAGAACAATGTTATAATTTATTCAATGGATGACACATCAAGAATGTATATGATATATTTATTTTAAATAATGATTAATATTTCATTAACATAATATATATAAATACAAAATTTAACCTTATTATCTAATATGTATATCATATGTGAAAAACGAATCACATTAATTCACGAGGCGTTTGCCCTTCGTACACATAAAAAACATTTCTGTATTCTCTGTAGAATGGAATTTAAGAAGTAATATTTGATATTATAATTAAATAATTATAATTATATCATAAATATCATATATAAGTATTATATAATTCATTATATCTGCATGTTAAATGTTGTGATGTAAAACAAGTCACGGCGGTTAGCGAGGCGGTAATCCCCTGTACACATGATCAATGTTCTTATTTCCCATTTAATGGAGGAAAAGATGGTTTCCCATCCTTCAATTAACATAAAAAATATAATTATAAATAAAATCATGATTTTTTAAATAATAATAATTTAATTATATTTTATGGAGGTGGATAATGAAATAAAATAAAATGATTTTTTAAAGATGTTACCTCCTCTTTAAAAAACATCTATAATTTGCACCAAAATCCTTCCTCGGCTAGTATTTTGACCAGAAAATAGTTATAAAGTGATTTTATGTAGTTAGGTATGTGATTTAAGAATGTATTTTCAGAAATAGTGAGATTTATAAGTTCTTAAAGGAGATGATATATGGTGACCTTTTATAAGTAGGGGAGTGGGAAAACATTGAATATTTGGAATAAAATAATACCATCCACATTTTATTCATGAAAAAGGCTAAAAATGAAATAGTTTAGAACATTAGAAGAAATAATGTCCAAATATGGCTATAAAATAAGAATTAGACATGTTTTGGTTCATTTTTAACCCTTATCTTTTTTGTTTAAACTTTTTTAAACATGCTTTTACCTTAACCTCGGTAAATATTTTTTACTTTTTTCATAATTAAATATCGTAAAAAATTAAGATTAAATTAAAAGATAGTAAAAATTTATTTTATTCCAAATATAGAATCTATTTTTTATAATTAAACGTAATAAATTGGAAGAATTAATTTAAAATTAAACCCTTACATGTGTCAAAAAAATAGTTTCATAAATTAAAAACATTCAAAAGGTAAAGATTTTTTATATAAATATTCAATATGAATTTGATTAAAATAACCTAATCTATAATATTTAAAATAAAATTGAATTAAATTTACTTTTAAAAAAAATAATAAAATAAAATGTTGCTTGTAAATTCTTCAAATTAAGAGACTATTTAATAACAAATAGTATTTTCACTATTCATAAAAAATAGAACTCTTTAGAAAAATCCATAAAATTAACCATAAGATATTAATTTTATAATGATTTAAAAAATTATTTTAATACTATAAAATTAATTTTCTAAAGTTAGTAAAAAATAATATTACATTATGTGTTAAAATTTTAATTAAACATCTTTTTATAGAAATATTATTAAAAAAATTTCATTCAAATTGTTCTTATTTTGTGTCTAAATAGTATATTTCCCTTGTATTTATTTTATACATGTGTAAAAAATATAATATTTTATAATTTATATAGTACTTATCATTATATCAAACATAAATACTTGGTAATAATGGCCCTATTTAAATAATAATATTTTAATGGAGTATCACTTTTAATTTAAGCCTAGTGTTTCATGCATTGCATGATACTAATGAGATTTAATTTATTTTAAAATAAATATATCATAATTTCATATTTTGACACAAAATATTTCCATTTATTGAAATTTTTTTATGGTATAGTGAAAGAAAAATAATTATTAATTAAGGAAAAAAGTAGTCATATTCCGTATAACGGAGTTATAAAGAGCATTAGTTACATTATGTAATGTCCTTAAAAATTATACAATGATAATAAACCTAATGAATTTTTTTATCTTTTTATGGACAAGTAATTTTTTATAATTCTTTCAAAACATTGTAAAAGAAGTATGAGATGTTTTGTAGATGTATAATTTATATGAAGCATCAGGAAGATTTCAAAAGGGTTGAGAATCATCTAATGAAATTTAACTGAGTGGAAATTTTAAAAGATAAATTTATGTTTAAGAGGTAATTTTTTTTCAGTTCCATGATTTTCTATATTAATTTCACCTATATAAAATTATGAAATAATATAGAGAAATTTTTGAAAATATTGTTCCCATGTGGATGAGAGAAAGTGCTCAATATTCTTGTGTAGTACGATTCTGATCATGCTACCACTTGATGGAAGATGGTTTATCGAATATAGTTTTTTCATTCAAAGAAAAATCATAGAGAGAGGTACAGAATGAGTTCATAATCAATTAAATAAGTTTCATTGGGCTAAGTTTCACCATACATAGTAGGAGGTGCATCAGAACATACCTTCCTTTTTAGACAGAGAAGCATGACACAATGTCATCGAACGAAGATTATTTGAAAAAATACCATGTATTGATGAATGATGAGTTTTGGGGAATCATAAGGAGACCCATTCGATGGAGGGAATATTGGGTAATGTCACAATATGGATGTTGTTAAGGATTTTATGGATGATTAAATGAAATGTTTTTAATGAGCACATATCATTATTCTTAAGTTTAGGAAAATTTTTAGGGAAAATATACTCTTAATGAAGTTTTTGAAGATATTTTATATTTTACATAGGTTAAAGTGATCTTACTTTTTTTTAGTGAAATATAATATATTTCTTTATTAGATCATAAAATAATAATGAAGGAACTTATATTTTTCGGTATAGTCATGTACTAAAAAGTTGTCTTGTTAATCATGTGGGGTTGGGGGTAAAAATCTATAATGAATATGGATATAGATATGATATTTGGGTGAAAAAACAACTAAGTATTAAGAGATTATTGATTGGGGTTAGAACTAGGTTTAGCTAGAGGAATGTTTTTGGGGGTGTAGAACTAGCTGACGTTTGTGATTTTTTAGCCATAAAAGATGTTATTAAAAGAATCCATGCGGGGGGTTATAAACAACAAGGATTAGAGTATGTAATTTTTCTGAGCCTTTTAAATGTCATGTGATTAAATCTTTTAATATTTGTTGTATATGAAATGTGAGGTTGAGATTTATGTATGTGTGGTTCATAACACTAATAAGTTTTACGGGTTAAGAAATGTTTCTTTTCCAAGTTCATAAACTATCCTATAAATTTAAAAGTGGTCACTGATTCACTCTTTCCCCCTATTAGTGATCCTGCATTATTATCGAACTTCATAGAAAACCAAACATGCATTATGGATGTGTAATTATATGTGTTTTTTTAAACTCAATAAATTTATATATAATTTCTTCCACATTTATACGTGACCATCTCATAAATCTTCTAAAAAACATATTTTAATGATAAAAATTTACAAATATGGATGGTTTGAATACTAGAAATATTTGGATTCAAATTCCTAAAGTTCAAATACTTGAACATAATATTCAAAATTATTTACAGCATAATATCAAATGTTATGATGTTACTATATTATGTTTTATAGTTAGAAATCATTATAATTTTAACATTACTATCTTTGAACTTTTCAATTTTTCTTTTAGATCATTAAGTAGAAAATTTAAATATAAATATTTACATTTATACTGTTATTTACTAAAATACCCATAAATATTTTATTACATTAAGTGACTTCTATATTGCATTAAACTGATATAATAATGTATTTTATATACATTAACTTTCTCCAAGTTCAAAAATTGTGTTGTAAGTTTAATAGAAAAAATATGTTATCTAATATATTATTTGAAGACATCAAATCCTTTATGTTAGGAAATTATACTTATATTATTTATTATAATATCTAAAAAACAAACTATTATATCTATATTATATATGGAATTTAATGTGTTTAGAGAAATATTTAAAAAAATATTTGATTAATTAAAATATCCCATTATTTGGAGTTGGGAATTCATTCCCTCAAATATGGTAAAAATGCGGATAACCACTTTTTTCTAAGATAAAACTCATTTTATCCATTTCTACTCATGAATCCATGTAATTAAGTCTAATCAATCACAATACATATCTATAAAATCCATTATATCTTTCTCTTCACATAAAAAATTTATTTAATAATGTCTTCTCTTATTACAAATATATATAATTAGATAAAAATAATCATTCATTTATATATTATTTTAAATTTAATTGTTTTTAATTCCAAAATCTCTATAGTAGAAGCCTTTATAACTCTATTTAAATAAGAATTATGTGCCTCAATAATTTTTTTATAATTTAAAATTCTATGTGTTTATAATAAAAATAATATAGATATTTAATATCAAATAAAGTTTAATATAAATTTGTAAATTTATATAACATTAAAAATTGGAATGTAATTTCTGTGGTTCCTCTTATAACCCTTCAGCTATTCTAGAAAATTCCTCCCCTAGAGACCATATTCACTACAATAGATGAAATTACCCTCCTTGAAACAACCCTCTAGTTTAAATGACATGGGATAACATGTTATACATAAGATCTTATTCGTATTTATTATACCTTTACCCCTTTGTCGAATCATCACAATGATATAGCATAAAAATATTATGTCATCTTTATCTATTATCAACATATAAAATATATCAGGTAAGATTTTATTTAATTTATTATATAATCGAAACATTTTTATAAATGATGAAAATCAAAGACCTTATCTAGAAAAATCTAGTAAGGAAACATAAACCACTCTATTTCATTAAAGCACTTAATCATATCAAGTACAAGATCATAGAAAAAAAATTCCCTCAGTCACATTACATCTATAATATTTATTAAAATCTTCATGTTTAAAGTGGATTTTCCCTATGAGATTCCCATTTTCTCTTCTAATGGACCCCCTCAATATATTGGGTACTTATATTACTTATTAGTGGTTTAATACACTTACCAATTCCTTCTTTTCCATATTTATATGAAATAATTCTTAGATTTATTATAATCTATGATATATCCTATACATACCTCATGGAAATGTCCATAACCTTGGTGTTGTATTACCCCCCTCTAGTTTCGAGTTTTATCTTTTTCTTCTCTCTAATAAGATATTTGGTTCCACTTTTGGAATTTATTCCCCTTCATCTATGGAAGTTGTCTTTCTCATAACCACATTTCCTTATAGTAGTGCACAAAATTTTTTCTATTGATTCCATAAATTTAATTATTATTGTTATCCATATGGTTTAATATACCCACATTTCCCATAAAATCAATGTATTTAGTAGTTTAGAGATTTATACCCACCCTTCCCTAGAGTAGTAGTGGTTATAATTCTATACTATGAAGACAGTGAGATCTTGTTGATGTTTTCATAGTGTTTTTTAGGGAACAGATTCATTAAAATCCATTTGTGTGCTATTTAATATAATTACTAGTTATGTTGATCTGCTAAAGGATATTTTTTTCAATACTCATCCTTGTGGAGGTGGTGTTCTCAATTATAGATTGACAACGGTAATTTTCTTTAGTTTTGGTGACATCTGATTTGTATTGGGGTTGATGATTCATATTTTATTTGATTAAAAATATTATTTCTTCCACTTTGGTTACGTTTTTTTTGTTATTATTATACTTTTTGTTTTGAAAATTTCATAGAATCTCTATATTGTAGTTTGTGGATTATTTTAAGTTAGAAGTCTATTTAGTTAAATCATCTCAGGTGGTAGTAGTCATGTCCCTAATGCTGATGGTGGTGTTTCTATTATTTTCTAATTAAGGTTTAAAATAGATTGTTGGAATTTTGGTCTTCATCTTATAAATTTTTTCTTATTATTTTATATGGTGTTCTAGTTTTTATAGTTTTTATTTGGTAATTATCCCTTATAATGTTGATTATAGCGTCATCTCTAGGAATAATTCATGTTCCCACTCAAACCATTATAGTACATTTTATATGAATAAAAAAATGGGATTTAATGGTAGAACCCATCATGTTAATCAGTATATGATTAACATAATCATCTTGATCAACTTATTGAACTATATCAATAGTTGAATGCTATGTAATGGGTCTCTTTAATAGATATAGTTTTCTTTATTACTTAAAAATTTCATATGTTTCTATACCAGTGTAATAAGTAACATATTTTAAACTTTCCCTTTTTATGAAATGATCTCAAATTTATTTTTGATAACGATGATTCCATTTTATCTACATGAATTTTTTTTAATAGATTAGTATCCTATTTTAAAATTATTTAAAAATGGCATTTATGAAATGTTTCCCCATAAAAATATGGACTCATTTTTTACATCATATCAATTAGTGGGGTAATATCCATATTTCACTAATCTTTAAAACCATGTAATTTTTCCTCTCAAAACATGGCTATTTTGGTATACCAACATGTAAATAATATCATATATGACTCTTGTAAAGTTGAGTAGATAAGTCCTTTCACATATCCAACATATAGAGTATCCCTGCTATATTCCTCCAGTATCTTGACTCTTAGAGTTCCCAAACTAATTGTATCATAAGGATCATATAAATACTTGGATACCTATCTCTTTGGGTTATTCATATCCACTTCTCCTTATATAAGATAACCCATGGTCACCTAAATTTAGCGTGAAGCTACCTAGTTAGATGATTGAAGTCTTGATGTGTGTTTTCTTTTGAAGGTATCAAATAGTTGGTACCAGGACTAGTATATTCCCCTTGGGGATCATGTTTCTATACGATTAAAACTTTTACCCTAGATTTTGTTTCTAACTTTTTCATACATTTTCCCTCATTAGAATGAATAAAATAAATAAATCAATTAATTGAATTCACTCTCACTAAATCATACAGAATTGTACAAGAATGTAAATAATAAAAGAACACAATGATTTTAATAGGATAACCCAAACTGGAATTCGACTAAGGAGTAATGACCAATGATATGTTTACATTTCAATATCCACTATAATGAACTATTTATTATATTTAATGTTGGTTATGGTCTCTCCTTTCCAAAGTGCACAAACATTATATTGTTTAGATTTCTCTCACAACTCACCCAAGAGAAACTCCCTCTTATTCTCCTTTATGCACAACTTCATAGATGTCCTTATTAGTTTATAGTTGTGAGACTCTCTTCAATATCCTATAGATATTAATTTTGATAAAAATATATATACTTGAATGATTCATCTATATTAGTGTATGATATGGATTTCCCATACATCTTTGATTCCATCATGGATAATCTATTAATATACACTACATTTCACTTCATAACCACTAAATCTAGATGTGATCTAATTTTTAAAAGATTTATATCTTCATATTCCAAAGATAAATGAGGAAGAATTCTTAATATAATTTTAAATTAATTTTCTTCTAAATAATTTCAATAATATTAAAATATTTCTAGATAAATATAATTCAAAACTAGAATTATCTCTATTAAACTTCAACATTAACTCTTCAATCATCCAGATACACTAGGGAAATTCTATCTTATTCAAGAATTATTCGATAAATGATTCAAATGCGTTCATTGGAACTCCCTTTTATATTTTCTCTTCACTTCCCCTTCTAAAATCTAGATGCATCATTTAAGATCAATTTCACTAGTTCTCTTATAATAGAACATATATTTCACTTTAAAAATCTATCTCATCTGTTAATGGTTAGAATACATTCATCTTACAAGAATTTTTAATGATAATTACTTGTGTTCGACATATTTTAATATATTAAAATATATTCAATTAGGTTGATTAAATTCCAAAAATCTCTTTCCAAATCTATTTATTTTCAAATTCTATCAAAATATTCATCTATTCCTAAAAACTGCATGATTACGCTATGATGTTCCTCACTACAGTGTGATTTTCCTCAACTTCTAGTAGACTACAGCATGATTTGATACATTTTGGATAAATCCTTATAAAATTATAAATTCTTAAAAAATAGGTAAATCAAAATTAAAATTCCATGGGAATTGTGACAAGATCATCTATATATCTTCAATTCTAAAACTGGCCATGACATTACAAACTTCTTCATGGTGAACAACCGCATATCCAAAATGAAAAAAGTTTTTTGGATTTATTAAAATATAACACATGATATAAAAATTATATTATCATCTGATGTGATCGTCCCATATCATTCATTGACTTAGTGTGTTCCTACTATTTATGATGTGATTCCTATCAACATAAAATTTTAAATCCACAAAAATGGTTCCCATAAATCATGTTTGTCTTGGATTTATCCCACAACATTTAGTTCATCATATATTAGGACATGATTAAACCAGTAATTTCATGGCACACTATAAATTATTCTTATGTATATATGATTTATTTTCATGCATTTCTAATTACATATTTTTTGTCTCTCAGGTAGACGTGGTTTAATCTTACAAAAGGATTATTGTAGTTGATATCTTCCATAAAGACACAATAACCTTAAAAATTGATATTTAATTATTCTTATATGATACATCTATTGATATAGTATACCAGTTTTGGAATTATTTAAGGACATTTATTCTTACACACCTTTAGTTAACTCAACCATGAGACCATTACAACATTTTAATTAACTTCACAATGAATACATGCATCAAAAACTCCATTAAAATTCTTACATGAAATCATTTGGGGTGTGCTTTTTTCATATAGACCTGAATTAGTCTTATATATACATGGTCTGATTTATATCCTTGTGTCATTATGTGATCCTCTAACAAATGAACACCTACTTTTTTTAAATAACTTTATTCATTCCCTTTCTTCTTCTAGAACCTAATTTGACCATACTAAGATAAGTATTCCATATCATAACATGCTTCCAAGAAATATTTTCCATCACATATCAAGCCTTGATATTCTCATATCATTACCTAAATATATACAACTATCAAGGTATATTCATTCAGAACTACCTATATAATATCATATTTATCATCACACTCTAGATTACATATGATCATCCTTATGGTTTAGATCCATGTGCATCCTTCATAAGATTCAGATCCCATGAATGGTAACTATTTTCACCTTAATTCATATCTTTATTGGATTAATTTCGATTTCCAAAGTATTCATCCATAAAATCTATTCATAATATCTATCAGTTATCAACATATTCAACAATAACTGATAAAAAATAAAAAACATAACCACTAGTTCCAACATTCTATCCCTTTGTAATTGGTTGTCAATTTTACCATAAATCTAGCTTGATCATGTAACTATTATTTATCAAAAAACATGTATAGATTTATAGAGAATATCCTTCTCCCTAATAGATAATAAAATTCAATGGACTTATTATTCTATATTTTTCTTTTCACCACCCTTTATTTTATTGTTACATGGTGATGTATTCATCAACTCAACTCTCCATTTTCAAAAAAAACCTTTAACTAGATTTTAGAGAGACTAGGATCTCGTATTTCTATAAAATACAAAAATCATAAATGTCTAGATTACTAAAAATATTTTTATTGAAGACATTAAAAATAATCCCTTTGGAATACCCATCTTAATAACCACTTTTATATAAAACTAGTTGATATCCAAAACTCTTGTCTCTATCAGTCTCTTAAAAGTTATCTTCAAAAGCATTAGGATCCTTCCATAACTTCTAAATTAGATTCTACTCATAAAAATTTGGCCCCACCCACTTCGTGAACAACATTTATAACATATTCTAATTCCACTTGTTAGAGAAACTTGCCTTATTTTTATCTAAGATATAAATAATACCACATATAAAAACATGCATCATATACTTTTAATTATTTCAGAAATAACTCTCTGTGGTCTCAATCAAACATAAAAAAACAATAGAAAATAACCAATGAGGTTCAAGGTGTATGATTAATACCACATGTTTTGTAAATTTATATAACTATTTATAGTGAACTCATGAGACCATTTGATATCCATGATCGTTCTTCAACACAAGGTACTTCATCTTTTTAGATGAGGATGGTCTAACTCAAAATGTACAACATCAGTCTTCCCTCAAATTCCATAAATATTTACCACTTTTTATAACCTATTTTTCCACATGTTGATATAAACCATAAGTGTGAATTTCCATTAGTATTTTGTATCATGAAATTAACATAGACGATTCCACTTTTTTGGCCAAAGAAAAATAAAAAATTATCTCTTCCATGAATATTGGTGCTAACCCCTCATGTAATCATCTATATAATTTTAGGGTCATATTCCAATTCATAGGTCCTAATAGCATATTTTTATCATCATGTATTACTTAATAACAATTCAGAACTAAGATATGTCAATAACACTAGTTAAATTTCCATTCATGACAATTACTAATTGAAATTCAACATTTAGAAGGGTAACACATAACCTTTTTCATGTTTTGGATTTGAAATAAATTTTTCTTTACCTGAAATCATTTAATCATATATATCAATTTAATTAATAGGCCACATAAATTATATATCACCATTTAATCCACATCAATTCCAATAATTAGCTAAATATTTAAAGCATGTTGAGAGAGGTGTACTTCTCGATATCCCCAGGTAGGGTGAATTTTTTGTCTTGATTACCAAACCATTATATTTCAAAACACTTTCTAGCCTGTCCAGAGTTTCTCCTTATGTAAACATGTGTAAAATTTTAATTTATTACAGTTTAATTATCCTTTTACAACATCTTTTTCATGTTATTCAACCATATTGTGAGACATATCCCACTAGGGAAAGACCTTACCATTGATGCATAATTTTTTCATCCTTTACCATGGTTCCTCCTCCATTGGAGGGATCTCCCGTGGGTCTTATCCTCTTTCACTGTGGTACTATTGAGACTAAATAGGTATGATTTATGTTTTTTATCAACAATACCTATTAAAGTCATCTCAAACTTATTTTCCATTGATGAATCTTTCTTCACATGTCTATCCTCCTAGTATGAAACTAAAATAAATTTTATCTTCTTATCTATGTTAGATTTGTTTATTTACTTTAAGGTTATGGTGAAAAATCATTTAGGGGTGCACAGAAAACCTTTCATTTCCTTCCATATTTACTTTCTTTCAAGATGGTGAATATGTTTTTCTATTCAATTGAGTTTTATCCTTTATATACTTCCCTCCCCTTAATATGGGAATCATGTTTCTCCTCTTGGAAATAACATCACCTTTATCACTAAATTTCATGATATATAACCATGATGGGTACATATGAAACATCTCTTTCTAGAGATATACCTAAAACAATTTCTTCAGTTGAGAAGTTTTTGTAGGTTTTCTTGTGCCGTTTTTCCATTGGTTTTCTATAAACACACTCATGGGGTGTTCCATGATTCTTTAATTGTGTCCCTTAATAAATACCTTCCCCTGAAAGACATCACTTCTAGATTTAAGACAATTTTATATTTTCAAATTCATGTATGTTTCTTTTAAAGGTTTTACTAGAAGGGATATCTACCTTTTTATTTCACTTTTTATACCTCATTTCATGATGCATAATCTTTTCATCATTCTCCTTTAATTAGGAATAACTCTTCTCAAACATTGAGCAAAATTCTTTCATAGATTTTATTCAATCTCTAAATTTTGTTTGGATACGGTTAACGTTTTCTCTTAACTCATTCTCCAGGGCCACATATTTCTCTAGTTCATGTTCATGTTCTCTATGTGGGAAGATTTATACTATCGTCATTATGACCATTCTAGAAATTTTTTCATTCAAGGAAATACAAGATTTATTAAATCTATAATTATCAATTACGAAATTTTTCATGAATACATAGTCTACATAAATATGATTTCTAATTGATCCACATTTTCATATCAGGTTGGGATCTTATATTTTTTTATTTCAAGATCATTATCTTGATATAAAACCTGATGTTGTTAAGGCTTATTCACAGAATAATAACCTAGTTCTTTCATCAAGGGTATAATGTGATTTATTTTATTTTCACGTATCCTTAAAAATAGTATTACACTAATATTAATCAATGAAATCTATATTACGCACCTCATTAGGTGTATTATTCTTTTTTTAGCCTTATTACTAATACTCATCCTCATATTTCCCTTATAAAATTAGAATTATCACCATATTTTTTCCCAAATAAATTTTCTCCACCATGTTTACAATATGTTCATATGGTAGGATCCGAATTGTTTTCTGGTTTCCTTTTATTTTTGATTTATTACATCCAAAAACAACTATATATTAAAAAACCAACTTAATAAAGTATATTCAAGAATACATCCCAAATTATACCCCTATTAAAAGTGTTTTATTCCTAATTTTCATGAAATATTTCATTTTTCATTCTTAAATTATCATGATTAAGTACATGTTCCACTAACCCATTTCCACAACCCTATAAACACCAACACATCTCATTCTTCCATCCATAGAAGTTTTTACCATTTAAACACGATTCAATCAAATTTTCCCTGAGCACATAAAATATAATAAGAAATTTTCAATGACGAACACTAAATTATAATCTATTGATACAACTCTTTGGGATGAGGATGACTATTGAACCTTCAGAGGCGGGGGTGAATCATGGTGTTGTATAATTAATTTTTTTTACTTCGATCATGATTTTTCCTTTGTAAGATATTATTTCTATATCGTAAGGAGAAGAATAAATTTTTAAAAAACTAGATTGAACTATTACTCAATCACAGACAAATATATAGGAAATTAAAGAAAACTACAACTGATGGATATTATATAGTTCACCAATATTGGGAAATATACATGTAGGAAAAACTAATGACGTGTCGATGTTATGAAAACTATGATCTATTATGATTCATAGGATAATATATTTTTCACAATCACTACATTATATGGAACATTGACATAACCTGTATCACTATGGGTTGTGAAATTTAGGAGGAGTATTAATTTTTGATAAATATTAGGCGATTTTTTTAGAATCAAAATTTAGATTGAAAATCAGGGTGATAGAGGATATTGTGGAGATGTTTATGGACATGTATAAAGGATTAGGAGATGATTCATGTTATAGAGTGATGGTTAGAAGATTCAAGTTTGATATGGGATTACTAAAATATTGTTTACCCTGGTTCATGGTTATGAATGTCATTTTGGTAAACATGGAGAACTATAGTGTGTGTTTTTTCAATGGGGTAAGATGCATTGATTTTTAATGGTTTCTAAAAACCATTTACAACATATTTAGTACACAGTTTTTAAGAATTTGTAGTAAAACTATGTGATTTCTTGGATTTATTTGAGAAGTGTAAAATTACTATTTCCTACATTGATTTTTAATCCATCTCCCCATGTTTTGTCCTCTCTAGTTCTTCTAAATCATTGAGGCTCTAAGAATCTCAATCCCCTATCGTTATTCATTATTTTCCCTTGGAGAGGAGTTCTCATTATAGTATTTCATTGTGATTGGAGATATGTTCTTCCAATTTATTCCCCCTACTTATATCATTACATATAATTTTAGAGTGAACCGGATAGGATTTATAATAAAATTTCACCAGAGGAAAGTGGAATCATCCCAAAATGATTAATATTTTGTAGCCATTAGATAGAGGATGTCCTGTTATAATGAATTCGTTTCATTGCACACTATTTAATAGTAAAAATGTTTCAGTAATGATTTTACCTTATTTTAATATAAAAATAATATTCAATTGATTTATGAATCAATATCAACTCAGAAGGTTTTTATTCAATGGTATTTTAGGTGAATTCCATATGATGTTGGGATTTTTCTCATTCATCTGGAAAGTGGGAACCACCCAGTGAGTATTAAGTGATAATTTCTATTGAATTATATTGAATTGTTAATTATAAATATTTATATATAATTTTAATAGATGTTATAGCTTGATATAAGATACAGATACATTTCTATGTCTTGATATAAGGTTGGATGAAACTTGGATGATCTTTGTGAAGAGTTTTTTAGCTTCAATTAAATTGAACAAATAAATATAAGGAATGTATTTCCTTGAACATTTATCTGAGTATATACATATTTACATCATGGATTATGATATGTAATATATCCCCTATGCATGGTCACTCTTTTTAATTAAATAAATTATACATAATAGTAACACTCTATGTGATAGATGTAGTGCTAGGGGACGTGATTGTACCTTATAAACTAGCATTGATCCTTAGCCACTAATGGTAAAGGGATTAATTATAAATATGTTCCATGATATACATAGACTCTAGAGGGGTATATGTGAGATGAGAATGAATGTTTTAGGCTAGATATAGTTCCCATGTTTCATACTGATCAATCTACTCAAATTTCTCCCCCTTCTTGGTTATCCCCTTTCATCAAAATTACATAGAAAGATAAATCATCAAAGAATCACCTCTAATTACTAATGAGTCTAAAGAAACATGTGATCCAAAATACAATTATATATTAAAACAAATACATCAACACCTCATATTTATTATAATAAACTAAAATCCCCTCCTCTAATATACCATGTATGAAGAATCACACCACTTGATTATAGAAGTGATAAAATATGTACTTGGCATAAATTCGATATGATAGAGTCAAACTCAATATAACTTTTAAGGGATATTTATAATGCATAAACTTCTATTGTTATAACAATATGTCCTAAATTAACACAATAAAAAAATATTTTAAGTGGAGATAAAAAAAATCTAGTTCATGAGACCCCTGAACATCACCAAAACATTTGAAAGACCTATTGGAATCAATTGGTAATAATATAACCCTCACCTTCTCCTAAATTTAATGTTTTTGTATCATTTCAACTAATATTGAATAAATGATAAACTAACTATCGGTTAGTCTTGGAGAACCGTCTATATCCCTAGAAGTGATAAAAATACCTTATATCTAATGAAATGGATACCTATTATTCATCCAAATGTAGTTCATCTTCTAGTAATACATTACAATTATAATTCTACTATCTTCCATCTTGTACAATAAGATATGAGAACCCCATGTAGAAGTACTTGGATAAATAAATCCTTTTATATAAAGACTTTAGAGCTTTAAATTCAACTCTTTCAGCTTGGCATGTGTTATATGATATTAAGGTATTGATATGTCGCCACACCCAACATAAGGAAAATTCTAAAATCAATCTACATAAAAAGAGGTGAATCTAAGAAATCATTGGGGAAACATAGCATAAATAATAAATATAATTGTTAAAAGTGCTCAAAACCATTCCCAGATCCTCTATGAGAATAATACTCTCCTCCAATGTAGTAAAGGATCCTATCAGACCGAGGTACACTCATGCTCTACCAGTTAAGATCCCACCCAAAAAGAAAAACCTAAACAGTGCCAAAAATAACCATAAAATGTCATGAAGGGAATTCGTAATCCCCATAGGTTGGTGACTAAAACATTATCATTAAAACAAATTAGATGGAATGATTTCAATATAGTAATAATCAACAAGATGATGTAGTGGAAATGACTCAATAAAAACATGATATTCCAAACACCCATCCTGATAAATGTACCATAAGAAGATAAATACAAGTCACGAAAATGGAATGTCTATAAAATTAATCACATTAAAACATTAAATATAACATCTCAATGTCTCTATGTAACAAGTAAATCACATACTCCAATGATCATTTCGAACTCCTATGTCCCTCTAATAAAGATGAAATACCACCTCCAAGAAGTTATATCACTTTTACTCGACCTAATACAAGAAATTATTTTTGGAAAAGGTAAGTTATGGGAGACAATAATCTTGTAGGATTCTACTAATCATTTTATAATAATTTCCATAACATATAAACCAAATATGGTCAATTTTAAATAAAAAATAGAATTGAAATAATCATTTTCAATAGTAGTACCATGCTTATAAGCCTCTGGGGGTAGTTATATCAAGTCACGAAGTTACACACAAACTTTTTGAAATATAGATTCAAGAGTGTGTACGATTCTATATACTTAGGACTATGGTAATATGATATAACCCCATATAATAAACTCCATTCCGGCAAATATTTCGGAATTTTCATATTAGAAAACCATTTCTAGGTAATTAGTTTTACCAAAAACGCATATACTCATCCTAACTAATAAATCCATCATGTGATTTATGTAATCAATCAAATAAGGGGATATTATTCATTTAAATTAGTCTAAAATCATTCCAAATAGTCATTTCAATGACCCACAACATCAAGTTTCAAAAAATTATATTTCATTTTAAAAAATAATCGATTGGTTTTTTTAATAAAAATCATTTCTTTCAAATGAATTAATTAAATTTTAATGGTAAAATTGTTCATTCATTTTCATCTCAAAATTCATTATCAGAATCATCCCACAAATCATAATTTTTAATCAATATCATTTTCCAAAAAACGAGCATTTTATTTCCAAATCCATTTTCAAAGAGAATTCATCAAACACACACACACACACCATGCCATTTCAAATTTAAATTTTAGGAATAAAAATTTAAGAATTTTAAATAAATTATAAGTATATTTCAATATAAATAATCATTAATGTTGTATATTGAAATAAATTCCCTTATGAATCAACAAACCTCAATTCATGATAACATAAATTTAAAATTGTGGAATCACAATAAGATTTAGGTATAGAGAGATAAATGGAGAATCCTAGAATCAAAATACATCTTTCCAATATTTAGATATATTATTAACATGAGGATGCACCACTGTCAAATGGGTAGAGAGATCAGGAAAGAATAATTCAAAATCGAATTGAGATCACACTTATGGAAATATAATAAACGCTTCAACTCACACATTGATCTTAGAAGAAGTAGGGTTGGGAGAGCCAAAAATTACCCTATGGGAGTCTCAATGTCAAAACGGTTGAATAGGTTTTGAGGGAGAAGGATTATAATTTAAAATGATCATTTTAATGGATATAATTTTGATACTTCTCTAGAATTTCTCTCCCCTATTAGAATCACTTGCTAACTAATGGCTTCCATTAGGTTGAATTTGGCACCCAAAAGAATGTATGGCCTATTGTAAGTGTCATGAGATTGATGGTGGTCATGAAAAATTAATTTTCCATTGGATTATACACCACTTAGGCAGTGGGCTCCGATTAGTTTTCTAGTGGAGTTCCTATAGGATATTCCATAATCTAAACCTACACCAACTAGCTGATGGACCTTACTATCTAGACAGTGGAACTCCCATAACCATTTTTCAAGTGTATATTTTCTAATCCCGTGATAAAGTACTTAAACACCACCCAGAATCACAAAATAAAAACAAAACACACCCTCAACCACTCAAAACGCACAGATAACATAAAAACTTATAATTAAAGGAAAAAATATATATTGTTGTGCAAAACCAGGAAATACAATGTAAATAATTGTTAATACCATAATTCCAATATAGATATGTTACACTACCTACCCCACATCCCATTTTCCCATGAAAACTCACATATTTCCTAATAGGGAAGTCTAAAACACCAACCTTTTGTATAATTCAATGTGATCCCAGAAGTCTATTATCTATTCCATCATGGAGATGATTTTAAATACATCCATATCATGAAAAACATATCCAATAAGAGTTTTTATTCCGAACTACAACAATACACTATAATAATCAATGAATATGATCAATACACTTTCCAAGAGGCGTATCAAGAGTAAAAATTCTTATGATGAACTATATTTCTAACATAAATATAGAAAAACCCCCATTTTAGATAAAATAATGGGATACCCCTAAATTTAATATTAATACAAAAAATTGAATCCACAAGTACCATATCTTTTATAGTAGAAGTATCATATTCCCTGTTAGTCGTAACATTATTAATACACACACTCCTTATATATCATATATAAAACAAGACCTCACAATCCCTAGAACTAATGAAAAACTAATCCATAAGGGATTTATTGCTACATCTACCCTTTTGATCCATCAATAACTCCCTAACCCATCCCCCCAGATGAATACTTTTTATATACTTGATGTTCTACTTACCAAAATCATAAAAATTGTGCCTACCTTTAATGGAATATGGAACCCAAGTGATATATAATTCTATAGAAATGTTTTTTGTGAACCATCCTTCCACATATGGGAGACTCCTTTAGTGGAATATTAAATTTTATCTAGAAATTAAATGTCCACCCACCTTGTCAATATATTAGGGGAACTCCTACTGTCGGTGGGTGTGATGAACCCTGACCCTTTCCAACCAACATATTATTATCTTGACACATCTCCTTAGATCTCACATTAATATTTTTGGGCCCAATCAATGTTTTAAAATATTCTAAGACCTTGGGAATATTTTTGGTACATAATGTGTATTTTTCTAGACTTGGTTTTGAAAAATATTTCTCTTGCATTTGTTATATTTTATTAAGAAAAATACTAAACTATTAAGAGTGGATATGTTTATTTGGTTGATTTTTGTTTCTAATACATAAATAATATTAAAAATACAATAGAATAATATTTATATATGAGGTAAATTATTTTTTTTAGTTTTGGAAGAGTTTAAATATATTATGGAATTCATTGAATGGAATATGGAATTGGATTTTGATTTGAGCAGATTTGGACTAAAAAATGGATAGGTCCAGATTCCCAAATGAATCATTCCCAATTTTATAATATTTATCAAAATTAATTGGTTTTAAATATCTAAAATTAATTACACAATATAAGAATCATATTAGCTCTGGAATAGAGAATTGGTAATGGCATAAGTAAATGATATGGGTTATCTTGAACTTTGTAGGTGTTAATTAAATATATAAGAGTCATTCTAATACATCTTGAGTTTCATTTCTTACATCGTAAGATTCATTTATGACATCATAAAATTCATTTTCTACATCATATAGATAATTTCAAATTATAGGGAACTCTGTAAGAGTCTTTTCAATCTGTAAGAGTTGTCTCATCTCATAAGAGACATATCCTCTCATTAAATAAATAAAATATGTATGTTGACAATAGAATATTCCCACTGATTTTCCCTAAGTCTCTCTGTGATTCCATAAGGTTCATTGAATTTCAATATATTTAGTTAATAATTAATAATATTGATTTTTTTCATTAGAAAAATATATAAGAGTCATTCACACTATATAAGATTCAATTTTCACTCTTTATGATTCATTACCGACATCATACAAGTGATTTATGAAAAAAAGGGTGTTCCAAACCTAAAGAAATTTATGATTTATATAATTAATGAAGGAATTATTCTATATAAATTATATAGAATTAAGTAAATTAAATGTAGATGAGGTTGAAATTGTGAATTCATGGTTTAAACATTACAATGGGATCTGTGATTAAATTAATGGGATTAGATGGTTCTCAACGAGAAGTAGATTATTTCACAATAAAAAAATCTACATTTGGGGATAACTATTTTCCACATTGTGATGCATAACATTACTCTGCATGTTTCTCCTAGAACAAACTGTTGAAAGAAACAATATAGAAAATAAGATAAGAAAAGTATAAGATGATGAGATGAGTTAAAAGGTTATCTGTCTATATTTCCAAGTAGAAAATCATTGCTTCTTAATATACAATATTTTCTTGGTGGTGTAAATATTATAAAGGATAATATACTATAATGTACTATAATTTACATATATATATATATATATATTAATTAAACATTGAAAAATATTTGCTACATAACAAAACAAAACTATATCACGGCCATATAGGTTTACTATCTCTAGAAACTATGAAACATAAACAACTGGTTCACAAAACATCCACATTGTCTCTTACTTATTTCATTATAACTAGACCCCTTTTGAAATATTTACTTATTACCCATCTTCCTGACCTAGGGAAAAGAACCATATGAATGGGTGAGATCAAATTCCCAGTAAGGAAAAACATGGGAAATATCATTCATATAATAATCATAAGAACATAACATTTGAAAATGTTATCCTGCATGTAAAAGATTGTAATATTATTTCATGGGATAAATCATAAAAGTAAAAATTAATCCCAATAGTCATAACATAAGATATGAAATTTTGTTTCATACACACATAAGCATAGAAAAAAATTCCAAATTAGTACAGGCACATTGTCAAGACCATCATAGCAGACAAAGTCCACAACTAAACATAGTTCACTCCTCATTCCACCCCAGTATTATTGAACCAAAGTTAAATTCAATTGTAGTCATGTCTATATCATGTTATATGAATCTTTACCCAATGAATTTGAGGTAGATATAGGTCCCACCCATCTCATAAGGAAACCATTCTTACGTGTGCCACAAAAACATAAACCATTCATCTTAGCTTATCCTAAGGAACATAAAATGGGTTTTGTAAACATTATTCCATCACAATATGTATAAAATAAATTTATTTCATAAAAATAATTATAACATAAACACAATAAAAGTAATAATAGGGATAAAAACATAACCCTATGTCATCTTAGACATAAAATAATTTTGATAAAACACTTGAACTAAATTCTTGTGGAAAATATCCTTTCTTTTAAAAAAATATTTTATTTTCTCAAAATGACGTTCAATTTTGAAAGAAAATAATTTTGTTGAAAATAACATTGATATCGTGTAGAGTAAGCTTCATAGAAACAAGGAGTCATGGAATGGAAAAAAATCGATTCATACCATCTAATATAAGAAAACATTATCCTCGTATATTTTTCGGAAAATAAAAAAGGAACCATAAATAAAATAATGAAAAAAATTCCTTTCATGTCTTTTATGTAACACCCTATTATTCCATCGTATGCTTCTTTTGAATAATATAGTAGTGTGTCTTGTATGCAACTTTGAGTTCTAACACCCCGTAACCAATCAAACTACCCGTTAGGAATATTAATACCCACTTTTTGAAATTTTATAAATTTTATCTTTCAAAATGGACTTCATTTTTGGATTTTGAATATCGTAATTTTTTAGGGTGAATTTTTAGTATTTTTCTGAAAACTTTCAATTTTTGATGAATAGTGAAAACACTGAGTTATAGTTTAAAACTGAATTTTTATTTAAATAATTACTTATTTTATTTAAATTTATTTTAGTTCAAAATAGATACATAATACCTATATAATTTCAATGTAATTCATTGGATTTAGTTTATAATTATTTTAGATATATAAAAATTTTATTGAACTTTTCACCGTCTTTTAACCACCTCCTAGGAGAGTTTGTAAATTCACATAAAACGTAAATTTACTGCTTCTGTGAGTTTAATTTCTAAAATCTGAGATAAACGATTAATATCATGGAGTAAATGTGGTTCAATAATATATATTTTTTGGTGAATAGTAACTTTTAACTTTTGTTTACCACAGTTAAAAGTAAATAGGGTAATTAAGGGTAAAAATGATATTATTATTACCCTAACACATGTCCTAATTCTATTGGACAAGTATAATTCAACCAACAACAACCTTAGTAATAAAATATGACCCTTTGGGTCCACTTGGATTAGATTATCACATTTATTATTATTTAATTCAAAGAAGAGTTAAAAGAGTTAAAATCAAAGTTTAATAACAAAAACATTTTTAATATAAGGTTACACATAAGATATATTCAAATATAAATATTTATTAGAAAGTTAAAAATATTTCATACATAATGGTATTTTATTTATATCATTTTAGATATTAAATAACTAAATTTATTTATGACACAGTGATGATGCAGCAATTACCGTATTAATGAATGATTAAAACAATTGATATTATAAATATCCAAATAAATGAAATTTGAGACTTTCTATGAACTAAACTAATTTTATCAGTTAATATGACATATTAGGATTTATTAGATGAATTTTTTAGCAGTAATAATGATGTTATGAATTTAGGAAAAACCAAATACCAGATAGTGTCAGAATTGAAAAAAAAGAGTTTTTAAAACAAATAGTATTTTATTAATTGATATTCTATTCTTAAAAATATACGGTTTTGGAAAAAGACATATATAATGATAGGTGTATAATTAATTAACCACTTGAGGTTCTCTTGGAAGTATATATTATGTTTATTAACCATATAATATAAAAATACGCAGAGACATGGTAAATTTCAAACTATTTAACTAAGAGTTAAATCTAAAAGGTAAAGTTAACATTGTGACCCAAACCTGTTCAAAACATATTTGTTGAGTGTTTTTTGACCCATCCCATCCTTATCCTTTTAATAATCTATTTTTGAGTCTTTAGAAACCAAAAACCATTTTATTATAAAATAATATTTCTAGCTTTTCCTAAGGTGCCCCTTGCCCATCTTATAAAAGGGAACTCCCCCTTCTCTCTAATTAACACCTTAAAATCCATTTGGTTTGGAAAAACTCTCCCCAAAAACTCTCTCAAATGTCCTCCCTTCATCCTAGAGGCCTTCCTTTAGTCATAAATCCAACCTATGGAGCCCTTTTCATCAAATCAGAACGAAGAACCCGAAGAAGAGGTAAATATTTCACCACCTCTTTCAAGTTCCTTTCTTCTTCCACATCCTTTTTATTTGTTGTTTTAATTATAAAATAATAATTACAGTATCTTATATATAATGTGACTTTATTATAAATATTTTACAACCATATTTATTATTCTATCCATCCTTTTAATGACATGTCACCATACGTGCGTACGTACGGCTTACCACCTCCACGTCACGGTGTAATTGTTATTCAATACATTATTATTTGGATGGGTATAATAATGATGTGTAAGTGATGTAAATAATATATATAAGATTATAATGATTCTTTATATATGATATAACATCTAATTATATAATATTTTAATATCAAAAGAATGATATTGTCGCTGGTTCTTACGTACAAATTACCGTCTCCACGAATGCGATGAGATTCATTCCCCATCGTATCCATTTTAGACTAATTTTCATTAGATGTTTAAAATAAATGTTTAAAGAATTTATATAATTATGGATATGAATAAGATTCATCCCACCCATAACAAATATGTCTCACATAACAAATAATATAAAGGAAAAAAATCTGTTAACACCCAGAACAATGATAATACTAAGATATTATTAATAAGAAATGTTAAAATATCATATATTATATCATGTTAATGTATATGATTCTTTTATAATTTAATAACAGTTATTTCACCATTATACATGATTTTAACCTACCCTCGACCAAGGAAAGGTACAAGGTATGGTTTAATTCAACAATCTCTTCATTATCTGAGGCTGTTTATACGTAATTATCTACTAGGACTTCTTTATCATCCACATCCATGTTTCTTATAAATTTATTCCAAAACATTTTTACTATTTACTAGACTATGAGTTAAAGTCATTTATAACCTTTTTTTACTTTTATAAGATGTTTATAAAGGAATATTTCCGTCTTTTTTCCAATATGGTCCTTTATAACCTTTTCAACAAAATTAAGATATGAATGTCTTTTTTTAACTTATATGGTGGGTGCGGCTATTTTCCACCATTATAACATCATCCAAGATTCCCTTACAATATTATAAAGAATTATTCCAAAATAAATGTTTTCTTTATAATAATGTGAACCTTAAATGATTTCAAAATAGATGGATATATTTCTCTAAAAAAATATTTTGATTTCATCTATGTCAACATCGTTTGATAGATTTTAAGTTTGTTTGAAGTTGATTTATTATGATACAAAACATCCATATTGTATTGATGGTTTTTTTGATATGTTTTAATGTGTATGTGTTATTTCATACCATTCATATGGATAAAGTATTGACATTTCATATTCCAGTTTTAATACGAATGTTTATGTTATGTTTAAACCTTTTCATATGAGAAATGCATTACACTTAATATGTGACCGGTGGAGCCTGCTATACCTACCAAATGCATAGGTAGGTCTCATGAGACAAACTAGTGTCTTGGAACAAGGCCTTGAAAAAATCTTATTTGTAGTCTTGGCACAAGGCCTTGCCTATTTGGTTATGAAAGTTTCGCATTATGCATTCCATCATTATGAAAGTGGTTATTGATATTCTGTGTGATTATTAAACTAGTAGAATATCCATGTGAATAAGTAAGTGGAATTATTTCATTTTATTTTTTCCATATTATTCTGAAGTTCAAGTTTAAAAGGATTTTGTTTTAGTTATATATTACCTTAAATGTTTATGCTTATTTATGAAAGTTTTCGCTATATTGTTATCCTTACTGAGCATCTGAGCTCTCCCATTTTTATGTTCTATTTTTCCCAGGATGTGAAGAAGTATTTTATGATTGACCTATAAGGATAGTTTGAGGGGATATGAGTGCGTACTATGGAGACTATGTTGTTGTAGTTTTTTACTTTATTATGTAATGTAAGACTTATGAAAGTATCTAATTTTACCAAGGCTACTAAACTAATCGTCCTTTCAAGACTTGATCTTTTGTGATCATGCCATTGTTATGTAATAATGAACCCACTCTGAGCTTATGCAGTCTGGGTGTCATAGTTGGTATCAGATGTATTTTAGTACAAACCTTGGAAGGTAGATTTAGATAAACTTTTATTAGGGCACATAGCCCAAAGATAGACCTTGAGGATTGGTATAGAAGAACTTCCTAGAATTTTGGTATTGAAGAGATTTTGTGAGTTTCCCAAGAAATACATCCCTATCTGGATACGAGTAGGTAGAGGCCGCTCTATCACAGATTTACCTAGGGGTAAAACCAGAAAGCACAACTTTGAGTTATACTCAAACAGGAACCAGTGCACGGCAATGGGCCTTGTTACACTCTTGGTTATGACACTCATGAGGGTTATGCTTATGATAATTCTCATTTTCTTTACAGACCATTATTATGGGTTTATGAGTATATAATTCCTCAATGAAAACATTTTTTTATGGTTAAGGATTATATCCATAAACTGTTCAATTTATGTTAAGTATTTTAGATGTTTGGAAATATGTAGTTCGATTCATAAACTAATCTAGTTTATGCCATTGTTTAGAAATGGCACCTGGTGGAAGGAGTAGAAATCGTATCAATGCAAACAATCCATTTAGGGATTTCCCTCCTTCTCAAGATAATTATAGTAGAGCTGGTGATACAACTTGTGCTGATCGGCTTATCACTATACTGGGACAACTCATTAAGGTAATGAATAATAACCTTACCCGTATAGAGCACCCTGATCCACAACGTGGAGGATCGATGTTAGATCTCTTAATGAGAAAAAAACCTCCAAAATTCAATGGGATTACAATTCCATTATTAGCGTAGCAATGGATAAATTCTTTAGAGAAAATATTCCATGCCTTTGAGAGTAGTGAAAGGGAAAAAGTTATCATGGCAGTTTACCGCCTCACTGAAGATGCTGATAAATAGTGGTCATTGATTCAAAACACATAGGAAGATAATGAAGTATAAAATATGGAATTGAGGGAGTTTAAAGACCTTTTCTTAGAAAAATAATTTCCTCGTGACCATGGAACAGATATGGAAAGGAAATTTCAGAGTCTGAGGTAAAAGGATGATGAGAATGTCGCAAAGTATGAGGCCAACTTTACAAGGTTAGCAAGGCATGCAACAGATTTTATACGTAACCCAATAGGTAAAATTGATCATTTCTTTGATGAGTTAAACCCATTTATTTATAAGTAATTAGTCTCACAATCCTTCTCCTCATATGAAAATATTGTCTCATGTTCTATCAAGACAGAAAAATAATTCTTTATGTCATACGACTTTAAATCAAAGCAAGAGAAGAAGAGATTTTCGGAACACTCTGGAAATGAAAATAAGGTGAAGAAGGGAAAACTTGAATATCCATCCTTTAGTAAATGTGGGCAGAAACACCCTGGTACTTTCAAGAAGGGAATGATAGTCTGTTCCAAGTGGGGTTAAAAAGGCCACCAAGCTCGTGATTGCAATGGGAAGAAATAGTTTGTCGATGTTGAATGATACAATTGTATAGAAAGGGGGAATTATTTGAATTAATGTCCTAATTGGCATGGGAACTTACCACAGAAATGGCCAAGGGATCTAGGCCAAGCTTATGCTATCACTAATGATGAGGTAGAAGCTCGTAAAGATGTGGTGGCAGGTAATTTAATGGTTTTTTCATGTTTAGAAAATGCTTTATTTGCTTTTAGATCATCGCATTGTTTTGTGTATTCCCATTTTGAGAAAAAGATTAGATATTTACAATTTGATTTAACAAGGGAGTTTTCAGTCAAAACACCTAAGGAAAGTGTCATTCCAACAATTTTTTGTAAATTAGTCCCCATTAGAGCATTTAAATGTTCTTTATCTGCTAATCTCATCGTCATACCCATTATTGAATTTGATGTAATCATCGTTATGGTTTGGCTTTCAGACCATGATGAAAAAATATATTTTAAGAAGAAGGAGGTTACAATTATTAATGATGATAAGGAGTACCATATCATTAGAGCAGAAATGTTTCCACCTAATTATTATCGAGATCCACCACCAGTATCTCAACTAAATTCAGTTATTATGGAATAAGATAATGAAATAACTGTGGGTGAGGAAATGAATTTTTGAATAGATGATGTACCTATTGTGAAAGAATATGTTGATGTGTTTCTTAAAGATTTACCTGGAAATCTTCAAGAACAAGAAATTGAGTTTTCCATTGATTTAATTCATGGATCAAGGCCCATATCGATGACACCTTATAGAATGGCCATTGTGGAATTAGTGGAACTAAATAAAGAACAAGAGGAATTGAGTAATAAAATATTTGTTCACCCTAGTGTTACTCCATGGGTATCCCCTTTCCTTTTTGTTAAGAATAAAGATGGATCTATGAGGTTGCGCAATGACAACAGGGAGATCAATGCTATAACAATAAAGAACAAGTATCCCCTTCCTTGCATTGATAATTTATTTGAACAACTGAATGGAGCTTAATACTTTTCAAAGATTGACCTTCAATCTGGATACCATCAGTTGTGCGTGAAGATGGAAGACATTCTGAAGGCAGCATTTCAAACCAGGTATGGGCATTACGAATTTACAGTAATGACTTTTGGATTGAATAATGCACCCTCTGTCTTCATAGATCTAATGAATAGAGTTTTCAAGGAATATCTCGATGATTTTGTAGTGGTATTTATTGATGATATCTTGTTATACTCCAAAAATACAAAGATCATGAAAATAACTTGTGCATTATCCCAAAGACTCTTAGAAGACATGAATTATATGGGATGTTTAACAAATGTGAATTTTGGCTTTAGGATATTTCTTTTCTTTTCCATATTGTCTCTAAGGATGGAATTTCCATTGACCCTTAAAAGACCATGGAAATACAAGAATGGCCAGCCCTGAAAAGTATAACTAAGGTACACAGTTTTATTGGTTTAGCATGTTATTATCAACATTTCATCCAGAATTTTTCCCGGTTGGCTAATACATTTACAAAGATCACAGAAAAAGTGGTTAAATTTGTTCAAAAAAAAGAGTGTGAATAATTTTTTGAATAACTAAAGAGAATATGATTCAATGCTCCCATATTGAATCTACCATTGGGGAATGATGGGTTCGTTATTTATAGTGATGCATCAAAGAAAGGACTTGGTTGTGACCTTATGAAGAATGATAGGGTTATTTCTTATGCATCACGGCAGCTGAAATTCATAAGCAAAGATATCCGACTCATGATCTTGAGTTAGAAATTTTAATCATTGCTTTGAAGATTTGGAGACACTATCTCGGTGGAGAAAAATTGGAGATTTATACTAATCAAAAGAGTTTGATGTATATTTTCTCATAGAAAGAACTCAACATGAGGAAAAGGAGATGTATTAAACTACTCAAATATTATGATTGCACGATACACTACCACTCAGGAAAGGAAAATAATGTGGCAGATGCTTTGACTAGAAAGGAGCGTGGAGTCTTGAATAAGATGAGGGTTGAAAGGGATCATATTTTCATGGATCTATTAAATTTGGATATGTGAATCACCATGGAAGGTGAAAAATCAATATTTTTAAAATGGTTTCCAAACAATATTTACTTGAAAGGATAAATAGTTCTCAGACTGATGATGAAGACTTTCAAAAGAAGATTAAAGCTATAAATGATGGGAGATTGAGTGACTTTGTGTATGAAGATGTAATTTTGAAATTTAGGATGAGGATTTTTGTTCCCAATATACCTGATCTAAAAAAAGAATTGTTGGATGATGCTCATAGTTCCAATCCCCCTATACACCCTAGGAGTAGCAAAATGTATAGATATTTGAAGGAACATTTTTGGTGGGACAACATAAAGAGGGAGATTTATGATTTTGTGTCAATATGTATGGTTTGTCAACAAGTGAAAGTTGGAAGGCAACATCTTGGAGGAGTCATGCAACCTCCTCCCATACCTTAGTGGAAATGGGATAATATTATGATGGACTATGTCATGGGACTACCAATGACTCCAAGAAGGAATGATGCAATATGGGTCATTGTTGATCATCTTACCAAGTCAGCACATTTTATTGCTATAAGAGAAGATTTACCACTTGAACATCTAGAAAGACTATATATTAATAAATTTTTAAGACTTCATGGAGTACCCTTATCGGCTGTTTCTGATCGTGATCCCCATTTTACATCAAGATTCTGGAAAATTCTCCAGAAATCCCTATATACTGAACATTTTTTGAGCACTACCTACCACCCCCAAACTAATGGACAATCATAACGGACTATTAAAACCTTAAAAGACATGTTCAGATCATTCTCACTTGACTTTCAAGGTATATGGGATCAATATTTACATCTGGTATAATTTTCTTATAAAAATAGCTTCCATTAAAGTATTCATATGGCCCCATATGAATTTTTATATGGAAAGAGATTTCACACACCAACCTATTGAGATTATGTTGAGGAAAGATAACTCGTAGGCCCAGAACTGGTGGAGGAAACGATGGAAAAGGTGAAGGTAATCAAAAACTGCATCAATGTAGATCAAAGTAGACATAAGATCTATGCCGATAACCAAAGGAATGATTTGGAATTTCATGTAGGAGATCATGTTTTCTTGAAGGTATCTCTATGAAAGGGAGTTATATGTTTTGGTAAGAAGGGTAAATTGAGTCCCACATACATCGGACCTTTCAAAATTCTAGAATGAATTTGGGATGTGGCTTACTGTTTGGAAATGCCACCGAGTCTCTCCAAAGTTCATGACGTGTTCCATGCATCACTGTTGAGAAAATACATGCCTGACCCAACACATGTACCTACCTATGAGGAATTAGAACTGTAACATGATTTGTCTTATTGTGAAGATCTTGTCGAGTTTCTTGATAAAAGAGAAAAAGTGCTGAGAAACCGGACGACTCGTTTGGTAAAATTTCTATGGAGAAAACACAAGATGGAAGATGCAACATGGGAACCTGAGGAACATATGATGAAGAACCACCCAAGTCTTTTTATGCAGTAATAATCTAGAAATTTTGAGGAAAAATTATTTGGAGGGTAGAATGTAACACCCAAAGCTTCCACGGTACGCTTTTATTTGAACAATATAGTAGCGGGTGTTGTACACAACTTCAAGTTCTAACACACCAAAACCAATCAAACTAGCCGTTATGAATAGTAATACAAAATTTTTGAAATTTTATAAATTTATTCTTTCAAAATGGACTTCCATTTTGTATTCGGAATATCAAAATTATCTTAGGGTGATTTTTTGTATTTTTCTGAAAACTTTCAATTTTTGATGAATATTGAAAACTCTGAGTTATAGTTTGAAACCAAATTTTTATTTAAATAATTATTTATTTTATTTAAATTTATTATAGGTCAAAATAGATACATAATACCTATATAAGTTCAATGTAATTCATTGGAGTCATTTTATAATAATTTTAGATTTATAAAAATTTAATTGAACTTTTCACCGTCTTTTACCCACCTCCTAGGAGAATTTGAAAATTCACATAAAATAGAAATTTTACGGCTTATGTAAGTTGAATTTTGAAAATCCGAGAGACACAGTTAACATCAAGGAGTAAAATATGGTTTAATAAGTTAAAAATATTTTTTGGTGAATTGTAACTTTTTACTTTTATTTACAACAGTTAAAAGTAAATAGGGTAATTAAGTGTAAAGATGATATAATTATTACTCTAAAACATGTCTTAATTCTATTGGATAAGTATAATTTGGAAAAAAAACAACCTTTGGAATAAAATATGATCCTTTAGGTCCACTTGTATTAGATTAGGACATTTATTATTATTTAATTCAAAGAAGATTTAAAAGAGTTAAAATCAATGCTTAATGACTAAAAAATTATTAATATAGGGTTACACATAAGATAAATTTGACTATAAATATTCATTATAATTTTAAAAAGATTTCAACATAATGGTATTTTATTTATATTTTTTTAGACATTAAATAATTAAATTTATTTATGACACAATGATGATGTAGTAATTACCATATTAATGAAAGATTAAAATAATTGATATTATAAATATCCAAATAAATGTAATTTGAGAATTTTTAGGAATTACACTAATTTTATAGGTTAATATGACCTATTATAATTGTTTATATGAATTTTTTTGAATTAATAATGCGGTTATTAATTTATCAAAAACAAAATACCAAATAGTGTCAAAATTGACAAAAAGAGTTTTTAAAACAAATAGTATTTTATTAATTGATATTATATTCTTGAAAACCTATGGGTCATCCAAAGTACTTATATAATGATAGGTGTATCATTAATGAACCACTTGGGGTTCTCTTGGATGTATATAGTATGTTTATTAACCATATAATATAAAAATACAAAGATACATGGTAAATGTCAAACTATTAAACTAAGAGTTAAATCTAAACGATAAAGTTAATATAGTGACCCAAACCTATATATAACCTATTGTTTGAGTTATTTTCGACCCATCCCTGACATAGCCTTAAAAAATCCATTTTGGAGCCATTAGAAACCGAGAATTATTTTATTATAAAATAATATTTCTAACTTTTCCTAAGGTGCCCCTAACCCCTATTATAAAAGGGCACTCCCCCTTTTCTCTAATTTACACCTTCAAAGCCATTGGGATCAGCCAACCTTTACCCAAAAATTCTCTCAACTGTCCTCCCTTCATCCTAGAGGCCTTCCTTTAGTCAGAAATCCAGCCTATGGAACCCTTTTGATCAAATCAAAAGGAAGAACCTAAAGAAGAGGTAAATATCTAGTCACCTCTTTTAATTTAGTTTCTTCTTCCACTTCCTTTTTATTTGTTTTTCCATTGTAAAATAATAACTTTAGTATATTCTATATACTGTGATGTTATTATATATTTGGTACAACCAAATTCATTATTCTATCAATCCTTTGTATGACATGTCACCATATGTGCGTACGTACGGCTTACCGTCTCCACATCGTGGTGTAATTGTTAATCAACACATTATTATTTGGATGGGTATAATAATGATGTATAATTGATGTAAATAATAAATATAACATGATAATGACTATGTATATATTATATAACATCTAATTATATATTATATTAATATCAAAAGAATGATATTTTCGCTCGTGTGTACGTACGGATTACCGTCTCCACGAACGCGATGAGATTCATTCCCCATCGTATCCATTTTAGACTAATTTTCATTTGATGATTAAAAATAATGTTTAAATACTTGATATAGTTCTATATATGAATAATATATATCCCATCCATAACAAATATGACTCACTTAGAATATAATATAAAGGAAAACGAATCTATTAACACCCAAAACAACGATAATACTAAGATATTATTAACAAAGCAATATTAAAAGATCATATATGATATCAAATTAATGTATATGATTCTGGTATAATTTAATAACAATTATTTCACCATTATACATGAAGTTATCTAACCCTCGACCAATGAAAATTACAAGGTAAGGGTTAATTCTACAATCTCTTCATTATCCAAGGTTGTTTAAACGCAATTATCTACTGGGACTTCTTTATCATCCACATCCATGTTTCTTAAAAATGTATTCCAAAACATTTTTATTATTTACTCAACTATGCGTTAAATTCATTTATACCCTTGTTTGACTTTTACAAGATGTTTATAAAGGAATCTTTCTGTCATTTTCCGAACAAGGTCCTTTATAACCTTTTCGACAAAATTAAGATAAGAATGTCTTTTTTAACTTATACGGCGGGTGCAGCTATTTTCCACCATTATAACATCATTAAAGATTCCCTTACAATTTTATAAAGAATTTTTTCAAAATAAATGTTTTATTTATAATAATTTGACTCTTAAATGATTTCAAAATAGAAAGGGATATTTCTCTAAAAAAGGTTTTCATTTCATCTATGTCAACATCCTTTGATGGATTTTAAGTTTGTTTGGAGTTGATTTATTATGATAGAAAACTTCCATATTGTATTGATGGTTTTGTGATGTGTTTGAATGTGGATGTGTTATTTCATACAATTCATTTTTTATGGATAAATTATTGACATTTTTAATGCCATTTTTAATACGAATATTTATATTATGTTTAATCCTTTTTATATGAGGAATGCATTGGACCTAATATGTGATGGGTGGAGCCTGCTATAGCTCCTCGATGCATCGGTACGTCTCATGAGACAAAACAGTGTCTTGGAACAAGGCCTTGACAAAATATTATTTGTAGTTTTGGTATAAGGCCTTGACTATGTGGTTTTGAATGTCTGGAATGGTGCATTCTATCATTATGAAAGTGGTTATTGATATTTCATGTGATTATTTGGCTAGAAAAATATGCATATGAATAAGTAAATGGCATTATTTCATTTTATTTTTGTCATATAATGATAAAGTTCAAGTTTAAAAGGATTTTTTTAGTTATACATTACTTTAAATGTTTATGATTATTTATGAAAGTTTCTGCTATATTGTTATCCTTACTGAGCATCTAATCTCACCCCTTTCTATGTTTTATTTTTCCCAAGATGTGAAGAAGTATTTTATGACTGACTTGTAGGGATAGTCTAAGGGGATATGAGTGTGGACTATGGAGACTATGTTGTTGTAGTTTTTTACTATATCATGTAATGTAATACTTATTAATGTACCTAGTTTTTTCAAGGATACTAAACTAATCAGTCTTTTAGGACATTATCTTTTGCGATCATGTCAATGTTATGTAATAATGCACTGACTCTGCGCTTCTGGATTCAGGGAGTTACAGTTTAACAAAAATTACCCAAAGGGTAAAATTAATTTTTTAAATTTTTAGGGTAATTGAAATAATTTTACATTATTAAGAAGCATGTATGGGGATGATAAATATACCGTAATAAATACTTACGTATAAACAATCTCGGATAAGAATGAGATTGCAAAATTATCCCTTACCTTAGGTCTGATATCATAAATATGTATCCAAACCTCATGTATAATGATATAAATAATGTTATTGACTTATTACATAATCATAATAATTTTAATGACATCATATATGATTATATTATCCCTCGTTTGTTAGAAACATTTAATTGTCTCTTGTCATACAGATATTATGTGGTTGGTGATTTTATGCAAGATTTTTCAGATAAGTTCATGTTACACTTCATAGAATATAGTTAAATCAATTAAAAAATAATATTAGTGTAATATATATCATATTTATTCATTAAATTTATGTATATAATAATTATTTAATAAAGATCATGTAGAATGAATCTCATCGCATCGTAGAGATGGTGGGTCATACGTACACACAAGTGATGATATCATTCCCAAAATCATTGAATTGTATTAAATTGGATGGTGTATAATATTTCAGAATTAGTGAAATATTAAAATAATCATATATTGTAATTATTTATATCATTACACCCATCCATGTAAGGTGGTGGTAAAAAATAGATTACACTATGGCATGGAGACAGAAAGTCGTACGCACACACAGACAGTGATTTCTTTTATCAATGGATGGATAAAAGGTGAAATAGGGTTGTTTCATATTTACAATAAAATATAAGAATATGAGTGATACTTAAGTTATTACTTTATAAGTAAATAACTAATTAATAGTACAAAGAATAAGAAAGAACTTTGAAAGAATTGGTAGAAGTGTTTGCCTCTTCCTCAACGTTCTTCCTCTAAATCTCTTCTTAGAGTACTTGGGTTGGTCTCTAAAGATAACCAGAACCTATAGAATGAAAATACATATGTTCAATGGGAAATATTATAGGGTATGGGCGATCTTTAAAGCTCAAAATTGTGTGAATAGGTAAGGTAAGGTATGCACTTTTATAGTTGAGTTGAGGGGATCCTTTGGAAACTCCATAAATAATAATTTATAATAAAATTAAACCCAACACAAAAACCTCCAAAATTCCCCAATTTCAAGGATTAGAAGTTATAGGGTTTTAATATCATAATCCAATAAATTTTTTACATGTTATTTTTTCAATTTAACCATATATTTCAAATTGACACATAGTTATTATATTTTATTTTAATTGAGGAAATAACATTCAAAAAATTTAATGGTTATAAATATATACTTATATGGTCTTAATTGGCCATAAATGGTTATTTTATAATATTTTATGACAATTTAGATCTTATAATAATCATATTTTAATTTTGAAAATATTTTTATGATTTTTAAATAATTTAATAAAAAGTTATTTTTATAAAATATCAATAGTGTCAATTTTGACACTATTCATTTATTTAACATTAAATAAAATACCCACAAAAGATAATTTCAAACCAAAAATATTTAACACACACCTAAAATTTAATAGGAACGTAAAAATTCTTGGATCACACTAATTAGTTCATATGATTTTTATTTTAAGATTTTTGGAACCGTTTATTTGATATTTCTAATTATATAATATTTCTACATCACTATTGTGTCAACAATAATAGAAATTATTTAAGATCTAAAAATTATAAATTAATATCTATGATTTAGGAAGTTATAAAATATTTCTAGAGACTATCTATAGTCAATATTATCTTCTAGTTATCCATATATTAAAATTAATAGACTTATATAAAAAGAGATTGTGAAATTTTGTCACATTCATTAGTTTTTATCACATTCATGTCATATTCATAGAAAAGTGGTCATTAAGTTATTCCATCTAAAAAATAGAAAATACGTGTCAAATTAAGCCATCCAATAATATTATTACTGGTGTTAAAGAAATTTTATAATATTATTTTTACACTTAATTACCCAATTATATTTAACCATGGTCATAAAAATAATTACCAAAGTTACTATTCATAAAAAATTAAAAGTATGATATTAACATAATTTGGACCTACTGATTCCAAATATGGAATAATTTTTTCCAAATTGAAAACACATAATTTGCATAAATTAATTCAAAATTAGTCATGTTGGTGAAATGAGAAAACAAGCTCTAGAAGTTAAAACATTGCAATATACTGAAATGTTTTTACCTATGAATTCTATGTAAAATTAAAGATAATGACATAAGTTATATTTAATGATAAAAAATTATAATATTTATACTTTAAACCCATTCAATATTATAATTTAACCATATAAATTATCTCGATGAGAAAAGTTGTTTTTAATTTAAATTTAGCATATTTTTACTATTTATCAAAATATGAATGTTATCTGAAAAATATCATAAATTTATCCAATGTAAATTTTTATATCCCACATAAAAATAAACTGTTTATGTTGTCATATAAAAACTCTTAATGTGTAATAATCTTAATTTAAATCTGGTTCACCATTCAAAGGTATAAAATTAAACTTTTTTAAAAATAGGTTTTTATACATCTAATAGGGGTTTATTCATACCATATTACTAAAATATCCATTTGATGAATATAAAAAATTATTTAATAAGTATATAACACTTATATATCCCACTAATTTAATTACCAAAATTAATTCACTAAAAAATAAAAATGTCTAGTTGATTTAAATTTTTAATAAATAATTGATATCCAATGAAATCACAATACATATTCAAAAGTTAGTTATAATTATTGCCTTTGTCCTGACAATTAGCCTCTAATGGTTATTTTATAATAATGTAATCTCATGGTTCATTTAAACATATGATTTCTTGAAAAGTAGGCTACTGAATAATAAAAATTATTTAAAGAAAATATGTCATAAAAACATATTGGTGTAACAATATAACCCCCTTAAACAGAATTTTGCCCTTGAAATTCGTCCCTTGGAAACAAACAGACGATGATACCTCTTTTTAATTATATCCTAAAGTTACCATGTTACTTATTCATGTTGGTGGTTCCTCTATAAAACATTAACCAAGTGAGTGGTCATGTTTCAAAAAATATTTTTTCTACGATCTCGAATCTCTATAGTTTGTTCTTCATAAGAAGGATCTTTCTCCAGTGGTATGACTTTGGATCTTAGTACATATGAAGGACCAGGTATATAATATCTCACGATAGATACGTGGAACAAATCATGAACAATAGATAGATTCTGGGGAAGCTCCAATCAGTATGATACCTTCCAAACATGATCCATAATTTCAAAAGGACTGATATACCTAGGGAATAGCTTTCCCTTCATTAAAAATATCTTGACTCTTTTCTAAGGAGATATTCATAGAAATTCCTTATCACGAAATTCAAACTCTAGGTCTTTTATTTGGTTGCCAGCATAACTTTTTTTCGACTATAAGTTTCACTTATGGGTTCTTGAATAGATCTGACCTTTTAGGCCATTTCATCGACAAGATCAGGTCCTAATTGCTATTTTCCCCAACATATTCTCAGAACATTGGGTTTCAACATTTCTTTCAATAGAGGGATTCATAAAGAGCCATTTGAATACTGGAGTGAAAGATATTATTGTAAGAAAATTCCTCTAAAGGTAGGTGTTGATCCCAACCACTTTTAAAATCTATAGAGCAATCTCTCGACATGTCTTCCAGAGTTTGAATTGTCCTCTCAGACTGACCGTCTGTCTGAGGATTAAAAGTAGTGTTGAAACATAACTTTGTATCTAGAGCATGCTAAAGACTTTTATAGAACATCGAGGTAAACCTCGAATCCCAATCAGATATAATAGAATGTGTTTCTCCGAGTAATCTTACCATATCCTTTACATATATCCAAGAAAGATGATCAAGAGTGAAATCCTCACTAATAGAAATGAAATGCATCGACTTCATAAGGCTATCAACTATAACCTAGATAGTATTATTTCATTTGGATTCCTTGGGAAGTTTGATGACAAAGTCCATGGTGATGTTTTCCTATTTTCATTATGGTATGTGTAATGGTTGTAAAATCCACTTAGACTTATGTATCTCAGCCTTAACTTGCTGAAAACCCAAGCATCGAGAGACATATTTAGTGACATCTATTGTTATACCATCCCACTATTATTACTATTTCAGGTCCATGTACTTCTTTGTGCTTCCTTGGAGAATATAGAATGATGAAATGTGAGCCTCATCCAATAGATCCCATTTTAATTTTAGTATGGCGGAATACAAACTTGTTTCTTGAACCTTATTATTTCTTCATAATCATGGTTGAAATATGGAACATTATCACCTTCTTTTGTAACTCTAAATATTCCTGACATGCATCTAAAATCATCACTCTTATAGATGGTTCACCTTTAATTTGAGAAAGATAAGATTTCTCCCCTTGAATTAAAATTTCAAGATCCATCCTTTGAAAATAAAAAAATATTGGATCTTTAGTGACCCTCATCATGGATAAGAAAGTGTGGTCTTTTCGACTCAAAGCATCTTCCACCTTGTTCACTTTACAAAGGTGAGAATGTATTCAACAGTCATAATCTTTAATCAACTCCAACTATCTTCTTTTCCACATGTTCTTCTAATTTTGTGTGAAAATATATTTTAAAAATTTATGATCAGTATAAATATCATTCCTTTCGCCATAAGGATAATTCATCCATATCATTATTTTAAAGATTACTGCAGATAACTCCATAATGGGTCTTGGGTAATTTTTCTCATGAATTTTCAACTGTCCTGATTCATAAGATATCACCATATAATTTTTCATGGGAAAACATCCTAGCCCCTTCTTGGATGCATCATCGTAGATCAGAAACCTTTATCCCCTATAAGGCAGTGTGTGAACAGCTGCACTGGCTACCCTTATTTATTGATCTTTGAAATTCACATCGAATTCATCCATCTAGACAAACTTCACTCATTTCCATGTCAAATTGGCGAGTGGATTAGATAATCATGAAAAATAATTCACAAAATGTCAGAAATATCCAACCAAACCAAGAAAACATTTTTTCTTAGTTACATTTGTTGGTCTCTACCATCTTTTAATAAGATATATTTTTGTTGGATCCACATATACCCCCTATATTGAGATTATGTGACCCAAAAAATATAACTATTTGAAGACCAAATTCAGATAAGGTAAATTTGGCATAATGATTCTCCTTTCTCAGGGTCTTCAGTACAATTCTCAATGGATATTCATATTCTTACTTTCTCTTCGAAAAGAAAATAATATTGTCTATAAAGAATACCATAAAAAAATTAATATACTCTCTAAATACTGTATTCATTTTATCCATGAAGATAGTGGGGGCATTAGTATGTCCAAAGGGCATCACAATAATTTCAAAGTGTCCATACCCTATATGGAATGCCATCTTTTGTATATCCTCTTTTTTAAACCTTAATTGATGTTATCCTAAAGTAAGGTTAATATTGAAAAATTATTGAGCACTGTGTAGTAGGTCAAATAATTCATCCTTTTGGGGAAGATGAAATTTCATCTTGATAGTGATTTTGTTATGCTCTTAATAATCAATGTATAGTCTCAGTGATCCATATATAATCTTGACAAACAGAATAGGTTCTCCCCAAGGTGAAGAACTAGGGTGTATGAATCCCTTATCAAGATTCTCTAGGAGTTTCTTCTTCAATTCCTACAACTCAATTGGGGTCATTCTATAAGGTGTCTTTGAAATAGGCTTAGCACCCTGTAAGGGTTCTATTGAAAACTACACTTCATGATTTGTTGGATGACCTGAAAATTACTCTAGGAAGACAACATCAAACTCCCATACAATGGGTGTATTCTTAATTAGGAGTTTCTCCCCAATCATTTGAGATAAATAACATACATTTATTCGAATCAAGACCCGTAATATGGAATAAATTTTCAATGTAACGTTATATTCTTCCTTGCATCGATGGATGGTCATAGATTGATATAGAATATGAAATGTGACTTCCCTTTCATGAAAATTTACATGTGATCCATATAAAAAGAAATCTAATCCGTGCAAAGATTCACATCAAATTCCACTATAGGAAGGATCATAAGATTTTCATGAATCACTTTCACACAAAAATAAACTAGAGAATAATTATAAACTTTTGATGTGACTATTTTTACATTAGGTGTTGTCCCAGCTAACTAAATAACTAATTTTTGAGGTATTATGAAATTATCCTTATAAAATTCTTTAGAAGTAAAAGAGTGGTTAGATCTATAATCAAATAAAACATTTTATTCTTTATAGTGCATGATAAGTGTACCTTTCACCACATAATTTTCATAATCCAAAGAACTGATTGTGATTGAATGTTAAATTACATTGTCTTTAGCCTTAAGTTTTTTTTGACATTGCTTGTCATCAATAGCCCTTGGATTAGGAAATTGATTGACATAATTCCCCATTTTCGTTTCACTTGTAACATTGAAGTGTAGTTGGTGCATTTTGTGTATCCTTTTCTTTATTCATATCATTAGACATATTTTTCCCCTCACTTCGGTATTCAACTGCCTGATGACCTTCTTTTCCACACATAAAACATTTACTAATCCCTTTAAGAAAATTACCTCAATGTTTCCTTCCACAATTTGAGCATAAGGTAAAATTCATCTTATTTACAGTGTGGTCTTTATATTTTCCATTGAATTCCATTTTTATATTCTTAAAAAACATAAATTATTGGTGTGTTACTCCAATCTCTATCTTAATAATGATAGCATATCAAAAAAAATCCCCATATAAATTGAAGTCTCTTATGTCTAATTCACTCTGGAGACATGGTTTTAATCCACCTAAAGAATTGATCAATTTTACTCTTAAGTTGGATAATAATTTCCAAAGCTTACCTTGAAAGTCTTGAAAAATTATCTTCATACGTACCAATAGATTCATCATACATTCCCTTATGTTCAAGGAACTCCTTCTACATCTTTGTTTATAGAATATGAGGAAAGTACAGATTGAAAAATAAGTTCTTCATCTCATCCCATTACATGGACTCAATTTCATCTATTTGACATGTATTATTGATAAGAATACACCATTGATCATCTCTTCCTTCTAAATGATAGATTGTTAAGAAGAATTTAGCATGTTCGGAACATTGTATAGTAGGAAATACCTTTTTTTGGAACTAATCCATTGTTCATCCACCAAGGGATCATAATACCAGTTGAAAGATTGTGGGTGTTATCTAATGATAAAATTTATAGAATGTTTCTCCCTCTTTTACTCATTTGAAATTCTTTCTTGATTCATATCTTGAGAAAGTTGAGTGAGCATGGATACAAGATTTTTCATTCCAATTCCTAAAAAAATTTGGTTTCTCAGGGGGACAATCATTTCATTTACTATCACATTCACCATTAACGTGATTTCTTTAGGCTCCATCCATTAGCTAAAACCAATAAGCATAGTGTAATAAACAGTAATCATAATTGGAAAACAATATAATCAAAACAAAAATTCAATTTAGGACAGTTTAAGTTTTATCATAGATTGTTCAAGAACATCTATAAAATACTAGTATAGTATAGAAACTTATTGTTAGACATATCCTTAGGGTCCTAACTAAGGTTCTTTAATCCTAGTTTCTAAATGTTAACTATATAATTGATTTGATACCAACTATAACAAATCATACATTATATATAGATATTACTTATACATTGATGAATACATATTACCTAACAAAAAAATCACACCAAAACTATATATGTTTAGTACCTTTAGAAACTGTGAAACATAAACAACTAGTTCATAAAACATCAACATTGTCTCTCACTTATTTCTTCATAACTGGACCACCTTTTGAAATATATTACATAATATCCTTTTTAATGACCTCATGAAAAGAAACATATGAAAGGGTGAGCTTAAATGCTTAGTAAGGGAAAACAATGGAAATATCATTCCTATCATAATCATAAGAACATAACATTTGAAAATCTTATCCTGCATATAAAATAACATAGTGTCATATCATGAGATAAATAATAAAAGTGAAATGTAATCCCAATAGTTATAATAGAATACATGAAATTTTGTGGTATAAACACATGACCATATAAAATAATTTCATATTAGTTAAGGCTCATTTCTGAGACCATCATAGCGGACAAAGTCCATTACTGAACCAAGTTCACTCCTCATCCAATCCATGTATTACTGAACTAGATTTACTTGATGTTCCATTCATGTTGATATCTTGATATATAAATCATTACCTAATGAATTGCAGCGAGATACAGGTCTCACTCACCCCATAATGAACTCATTCTTACGTGAGCCACATAAACCTAAACAATTAATCATCACATAACTAAAGGAATAATAAAAATGGGTTTCTTAAACATCATTCCACCATAATATATATAAAGTAAATGGATTTCATAAAAATAATTTCATCATAAACACAATAAAATAAATGAAATAATAGGGATATGAAAATAATCCTATGTCTTCTTTGAGGGAAAATATTTTTGATAAAACTCATGAACATAATTTTCTTGGAAAATATCATTTACTTTTTGAAAATGATTTCTTTTCACAAAATTCCATAAAATTTTAAAAGAAAATAATTTACTTTAAAATATTCTTGAAATAGTTTAATGTAAGATTCATGAAAATAAGGTGTCATGAAACTATAAAAAAATCTATTCATGTCGTAAAATTTAAAAATTATTCTCCTCATACATTTTCCAAAAAAGTAAAAAAGTACAATAAATCAAATAATAAAAAATGATTCATTTCAACCCATTTAATAAAAATTACCCAAATGGTAAAAATAACATTATATTTTTTATTAAAATATAATTAATGTTATATAATTTGGAAACATGGGTGTGAATGATAAATATACCCTAGTAAATACTTACGTAAAAAAAATATCGTATAAAAATGTGATTGCAAAATTATCCATTACTATAAGTCTGATATCATTCGTATGTAACAAATCCTCCATTATAATGATTTAAATAATTTTATTGACTTATTAAGACTTGTAATAATATTTATGATATCATATACGATTATAATATCATCCGTTTGTTAGTAACATTTCTTTGTCACTTGTTATTCGGATATTAACTGCTTTGGGTTCTTTTGCAAGATATGTCAGATAAGTTAATTTTCCCCTTCTTAGGTTATAGTTAAATCATTTCAATAATGATATTTTTAAAATATATGTAATATTTATACATTCAATTCATTTATATTATCATTATTTAATGAAGATAATTTAGAATGAATTGCATCGCATCGTGGAGATGGTAGGTCGTACGTATGCACGAGCAATGATATCATTACCAAAATTGTCTAATTGTATTGAAGATGATGGTGTATAATATTTCAGAATTATTAAGACATTATAATAATCATATATAATCATTACTTTCATCATTATACCCATCCAATTATGTTGTTGGTGAAAAACAAATTACACTAGGGCGTGGAGACGGTAAGTCATACGTACGCACATGTGGGGATTTCACTTTTCCTAGGATGGATAAAAGGTGAAACTGGGGTGTTTAATATTTATAATAACATATCAGTACCTGAGTTATAATTACATTATTAATTTTAAATTAAACAAATAATTAAGAGGATTTAGAAGAATGATGATGTTTGAAATAATTGGTAGAAGTGATTACCACTTCCTCGACGTGATTCCTCAAAATATCTTCATAGATCACTATAGTTGGTCATTGAAGATGAGAAAAACCACTATAATAAAAATAGGTAAGTTGAGAAGGAAACGTGGAAGTGTATTAACGATCATGAAGGCTCGTAATGAAGTAAATGGGTGAGGGGGTATGTTCCCTTTTATAATTGAGGTGAAGGCCACTTTTGGAAACTCTATAAATGATCATTTATAATAAAATCAAATCCAACCCAAACACCTAAAAAAATGTCCCATGTTATGTTGTCATTATAAACCATATTTTTCAATTGACACATAGTTATTCAATATAATGTTTTGGGGTAATAACATTCTAAATATTTAATGGTTATAAATACTTACTTATATGGTGTTAATTGACCATAAATAGGTATTTTATGATATTTTAGATATTATAATTATCAATTTGTATTTTTTGAAATATTTTATTGTTTTTAAATAATTTTTTATAATTTTATTTTTTAAAAATATCAATATTGTAAATTTTTATAATATTCAATTATTTGAATTTAAATAAAATCCTCAAAAATCATAATTTCAAAACAAAAATATGTTATACACTCGTGACATATAATAGTCACATAAAAAATTTGGGGATCAATGTAATTATTTTATATGATATTTATTTTAATATTTTTAACACCATTTATTTGATATTATTATTAACAAATAATTTCTACATCACTATTGTGTCATCTTTAATGGTAATTATTTAACACCTAAAAATTATAAATAAATTTTAATGATGTAGGTAATTATTATATATATATATAGAATATATATAGTTGATATTATCACCTAGCTATCCATATATTAAAATTAATATACTTATATAAAATGATATTGGGACATTTTGTTACATTTATTAGTTTTTATTACATTCATGGCATATTCTTAGGTAAGTGGACATAATGTGATTCCATTTAGAACAATATATGGTAAGGGCCGAATATCATCATAAAATAATATTTTTATAAGTGTTATGTGAATTTTATAATATTATTTTTACCCTTAATTACACTATTTACCTTTAACCATTGTAAAAAAATTATCAAAGTTAATATTCACAATGCCCAAAAATAAAAGTAGGATATTAACATATTTTTGAACTATTTCTTCCTAAAATGGAATACATTTTTTAAAATTCAAAACATATATGTTGAAATAACCATTTTAAAATTAATCATGTTGTTGAAATGAGAAAATAAGTTTCAAAAGTTAAAACATTGCAAAATATTGAAATGTTTTTAACTATGAATTCAATTTAAAAATTCTGCTAGTGATATCAATTATATTGGATGATAAAAATTTATTTTATTTATACATCAAATCCATTCAATATTATAATTGGTTTATATAAATTATCTCTTTTAAAAAGTTGTTTTTAATTTATATTTAGCTTATTTTCACTGTTCAACAAAACATGAATGTCTTAGAAAAATATCAGGAATATATCCTATTTAAATTTTTATATCCCGCTTCAAAATAAAATGTATATTTTTTCATATAGAAATTATTAATGTGTAAAAATATTAATTTAAAATGGGTTGACCATTAAAAGGTGTAAAATTAAACATAAAGAATTGCTTTCTATACATCAAATAGGGTTTTATTCATACCCTATGAAAAAAATATCCATTGGATGAATATAAAAAAGATTTTATTATGTATATAACACACATATATATCTCATTAATTTATTTAAAAAAATTTATTCACTCAAAAATAAAATTATCTAATTGCTTTATATTTTTCATTAATACTGGAAATCCAATGAATTCACAATGAATTTCCATATGTTAGTTATAATTATTCCTGATATCCTAATGGCTCATCTATAATGGTCATTTTATAACAAGGTCGTCTTGAGGTTCATTTAAACTCACGATTGCATGAAAAGTAAGATACTAAAATTTATTTAAAGAAAATATTTCATAAAAACATCTGGATGTTACATATATAATGAAAATAAATATTTCTGGATTATCTAAGAAATATAATTGAAGATTTTGAGGAATGTATGTGATTATACATAAGTAGTAAAAGTTGTAGAAGATAAAAAATAATGATAACTAAATAAAAGTGTCATCATTTAGAAAGCTCTATTATTGTTAAGATAATTTTGTATATAATTGTATGTGGGTAAGATAACTTCGACATAGTTTTGATACCTATATTTTTATCAAATTTAATGATAGAAACTAATCATTGTAATTCTATAAGAAAACACTATTTAACTGTATGATATCTAGTGAATTTGGATCAAGGAAAGGATTAACATTCTTATTTTCAGTGGTAACCCTTTAAAACATTTCTTGTTTCCTCTGTGTGTTTCTATGTGTGTGTTAGATTGATCAGAGTAATCACATTAGTTGGGAAGTAATTGTATTCAAGTATAAAAATAAAAAAGAATTATAATAATTGATTCACCCAACTCTCAACAATTTATAACTATTATTGAGTTTCCTTTTAATTGGTTTCAGAGCAAGGTTCTATTTGTTGAATATCTACTATTTTGAGAGAATATTTTACTCATTTTTTAGAGTTTTTTTGTTAAATTTATATTTAGAATATGGATATATATTATTTAGTGACAAATATAGGGATTCCTACTTTTTATGTGAAAATTTGGTATATTTGTAAAGATAAGATGATTTTTTATATTTTATCAACCAGTTTGGATGTTTTGAGGGATACAATTGGGGGTTATATTTCTCATGCTGAAGAGTTTTCAATTAAAATAGATTCTAATAATAATTTAGACAATTATGGTCATTCTTATTGTTCTATTATGTCATTTATTAAAATTGGGTGTTTCTAATAGTAAAAGGAATCAAGATATAACATTGAATATGGGATTCACTAGAAAATATCTAAGAAGAAAATAAAATGGAAAAGGAAGCTAAATAATAGATTTTTAGGCTGATGTATGCAGACCTCATCATGATAGAAGATTTTATTGGGTAAGAATTGTTTCAAAAGAGAGAATGAAATTGTGAGAAAGAATTTGAGATTCTCGGGAAACTATAGAGTATAAAATAATTATTTAGATTATTATACACATTATTATAGATATGTCTGTTGTCAATGTCTTTACTCTTGAAGATCATGATATATGTAGACTATCTTTTGATTACTTGTAAGAAACTATTTTTTATATATGAGATATGGAATGAGAGGGTTTTAAAAATAATCTTAGTTCTAAAAGTTAAATTTCATTTAAATTCCCAAATTCAGAAAAGTGTATGAAATATAAACTTATTAAAGAATAAGATTATGATATAGATGAATATGTGGATGATATATTTGAAAAAAAAAATTCATTAATCTCTAAATGTGTTAGAGGTGAAAAATAATTTTATTTGGGAAAGATAATACTAAAATGATTCTGATGGGGAACTATTGGTGACATTTTAAAAAATTGTTCAATGTTTAAAGAAGAATAATTATTTGAAAAATAAGCAGCAATTTTCGGGATATTGTTCCAGAGGAAAACTAATTTTTTTTTATAAATAATATTTTCGTTTAATATGAATGTGTAATAATTTAAATAAATTTTAAAATAGAAATTTTCTATGAAATAATTTTGATGATAAATACATCGTTGATGAATATGATTTTTTGATTTCTAATTATATTGATAAATAATTAAATTATTTCTAAAGTAAATTATGAGGAATTAACTAGTGATGAATTTATTGTTTCTAGAAGTTTAGAAGAGAAAAAAATGGACATCATATTTAAGTGAAAGATAAATGAGTGTAATTTAATGATTTATAATTTAGAGGAGCATATAAATTTTTAATAAAATAAAATCAACCATCAAATAAAAAATAATTTGTCCATGATAAATATTAATCTATGTTTCTAAATGAAATTTAGGAAATGATGATATATTGAAGCATACTACATTTCAACCTATAGAAATTTGCAATATAATTTAAAATTTTAAAATTGGTGGATGGTTCATTAAAAAAACTGGGAGTTAGAGAGGAGTTTCATGGGTTTGAAAATCCATAAATAGTGTTTTTAGATGTGGATTAAGTTTTTTTGGATGTCTTGTGGGTTCAGTAAAACACCAGAGGAAGATCAGGAAGCTAGGTTGCTGAAAACAACCATTAGTGAAAAATTAACATTGTGTATTCAATACATGAAATGAATTTGATTAATGGTGTGTCAACAAGTGGGGTTACATGTCAGGAAATCCGGAGTGGATTATGCTAAGGAATTCTTGATTTATATCTGTTACACATTATGAATATGGTTCAAATCACATAGGAGATACATAACATGAATTATACAAGAATCCTTTTCTAATAAGGAGGATGGGGTAGTCCCCTTGATTCTTATCACACACAGAGGGTGTCCAGGTCCCAACAGTGCCTCCTCCCTTATTCTATGGATTTTTTGGAACTGCCTAATTTACACTCTGAATCGACCATCTTTGGGTGTGTTGGAATCCTATCAGTAAGATATCAATTCCATCATATTCCTTCCTATGTTTACATTTCGATATAGAATACCAAATACATGAATTATTTCCCCTATTTAAAGAGAATTTGTCAAATATTCAAATTTCTATCATTTCTCCTTGAGTTAAAGGACAATAATTTACTATTGGGAATCCCTTTGTATAAGGTAGGCTATCTATATGATTTATTTTCAAAGTATCATTATTTATAACATTAACCATTATTCCACACTCCTTATATTCCATGTATTGCCCATAAAATATGAAATTAAATATGTAGGACCTAATGTATTAAACAAAATAGATATTCTGTATTAATTTCTATTCATTAGAGGTTGATCACCTCAAATCAAGATACCCCTTGGGTGTGTTTATTTTATTCCCATGTCTACTATGAAGTTCATGTAATTTAACATCAATTCTAGTTCGTTTCCTAAATGATTATGTTTATAATTTTTACATAATCCTATTCACCTCTTTTGTTGTGTGGAATAAACCCTCTTATAAGGGATAATTGACTTGAATTGAAGATATTAAAATGATAAAATATTCAATATTTGTTAATAAAACTACATATGTGGTGCATTTCATTCTTTAATAAAATGGAAAAATTAAATTGATAAATGTTCATAAACCACTTTATGCATACTTGAATATCGATATGGAATGATTATGTACATGGAACTCTTTATTTATTATCATTTGAATTGTTATATGTCAATGTAATGGATATAAACTATTATCAATATGAATTTCATAATTTTTTAAATTTAACTGATTAAATGAATATGTTACACCTTGAGTGAAACTCAGTTTCCTTTTTACAGAATGTTATTGATGATATCTTAGATCGATGAATATTTCATATACCAGGACTGATATATGGGTTTACATTTTGTATATAACGCTATGGATTAGATCATAGGTTATATTCATTATGTTATTCCTTTACTGATACATGGGTTTTCATTTTTATGGAACACCTTATATGAGTTCATGGTCTAGATGACATTTCTCATGCTCTAAGAGATACTTTTTTTTTACTTTTCATAGAACTCCATGGATGGGATCATTGGGATGGTGGATGTTATGAGTGGAAAATTGGTTTAATATTTGTGGATAAACAAGGGAAGGCTCCAAAAGTAATGGAATCAGGAAACTCCTTGGGTGATACTTATGCCCCATATTACAGGATGCGTTGGATGATATCATTTTATAAATGAATTATATTATGAATAATTTATTTACATATGACTAGTGGTATATTTTCTATTATTATTATACTATTACATCTTGGTTATATACCTCGTGTGCTCAAATAAGTAATGGTATTATTTTTAGATTAATGAAAAAACTCATAGTTGCTTTGTGGTTTTAGTGTCACCCATTTATTGACACCTGAACTTATGACCATGGATCATCGGATTGTACTATCACTACCCCCATAATATTATTTCGATGCATTTATATCACACGAGTGAATGTATATATATATATATATGCTTACCCATATTCTGATATATACATGTGGGCATATTTAGAGATATATCAGTTTATGCCAAAATAGGCATGGAAAGCCGAGAGTCCTTAAGGAACCTAAGCCAAAATATTTACCTTTATTCATTTACTTTTTAATTTTGTTTTAACTATATAATAATTTATTTTATACTCATATACTTGATTGTATTAGACACCATTGGTGTTCTCCTACTATTTTTATCTCATACCCTATTCAACATGACATTGAAATGGGGTACCAGAAATATTCTCATCATTACAGGATAAGGATGTTGATTATTCATTCTTGTTTTTTTCATTGATAAATGGATCTTATGATTCATGTGGAGTTATCCCTTTGGTGTTTCCCCTTTTCTATATACATGTTTTTATTTTATCTACTATTTTATTATTACTTCTTCTACATTTTAGAATCATCTCGGCATGCATGCATGGTTATATGTACTTGAGGATGGCCATTTTATCAGTTATTATATTTTTATTATACTGACTTTTTATTATAATAATTCCATTGTCAATTGATTCATTCATTATTAAATCACTATGATACTCTTATCATGAGGCTATAGTCTCTCTGATGTACTATCATTTGACCCTCACTGCTCGTCATCAGCCACTAGAATACAGAGAGGAACTATTGAGGCTATGAGACCGAATATATTGGGGAATCATTTAGTGGCTCCCAGTTTGGGACGTTCCAAAGTGGTATTAGTGGTGTTTATTTTATTTTCTATTACTTTATTTGATATGTAAGATAGTATACTTTGAATACGTCAACACTTGATAACTATCCATGTTTTCATGTTATCAACCCATGCATGGGGAAAAACCCAACTGGCTAGGGAAGTGATCATTGTTCATAAGGATCACTATTATTGTTGATTATGATATCAATGAAAGTGATTAGTTTAACATAAGTTTCATATTAATTTATTTTATTTATTACATTTCAACATGGAATAGTAGAAAAATTATGTATTGTTACATGCATCATTTTAGGCACATATAGATTCACATTCCATGCATATTCAACACCTTGTAGGTTGCACTCTTAAACATCCTGATATTATGATATATTCCTTGATTGTATAATATTCTCATGTGATTAATCATATTTTTTACTAGTGTAACATCTTTAGGAGATTATGTAGAATTATTTTCTTATATACTGTGTGTCTATGGTTTCTTGTTTATGTAGTGGGTTATCATGACTATGTATTTATATTCTAAGTTACCTATATTTACTACTATAATAACATGAATTATTACAATTAAGATACTATATTGGTTAAATAAAATGTATACATGAACGTAAATATGGTTTTCCCACACAATATTTTTACGCCATTCTATTTTCCTGACCAATCATGACATGTTTGATCTATGAACAATCAGTTTCATGGGATGAAATATTCTTGTTGTGACTAAATGGGAGCCAATTTTAAATCCATAAAATGTATATACAATTTATAAATTTAAAACCGGTGACTTATATAATCTTATCACCATATACGAGATTTATATACCTTGATCCCATTATATAAATATAAAATTGGTTCAATTTTTTTAAGTGAAATGTCTTCCTTATAAAGGATTGTACATCTATTACTTATGTATGAGGACCTAAAATACTAAATTAACTACGAAAAATTGTGATAACATTATTGGTAAATAAAATTGAAAAAAGGAATTTATGATAGAAATTCTTATTTATGACACAATGTTAGGTAAATAAATATTCTAAAAATGAATTATAATATAAGTTGACTTCTTGCCATGTTGTATTAACTGAATAAATTTCCATGTAATTTAACTTTAGAATGGTACAAAATATATGTAATGTGAATAAATAAAATTGTATAAAAATAACCTTAATATGTTGATCATAGCTTAACAATCATGTAAGGGTTAATTCTTATGTTTCTTTTTAAAATTTTTTGTAAAGGGAACATGAGGGTTCCCATAGAATTATTCTTCTATCATTTGAACCTGAATAATAGGTAGTATGGATAATAATATTTATTGACATGAAACTACATTTAGGATTCAAGGAATAATGTAAAAAAGGAATGGGCTATACTAGTTGTTAAATCACCTTAAGAACACAATGCATTTCAAAATGATGTGATGAGTTTTCTGGGTGAAACTGACATTAAGGTTCTATTTTTTCTAGACATGAATCTTAGTTCTAAAATGACACATAGGATGGAAGGTTGGTCATGTGATTAATTGACCCTTATTTAAGGTGTATGAATCATGTAATGCTCAGTTTCAATGTGTTAAACATGCCTCGGGAAAGGTTATCCTCTTATTATATCATGTAATTTTTTCCACTTTTAGCCATACATGAATCTAATGGTCCTAAAAATCAAAAGAAGGTAAATGTTCCATTTGAGATATTGTGAAATGTCGGGAACGTATGCATTGACATACATGGTACCCATTGAGTTGATAAGAATGGTTTGATGAACCATATTTATTTCTTGGAGATTGTTTAAATCTAGATTTTATACTATTCGATCATAGGTAATCTCTGAGGTTGAGTGACCTAGGAATTAAAGGAAATCTGACTCATCCCAATCATAGGGATGATTTTATAAAATGTAGAGGTTTCATAACACCACAAGTATGAAAGGTATGGATTTTTCTCTTGATTATATGGCATGATTGGATGTAAATAAAGAGGATATTAACATTTATTCTTGAAGGTAAATATGATCTATTATGCTTTCAAGTAGTGGGTTTTCTTCTTATTTCAATTTTCACATGGTAACAACATGTTGTCCACATCCCAGAACCGCGGTATACAGTCATTTTAACATGTACAATTTGAGGAGTTTCCATTCAGAGTAATTGTTTAATAGGAAACTCAAATCCAGGGAAAATCAAGACAAATGGATTTTATTGAATCCTTCCATGTAGATAGAGGGAAACTATGAAATGACTATTTTGAGATTGTAAACAATTATTTTTAATTTAGTTTAGGTTAGAGAGGTTCAAAATATTTTGGTGATTGTGAGGTATATGATGATGACATGCTTGGATATTTCACAACTCTTGAGAAAATAATTAGTTAGGGACGTAATTTAGTGGTTTCTATTTAGTAGGCACAAGATCGTGTATGTGGAAAAGAAAATACGATCAGTTAATGATGACACATTGTTAGTTATATTTGAGAACATTCTAAATATGTCATTCCTTCATGATTTTATTACTTTTAATATCTTTTGATTGATGAGCATGGTTGGTCTGAAACTTTACTGGGAACATTTATTATGATATGGAGGGAATACCTCTATTATTCATGGAAATTACTTATATCCTCATAGTGTACTCTTTTCTTAGTGATGACCATGTATCATATCTTGACATTATATAGGGTGCATAATGAAAAGGATGTTTATATTCCACACTAAATTAAATATCATTGGTCATGATAAATAATCTCTATGGGAGTTCGATTTCTTGTAGAGTTTTCATTTATAGAGGTTTGGTTAGTCCTGAGCGATACCGAGGTTATTGAATTTGATCTCCTTGGAGAAAATTATGGAAAAATGCAGGCTCTTTATCTTGTCTTCTATAGAGATTAGCTGGTGTTCTTGTTATGTAAACATCTCAGTTATTTACCGACGTCTCACATATAAATGCCAGAGTAAAGAACACCATGTATGAGATTCTTGGACTCGATTAAATAAATCTATAGTTACCCCAACCTTGTAGTCAGGATAGGTTATTCTAATTCAAGGGTGGTAGTCCAAGGGTACTTGGTTAGGTATTCCCTTATGTTCATTCTACATCATGAAAACATAAACATTTGTTTAGAAATTACTAAAATACAATTGTAAAATTCTATGATAATTATGAAATAATGATCAATTTCCTTTTATAAAAACCATTGGGTTTGTTTTTTTATGCATATAATCTTAATGTTGAGAACATTCAAGGTAGTTGGCCAAACAATTCAGGAATCTCATTCCTTTATTGCTGAATTCGATCAACAAAAAACATCATTAGTCATATAATTTGGTTGATACGAGTTCAGTACAAGGTGATCTATGGTATTTCATGTAAAATTATTCATAACTAAGCTAGTTTCTGGTCATTTAAAAATTGACTATTTAATATACCTAAATCATATCACGAACATCATTAGAATTCTAGAAGGGGTTTTCATTCGAAAATTCTTAAGATCGTAGGAACATTTCTTGAAATGTGCCATTAATATTGGAATATGTAATAAGAAGCTCTATGGGTTGGTTGATTAATGAGATGATGATGTGATCATGTCTCAAGTTAGGCAGGTCTAGATAAGTACCATCTTGATTTTTAGTTTTTGATACGAGAATTGGCTTGATATTTGATAGCTTAAATATGGTATGCATAAAG